>VONZ01000687.1:0-399925 GCA_012976165.1 Labeo catla
AAAAAGTGAGTTCAGCTCATGAAAAATGGGGGCAAAAAGAAAAGTGTTGCATTTTAATTTTAGTCAGTGTATTAATTCAGAGCCCAATTGTTTTAGAAAGAAACAATTTATAATATATTCAAACACAGAGGTAGAAAGGTAGAAAAGGATTTGCTATGAAGCAAATACTTGCTGTTCACTGTTTCATGGCACATTAAACAAAATATGTTTACCTGCTATGAAGTCTCAACATTTATGATATGAAATTCACTAGAAGTGCAGGATTTCATCTGAAGAAAAAAGATGTTTTAGTGTTTATTTTATTTATTTTTTCTTCAAAAATTCAATATAAGTTTATGTTAAAAATTCGACTCTGAGTTTCATTTTTCTTGAGTATGTCTAACATTCATCTAACTGTTATGCACTTCCATAAGACTTGACAATCTTCAGAGTAAACAGTCAGTACAAGCAACAGAATGAAGGTGTTAAATGGGTTTTGCCAAACATGTGAATCAATTCACAATTCAGTTTGATGTGTTAGTATTGAGTGAATCTGGAGCTGTTCCTCTGTCAGTAAAAAAGTATACTTGAGAAACGCTCTAAGAAAAGTCAGTAAAAATAAGGCCCAATACTGTGATAATTGATACTGTGATAACCGGTAAGTATCAGGTTTGTGAACTCGTAGAGAGAAGCACAATGAGTCTGTATCGTAAGGACGAGCCCGGACAATGACTGTTGTGCGGTGTGTGCTTATAAAGGGTGCTGGTGATAAGGTGCAGGTGTGAGATGATTAGTACTCCGGTGATTGTGATCACTGGGTGTGACTGGGGTTAGAGCCTGGCCAATCCCTGACAGATAATATGAAAGAATTTTCTCTATTGATATTCCACAGGTGTTTTACCCATATTTTACGCATTGCACTGTGTTAAAGCAATTGCATTTAGGGCTAAAGCAAATATCTGTACATTAAAAGATAATTTTACAGATTTTTTTTTTTCTTACAGTGAATAAAGAACAAAATATTTATCCACAGTGCAATTAATTGAAACAAAAGGATATTTGTTTTTAAGAAGTAAACTAACTTTGTGAAGCTTCAACTAGTGCATTATCACGTGAATAACCAGGTGTTTACACCATTTTTTTTTTTTTTGTGTCCATGTTGTTTTTCAGTTGCTTTTAATATAAATCTGCACTAGATTAAATGTGTTTAGCTGTTTCAGTATTTTAAAACACGTCTAGGAGACACTTTCATTCTACGCACGTGTACCATTTACTGAAGCATTAAAAATGCTTATCTCAAAGTAAACTTTAATGTTTTTATTTTGTTTTTTTGCAAACATGGATTATCAGACCACACACACACACAAAAAAAGCTAGTTATTTAGTCAGTATCGTGGAATGAAAACATTCACCCCTTTTAATTAAAAATGACTGCTAGAAAGTATGATTTGATTTCATTTTATCTCAGAATTATAACATCATTTACTTCCCCTAAAACCTCCAACCAAATAATTCCTTGATATTTTTTAGCCTTTTTGTTCCAGCCACACATGTACATCTCTAAATTTTCTGTTAAAGAGTGTTTAATCTGGAAAGCATCCATTCTGTACAAACTGATAAAAAGCAGGTTTACATTCTTTCTAAATCAAAAGACACTGTCATTTAAACAATTTTTTTTTTTTTATTAACACAGACAGTGTGATTCACTGCCACTGAATTCCAAGAGACAAACTGAGTCATGTTGCATAACTCATTCTGGTTAATTCACTGATGGCTTGAATACATTATTAGACACTGAGAATTATGAATTATGAATCATAATTTGCATTCAAGCAGATCAATCCTAGCCAAGACTGATGTTTGCTAATTCCATCTTTCTAATAAATATCATTACGAAGCTTTTTAGTGGTACCTTTACCTCTGCCTTTTTATCTTCAGGCAGTGTGTAACGGACACTTTTGGCAAACGCCTTTATCTCTTCACGGCATAGAGGCTATCAGCCTCTGAAAAGATTTCATTTCTAGCATGCGGAAACTCATTAGTCACCATCAATGCGTGTTATCTTGGCACGGCTGAATGACTGAGGATCTTTTTTCCTGTTTTTGATCTGGTTTAATTTAGAATTTAACTGTGATGCTTAAGTTGACAGAAAGTCAAGTGCTCACACTTCATTCCATCTTCAACAACTAGACTCTTACTTTTGCTTTTTTTTGAATAAGTGGATTATAATAGTGGATATGAATATTGTCAGCTGGAATATATTAACATCAGATACTTCTTTTCAAAATGTCCTTTCTATCCAATGTTCCCTTAAGATTCAGAGTGTTCATTTACATAATTTGAAAGCTTCCCTTTGTCTCTAGAATTGGCTGTATATGAGATTGGTTCAAACCAACACTAGGTCTGCTGGAAATTGGTCCAACGATTTCCTATTTTTGCAGTCCTCTTTCTGGAAGATGAAAAGTAATTGGTATTCTGTGGAAGAAGAGCTTTGGTTTGAGAGCACAACCCTTGGCTTGCAAGCAACAAGGATTGTGTTGTGTCTTACCATATAATGTAAAATAGCTTTTAGCATATGCCACTATAGTAACATAAGGCTGAATTAGAGTGTGTCCTTCTGTATGATTTATAGGATGAGACACAAGAGTAATAGAGTGGGGAAAGGCAGCAAGCTCTGTTATAAGACAGAATTAAAATGTTAAATCGATACCCACAGTTTCCTTTTGCTTTCTAAACTTTCTAAACTTTTAAAAGTTAAGTAAAACTAACCATGTTGGATATATGTCTAAATATCATTTCAAATGTTCATTTTCTGCAAATAAACACTAAGTTAACACAAAAATAAACAGAGTTAATTTGAATTTATTTAAAAATGTTTAAATCTGTGCCAGAATGGGAAATAATAAGGTTACAAAATTATCATAAGCTATATGCATAGTTTGGAGCCAAATTATGGTTTGCAGTTGATAAACTTATACTTTTACAACTAACTAACTACAGTAACTAACTAACTAACTAACTAACTGTGTTAGGGAGTAAGTAATTATATGTAATGTCATTACATAATTTAATTACAAAATATATGTAACTGTAATTAGTTGCAGTTACTGACAGAAATATGCAATTAAATTACAGTTACACTCTAAATGCTGGGTTAGTTTTTTTTTTTTTATCCCAGATGCTGGGTTCAGCCTATTGGGTAGTTTTATTGGGTTATTTATTTATTTATTTAACCTAAATGCTGGGTTCAACTTGCTGGGAACGCATTTTGCCTTGCATAAAATAAATGGATCTTATTCATTACGCTGCCTGGACTGTTTTTGTTCCGGTTCATGACAGTTAGGGTATGTAGAAAAACTCCCATCTCATGTTCTCCCTCAACTTCGGAATTGTCCTGTATCACTGTTTTACCTTTTTTGTTAAGGGTGTTTGATCTTCTTTGCATGATCACTTTGTAAAGACTGGGTCCGTACTTCTGCAGCGATGTAGGATGATTTTGAAATGATTTTTGAAGTTGAGGGAGAAAATATGATTGGAGTTTTTCGACATACCCTAACTGTCTTGAGCCAGAATACACAGAGTTCGGGGAGAGAAAGGCAAGACGAGTGTTTGTGATTAAAAAGTATTTAAATTGTATTTTTTTAAAGAAAATAACTGATCGTTTCACTAGATAACAACTGTTCTTTACAACTGAAGAAAGAAAGACATGAACATCTTGGGTGACAAGGGGGTGAGTACATTATATCTGAATCTTTGTTTTGGAAGTGGACTTCTCCTTTAACAAGCAGCAAATTAGGAAATATAGTTAATAACCATAGTTAATTGTTTGGTAATAGCGAGAACTGGACCTTAAAATAAAGTGTGACCCTTTAATGCTTTACAAGTATTTTTCATTGTTAGTTCATGTTAAATAATCTTAATATATGGAACCTTATTTTAAAGTTTTAAAGTACCATTTTTTCTTACAATAACTAATGTAACAGTGCTGAATGTCTACCAAAAAAAAAAATGCTGGGTTAAAAGCAACCCAATATGGATTATTTGGCAACCCAGTGCTGGGTTATTTTGGGTTAAATGTTTTTACCCAACGTGCTGGGTTGTTTTATTTAAGTAAATTCATGTTTAAAAAATATTATATTAATGTCTTAAAATGGGCTGGAAATTAAAAATCACAGACTTATAGAGGCAACGGCAATAATCAAAAGATGAACATTTATTATTAAGACAAATTTAATTTATTTGGGTGTATTTTAATACAGCATATTTTACAATATTGCATACATTTAAACTCGTTCAACAAGTATTAAAAAAAAAAAATGTAACATTTAAAAGTAGCATTTTAATTTAAGTGTATTCAACTGTACTCTTTAATCACTTTTTACCCGAAATAGTGTTCATTCTCATTCTGGTTTGTCTGCAAAATCTAAGACGGTGATGGGCTGCTGTTTGTTGAGGGAACTATGAACCTCAGACCGCCGCCTCACGTTTCACTTGTAGCTGAAATATGCCATGACTGACTCCATAAACAAACAGTACTGAGATCAGAGAACATATTTTAACATCAAATTAAATTCAATTCAGTATTGAAAAAACAATTTATGTTATGCAAGTCAAAAGGCATCTCAGCCTTGTATGTTGTGTTGCATAAAATAATATAATTTACAGCACAGTAAAGACTTTATAAATTAAATAACCTATACAAACATTTATTTCACTGAAGAAGTGCACCAAATTGGCTCTAAGAACTGCTCTCTCCTGTAGAGGACTCAAAAAGCCCACGCTCTGACTGAAACTGGGTTGTTTCGTCAAAGATAGCCTCAACTCAGTGGTTGGATAGAAAAAAAAATAACCCAATATTTAATAACCCATTAAAAATGACCCAGCAGCTTAGTTACAAAAAAATTACCCAGCACCTGGGTAATATATATATATATATATATATATATATATATATATTAAAATTAAGCCAATAAAATGACCCAACATGCTGAACCCAGCATTTGGGTTTAAAAAGTAACCCAGCATTTTTAGAGTGTACAGATTGTGTACAAATAGAGAAAATGAACTGAAATCATGCCTCTTTTTCACTGTTACAATCTATTATATTAAGGAATATTAGTTTATTTTTAGTTTATTATTTAATCTCTAAGGCGGGACAGGTTAAATGTCTATTTTAATGGTTGGTTACATACAAACGATATGTTTAAATATAAATGAGTTTTATATTTGTCTAAATTATCTAACAGTTTTGTCAGCAAACAACAACAAAAATTGGTTTTGTGCCTCAGATGCTTTAATAAAACAAAGTTCCATCTATCACCGTAAATCACCCGAACACAAAGGAGTTTCACAAACAGTAAGTTTCTGTCAGACGTTTGTATCATTACTAAAGTTTAATTGACAGCAGATGCAAATGTCATGCCCTTGGTGGAGGATATCTCATGTATCCAGTCATAAGCTAAAGGGAAACGTCCTCTTCCCGCCCCATCCAGAAAGGTGCTTCATCATTCTGAACTTTCATTCAAAGTTTGAATGCATATTTGCAAGAATAAATCACTTTGGCAATCAGTCATTGGTAGTGATGGATTGCGACTCTTAATCAAATCTCACACTGCCAGCAGTTGAAGAGCTGCAGTTTGGAATTCAGTTGGATGGTAACTGGCAGCCAAAGGCACTGCAGAAGATATATCATCGTAGTGAGTGAATCCAAAACTATGACACATTAAAAAAAATCTGCCATTGTCCTCTGGCTCTGTAGATTTATAAAGTCAAATCTTTTTTTCTGAACCCTATATCCTCCTGCTAGACTGAGGTTCACTCTTCCCTCTGAATTTCTTTAATTTGCAGGTGCCTTGAAGGCCAAAGTGCCTGCACCTCAACCAATAATAAAGCAGAGGTTCATAAAGAAGTTGCTGAAGGAGGTTTTCTAAGACTGGAATCAGGAACAAAGAATGGCGGCTGTGAACAGAAAAGAGGATTTTGTTTAAAAATTGTGACATTTAAATGGAAGGAGGGCAAAAAATAGCTGTAAGGCCTGCTGTACAGAAAGCGCTCTGTCTTCGGCACAGCGATAACACCCGTCTAGAGGAAGCTTCATCATACTGACAATGATCCGTTCTCAGTACAATAAACCCCTATCAGTATAGCAAGGTGTGTATGCATTGGTATTATCAAATCTAACATTATTCAAAAATAGAGAATAGTCTAGGAACTTAATGTTATCCAATTAAGGGAGAGTGGTAAGCCATGTTTTAAATTTTGCTTCAGTGACAAATGATGATGAGGGAAAATTTGTAAGAAAGCATGCATACACACATACATACAGGTATAAGAGTATCCATATAGCTCCAAGAAAATACATCTTGAAAAAAAATAGTTAGGCCATTAAAGCGATTTATATGTGAATTGCATATAAAATGCCCATCCATTTGGATTATTAAATTTTAATATAATCCCATAAACTCCTATTTGCAGCTATTAAACTTTATTTAGCACAAAACAAATAACGATTCACAGAAAACAGGGGCTAAACACTGGAACAATGAAGTAAATACAAATTAAAAGTCCAGGAAACGAAAACTGGAAACAGAAACTGTTACAGTAACGGCTAACAAATAACAGTAATAAACTGAAAAAATTAACTGGAACTGAAAAACCATGTGTGCCGTTGTATATATCTCTTTGTGTTGATTCGCCACCTACTGGACATTTAAGGTACTGCGCTATATATATGGTTTAGTTACTTTCGATTTCTCTCAGTGCGCGCAGTCAGGAGAAATGTACATGCGTTGTCTCTCAGTGTCTGATTCAAACGTTGAAACCTTGGAAATATATGTCCGTAAGTGCTGTATTATTACTAAACAGTAATTATATGTACAATGGTTTATTAGAGGTTAATATGTTTTTGTTGTATGCACACTTATCTCCGTTTCAAACATGCTAGGCTAGCGGTAGAACAAATATGGTAATATCGCTAGTGTTGTTCGCTCACGTCTCATTCAATAGAATTCATCATATGTATAATACTTAAGACATGCATAAATAGGAACTATGTGCATAAGAGAACTGTAATATCGAACTGATTATGTTAATAATGTGATTGTAAACTTCATTTCTATTTTCGTTTTCTCTTGTTTGTAGTTTTACAGTTAAAAAGACCCAGTAAAGTCACCAAAGTCACAAGACTGCTTTCTGGAGTTTTCTTTGTTCGCTATCTGTAAACCCTTTGCTTCGGTAACGCATTGGCGAGAACAGAATAGTAAAAGGACATTGACACAGCGGGTGAAGACAACAGAATCGCACTGCTATTGTTACATTGCATCGTAAAAGATCATCAGAATATAGGGAAGTATGGAGCCACACAGTGAAGAAAAAGATGCGTCCCAAGCCTTTGAAATTAGATCGCAAGCTTCTAGCTCAAAGTCATCTCGAAGATCAAGTAGGTCATCGGCCAGTGTGGCAGCGACCCGTGCGAAAGCTAAAGCAGAAGCAGCAAGAGCTAAATCATCTTATGCAGAAAAAGAGGCAGCTATGATGAGGAAAAAAGCAGAGGTGGAAGCAGATCTATTTGTGCTACAATCTCAGAAAGAAGCAACTGCAGCATCTGCCGAAGCAGCAATTTATGAAGCAGCAGTCGACATAGACGAAGGAAATATAGATAATTTGGTCAGAGACGCAGACTCAGTTCGAACCCAGCGTACCAGGGAATATGTTCAGAAGCAGGCAGTTGAACAACATCAGCAGCAATGTGAATGTCCTTCATATGGAATGGAGTCCAAAGTCAAACAGGAAACAATGGATAGCCGGCAAGATGAAGTTCATGGATATCGTCCTGCTTTACAAACGTCTCCTACTCCCAGTGTTAGAGCGCCCATGGTTAGTTTGCCATACACATATGATTTAGCTAACTACATGGTGAGAAAAGAGATGGTAAGTTCTGGTCTCATAAAGTTTGATGATTGTCCTGAGAACTACTGGGCCTGGAAATCCTCTTTTCAAGATGTTACAAAGGAGCTTGGTTTAACAGCCAGAGAAGAGCTTGATCTTCTCACGAAATGGCTCGGCCCAGAGTCATCCATACAAGCCAAACGCATTAGATCTGTTCATGCACACTATCCAATAGCAGGTGTCCATATGCTTTGGCAGCGTCTGGAAGAGTGTTACGGGAGCCCAGAAGTAATTGAGAATGCACTGTTGCGAAAATTGGAAGAGTTTCCAAGGATTTCTAACAGAGATGGACAGAAGCTCAGAGAGTTAGGAGACATGCTTTTGGAATTGGAATCGGCAAAGTCAGGTGGACATTTACTCTTTTCTATGCAGAGCCATCCTAAACAGGAGAAATTTTCACGGCTCAACAGCAAAATACCTGTGTCAGTGAGGAAAACTGAAGTGCTGGCTACCGTTTCAAGTTCCAACACTAAGCAACTCCCTGAACAGAAGATGATGGATCCTAGTAAGCAATGCCCAATCCACAACAAACCACATCCATTGTCAAAATGCCGCGGATTTAGAGTAAAGCCACTGGATGAAAGGAAAATATACCTTAAAGATCTATCTATCTGTTTCAGGTGTTGCGGTTCCACTAGACACATAGCAAAAGAGTGTGAGATCACTGTTAAATGTAGGGAGTGTAACAGTGATCGCCATGTCTCTGCAATGCACCCAGGGCCTGCTCCTTGGACAGGGGGAGCTCCGGTAACCGAGCAAGAGCAAGGCGGGGAGTCTAAAGGAGAAATATCATCGGAAGTTACATCTAAGTGCACAGAAATCTGTGGTAATCATGCTCGAAAATCTGTTTGGTTAATGTTTATCCATCTGGTTCTCCTGAAAAGGCAAAGAGAATGTATGTGGTTCTGGATGACCAAAGTAACCGGTCCTTAGCAAAGTCTGCTTTTTTCAAGTTGTTTGGTATCAATGGAGACTTTACCCCTATACGTTACGCACATGTGCAGGAACAGCTAAGGCAATGGGAAGAAGAGCGGACAATTTTATCGTTAGTTCACTGGATGGGAAAACTCAGGTCTCACTTCCAACGCTCTTAGAATGTAATATGTTGCCTAAAGAAACGGACGAAATCCCAACACCTGAAATAGCAAATTACTTCTCTCATCTCAGGCCAGTGGCTGACAAGTTACCGCCATTTGACGCAAGTGCTCCGATCCTTCTCCTTTTAGGAAGGGACATTTTAAGTGTCCATAAGGTTCGAGAACAGTATAATGGTCCTGGTAACATGCCATATGCTCAGCGTCTTGACTTAGGCTGGGTCATTGTGGGAGAAGTATGTATGGGAGGAGTACACAAGGCTGAGACGGCAAATGTTTTCAGGACAAACATACTGCAAAATGGACGCACATCCTTTTTTTCATCCTGCCTTAAGGGAATTCAGGTCAAAGAACAGTTTGGCACGCCACTTTATCAATACCAGTCCACTTTACCTTGCAGTCCAGTCACAAGTTCTTGTACAGATCACCTAGGAGACAATGTTTTTCAAAGGACTCCCAGTGATGATAAGCTTTCACTGTCTGTTGAAGATGGCATCTTCCTTGATATAATGAACAGGGAAATGTACATGAACGAATCAAACCACTGGGTAGCTCCCTTGCCGTTCCGTTTACCTCACAACCCTTTGCCGAACAACCGAGGTCAAGCAGTGAAACGTCTCAATATTCTGCGGCGCACCTTACAAAGGAAACCTGAGATGGCAAAACACTTCGTGGAGTTTATGCAAAGTATGTTCACCAACAAACACGCTGAGCTTGCTCCGCCATTGCAGCCTGATGAAGAGTGCTGGTATTTACCAATTTTTGGTGTATACCATCCCTTGAAACCTGGAAAGATTAGGGTCGTCTTCGATTCTAGTGCTCAGTATGAAGGGATCTCTTTGAACGACACTCTTCTTCGCGGACCGGATCTCAACAACAAGTTACTTGGGGTTCTGATGCGTTTCCGTAAGGAAAAAGTTGCAGTCACGGTTGACGTAGAGCAAATGTTCTACTGCTTTAAGGTCAGAGAAGATCACCAAAATTTTCTGAGATTCCTGTGGTTCAAGGATAATGATCTCTCCAAAGAAATCACAGAGTACCGAATGACAGTTCATGTGTTTGGGAACAGCCCATCTCCAGCTGTGGCAATCTTTGGCATAAGACGGGCAGCAGATTTAGGAGAAGAGGAGTATGGCAGAGAAGCCAAACAGTTTGTCCATAGGAATTTTTATGTGGACGATGGCTCTGATCTCAGTGCAGCCGAAGCCATCGGTCTCCTGCAAAAGACCAAAAACATGTTGGCGGAATCAAACATCAAGCTTCACAAGATTTCTTCAAATAACCATCAAGTCATGGAAGCATTTCCTACATCTGACAGAGCTAATGACCTGAAGGACCTGGATTTAAGTGTCGATCCTCTACCTCTCCAACGAAGCTTAGGAGTGAGCTGGAGCTTAGAGACTGATTGTTTCGTGTTTCAAGTATCTCCAGATGTAAGACCATTCACTCGACGGGGTATACTTTCAACAGTTAACAGTCTCTATGACCCTTTGGGATTTGTTGCTCCTGTTACCATGCAGGGTAAGGCCTTGGTAAGAGAGTTGTCATCAGACCAGTTGGACTGGGATACATCACTTCCAATGGAGAAGGAGGCCCAATGGAAATCATGGACAAATTCCTTATCGGATCTCAGAGAAGTCCAGATTCACAGACCCTATGTGCCGGTGTCTATGTCCTCCGCTTCCAAGAGGGAGGTGATCATTTTTTCTGATGCTTCCACATTGGCCATAGCGGCAGTTGCATATCTTAGAGTGGTTACTGTGGATGGTCAGTGTCATGTTGGGTTTATCATGGCTAAATCAAAGTTGGCACCATACCCAGCTCACACAGTGCCACGTCTTGAGCTGTGTGCAGCCGTTCTGGCTGTTGAGCTAGCAGAACTGATCACAGAAGAGTTGGATCTAAACCTGACTGCAGTAAAATTCTATACTGACAGTAAGATTGTGTTAGGATACATCCACAATACATCTCGGCGATTCTATGTGTATGTTGCAAACCGGGTGGCACAAATCAGAAGTTCTACAAAACCAGAACAGTGGAATCATGTTGGTTCGGACCTCAACCCAGCAGACATCGGTACTAGGTTCATTCCAGCAACCATCCTTCCGCACACAAATTGGTTTTCTGGTCCAGAATTTCTACAACAGCCCTTTCTTGGGGAAACGACTAAGAGTGAGTTATTTGAGCTTGTGGAGCCAGAGAATGATCAGGAGATCCGCCCTCAAGTGACAACATTGGTCACTGATGTGACAGAGCAAACTCTAGGATCACACAGATTTGAGCGCTTCTCGGAGTGGAGATCTTTTGTAAGAAGCATAGCAAGGCTTGTCCATGTTGCAAAATCACTTTCTGAAAAGAGACATACGGTGGATTGCAAAAGTTGGCACTGGTGTGGGAAAAGTCTCCAATCTGAGCTCACTCAAGCAAAAACCATCATCATTCAGTGTGTGCAGCAAGAACACTATAAAGATGAACTCAAATGTTTGAGTAAGAGAGAAAAAATCTCACAAGGAAGCTCTCTGAAGAAATTAGCTCCTTTTGTGGATAGAGAAGGACTGATTAGAGTAGGAGGCCACTTGCAGTTGGCAGAACTATCAGAACAAGAAAAGCACCCACTGATAATTCCAGCAAATCAACATGTAGCCACGTTATTGGTCAGATACTACCATGATCGGGTTGCGCACCAAGGACGACATCTGACCGCTGGAGCACTACGATCAGCAGGCCTCTGGATCGTAAAAGGAACAAGACTAATTAATAGTGTGATTCATCAATGTATTACTTGCAGGAAGTTAAGAGGAAGACTCGAAGAACAGAGAATGTCAGACCTACCCATGGACAGAGTGACCATAGATCCACCATTCACCCATGTGGGCCTAGATGTGTTTGGGCCATGGAACATAATATCACGCCGAACTAGAGGGCGAAGTGCTGACAGCAAAAGGTGGGCTGTCATCTTCTCCTGCTTAAATACAAGGGCTGTTCATCTGGAGGTCATTGAGTCCATGTCAACTTCCAGCTTCATTAATGCTCTCAGACGGTTCTTGGCAGTTCGCGGACCGGTAAAACATTTTAGATCCGACAGAGGAACAAATTTCATTGGCGCCTGTCGAGAGCTGAACATCAATACGGAGGATCCAGAGCTCAAGGAGTACTTGCAGGAGCAAGGTTGCACATGGTCATTTAACGCTCCCCACTCTTCCCACATGGGTGGAGCTTGGGAAAGGATGATCAACACTGCACGACGCATTCTTGATGGACTGCTGCTAAAAAACAGCCTTTCTCGTCTTACCCATGAAATCTTGAACACTCTCATGTCTGAAGTCATGGCAATAATGAATGCTAGACCTTTACTTCCCATCTCATCTGATCCTGACACATTGGAAGTGCTGTCTCCTTCTATGCTTCTCACACAGAAGGCTAGTACTGTACCAGCACCTCTTGGCGACTTTGACGTGAAGGACCTCTACAAGAAAGAATGGAGACAGGTTCAGTGTCTGGCTGATGCTTTCTGGAAGGCATAGAGGAGAGACTATCTTGCAACACTGCAAGTACGGAGAAAGTGGACAGAGGAAAAACGAAACCTTCAAGAAGGAGATGTAGTCTTGCTCAAGGACTCTAATGTAAAACACAATGAGTGGCCTATTGGGCTCATTGTGAAAACCATATCCAGCAGCGATGATAGAGTGAGGAAGGTAGAGGTAAAGATAATTAAAGAAGGATCTGCAAAGGTATATCTGAGGCCCGTCTCAGAGATGGTACTACTCCTACCTGAGAAGCCATAAAAGGATCAAGAGTGGTATGGAAAGTTATTATACCAGGCGGGGAGTGTGCCGTTGCATATATCTCTTTGTGTTGATTCGCCACCTACTGGACATTTAAGGTACTGCGCTATATATATGGTTTAGTTACTTTCGATTTCTCTCAGTGCGCGCAGTCAGGAGAAATGTACATGCGTTGTCTCTCAGTGTCTGATTCAAACGTTGAAACCTTGGAAATATATGTCCGTGCTGTATTATTACTAAACAGTAATTATATGTACAATGGTTTATTAGAGGTTAATATGTTTTTGTTGTATGCACACTTATCTCCGTTTCAAACATGCTAGGCTAGCGGTAGAACAAATATGGTAATATCGCTAGTGTTGTTCGCTCACGTCTCATTCAATAGAATTCATCATATGTATAATACTTAAGACATGCATAAATAGGAACTATGTGCATAAGAGAACTGTAATATCGAACTGATTATGTTAATAATGTGATTGTAAACTTCATTTCTATTTTCGTTTTCTCTTGTTTGTAGTTTTACAGTTAAAAAGACCCAGTAAAGTCACCAAAGTCACAAGACTGCTTTCTGGAGTTTTCTTTGTTCGCTATCTGTAAACCCTTTGCTTCGGTAACGCATTGGCGAGAACAGAATACCATGTAAATCTGTATGTGAACGCTTGGGCATTGACAGATAGTTAACTGTTTAAGTATGTGTACATTTGTTTGCATGCGTTATCTCATTTTTATTAGGTGTCCCAGAGTGCCTATTCACTACTGTGAGCCTTTGGGCTTTTAGCTGTCCCTTGAATCCTTCATATTTGAGCTCAGAGCAGGGGCAACTAGAAGCAGGAGAATCATTAAGACTTAATGCAGCTCTCTGAATGGTATTAAGCTCCAGGCAACTCATTTCAACGGATGCCCATGCAATGAACAGATACTGAATTCATGTGACAGTTCCACTAGATGAAAGTCTTCATCTTGAAATAAAGGTTGATATTCATGTAATGTTTCTATCTATGCATATTTCAGTTTTTTTTTTTAAGATGTAAAATCCATCAGTGACTGCCGTTAAAAGTTAAAAAATGTTAAAGGAGATTGAGGTTACGAGAATATTGAGAACCTTCCAGTGCTGTAACAGTGCAGATTTAAGGATTACTCCACCCCAAAATGAAAATTTTGTGTTTAATCACTTATCCTCATGTCGTTCCAAACCCGTAAAAGCTTAGTTTGTCTTCGGAACACAATTTAAGATATTTTAGATGAAAACCAGGAGGTTTGTGACTGTCCGATTGACTGCCAAGTAAATACCACTGTCAAGAAAAGTATGAAAGATGCCGTCAAAATAGTCCATCTGTCATCAGTGGTTCAACCAGAATTTTACGAAGCTACGAGAATACTTTTTGTATGCAAAGAAAACAAAAATAGCCACTTTATTTAATTCGTCTCCTCTGCGTAACCATAGCGCCATTTTGGAGAGCATCCACTGGTCGCAAACTGCATACGCTGTTCTGTGTCAGTCACACCACATGGATATGTTTTCTACATTTATTTATGCTTTTTGAACAAAAACAGCGTATCCGTGTGACGCAGCTGACAAAGAAGGGTATACGCAGTTTGCGCCCAGCGGATACTCTTAAAATGGTGCTACAGTGACGCAGAGGAGACAAATTGTTGAATAAAGTCGTTATTTTTGTTTTCTTTGCATACAAAAAGTATTCTCGTAGCTTCGTAAAAATGATGGTTGAACCACTGATGGCAGATGGACTATTTTGACGATTCATACTTTCATACTTTTCTGGGCCTTGACAGTGGTATTTACTTAGCAGTCAATGGGACAGTCACAAGCCTCCTGGTTTTCATCCAAAATATCTTAAATTGTGTTCCGAAGACAAACTAAGCTTTTACGGGTTTGGAATGACATGGGGGTAAGTGATTAATGAAAAATGTTCATTTTGGTGTGGAGTAACTCTTTAAATAGAGGATAAATGCAATAGAAAAGCATCATTTGACAGTAAAGTGTTCTGTTTGGAGTTATAAGGAATCAGTGGTTAACTGATTCATATATTACGTTTTAAAAATGTATTTCTTAGGGATTGTGAAGGAGAAAAAATAATATAAAGTAATATAAATAAACAGAATTTAAACTGAAGCTTTCAAGCAACAGTGAAAAAGCACAATAAAATATCATAATTCACTATATTCAAAGTCCTTATAAGCTATAGCCAAATGCGTGACAAACAAATTTAAGTTGTTATTCACTGATAGTATTTTAAAGGGGTCATCGGATGCCCATTTTCCACAAGCTGATATGATTCTTTAGGGTCCTAATGAGAAGTCTATAACATACTTTGGTTAAAATTTTACCTTGTCAAAATCAGCCCTGTTCAGAGCGAGCCGTTCTATTGCATGTTCCTTTAAATGCTAATGAGCTGTGCTCACCCTGCCCCTCTCTACTGTGGGGTGATAAGACGGTCTGTTTACTTCAGTTGCATTTAGCTGTGTTTAGCCGCGAAACTTGCTAACTAGCAACTTATTAAGAAATCTGATTAGCAAAGATGCATAAAAACCCTTATACTCACTTCTGCTGTAGGTGAAGCTGCATCACAAATGATTTTCACAAACATAGATGTATTTATGTAGATGGCCAGGCGCATTTCCTAAAACGAAAGTAACATTAATGCTCTGTGTCTTCAGCGGCTCAGATGTTGGGAGTAAATGATGACTGCTATGATCATTATTACATTCAACAACAGAACACTTTGATCGCTCAATCAGAGACATTGTTGTCTTCCCTTGCACCGGAGTAGACACAATGGTGGTCGGAGTCGGACTGTTACAGCTCTTGTCAGTCAACTATTGTGGAAGCGTATTTTGTCGGTGTGACACCACACCAACAAGAAGCTGAAAATTTGAAAAAAGGTTTCTTATAAAGGTTACAAAAATACCACTGGTTGGGTTTTTATCATATAAGGGTGGTTGTGTACACACACTGCCAACACACATTTATCTTCAAACAACATGTAAAAGTAAGTTTTGCATCTGATGACCCCTTTAATATTGTAAAAGATTTAAGTAAGATTTCAGAGCCGAATCATTCCGAACCATTAGTAAATCTTTCAGGCTGGTTTTGTGCATTTGATCAATTGATTGACTGAAAAGATTAAATTTAAAAGTATAATTTGTTCACAAATCAGGTAAAGCTTCTCTGATTGAACACTCCTGGTGGATGAGAGCTTAAACGGCAGTTAGTCTTTTTCACACTAACCTGTTGTATGCTTCAGAAAACTTGGAATACAGTTGTAATGACTCCTTTTATGATGCTTTTGTGGTGCTTGTTTGTCATTTCAAAAGCTCCTGTCATCATTCACTTTCGTAAAGGAGTCATGACATGGCATGACATTTATTTATTTATTTATTTATTTATTTTTTATGTTCCTTGATGTCTGCCTATAATGTTAATAAAGTCTGTTGCACATAAAAATAAAAAACAAATATGTGGAAACATTTAGGGCTGCCCTTGACTAAAGATTTTTCTGGTTGACTAGTAGTCGTTCATTTTAAGCATTAGTCGACTATTAGTCACACGCTAATTAATAAACCATATGAATCATAATAATGTGTCTTTAATTGCCTATATAGCCTAATAAGCGCTCAAGCGCACAAAAAAAGCTTGCCACAACACACCGCCAGATATTATAGTCATGAATTATGTAGACTGCATTACTAAGACTGTTTCACTAAGTTATTGATAAACTAGCACTTTCTTTGTTTTCAGTTTAAGTGATGAAGTCGGCACTGACTCATCTCTCTGCAGTAGTGATGAGCCTGCATGCACATTTCATAAGCTGAGAATATTTGTTTTCTATTTAAATTAGTTCATTTGAAAGCAAGTCAAAAATATAAACAAATTCTGTGCCAATAACATAAAGCACTGCTTGAAACTGTAGCACTGAAGATAGTCCAGTCAGGACTGAAATGTTTGCTTTTTGTTTGTGTGTGCACAGTCACTTTTTTGTTTGTGCACTTTAGTTTTTGTTGTCACCCCTATGTAAATCTTCAATAATAAATTCTTGTTCAAAGGACTTTGAACTTGGCATCTTGTTTTGGTGTGCGGATATTTTTAAAAATTTTGTTTTTTGTACTTTTCTTTCATTTGCAAGCAGACATTTTACTCTCTATAGATATATTTTTTTATGTCTGTAAGGAAGGAATACACAGAGTTTTGAAGTTTGTTTTTGTGGTCAAGTTCACCGAGACCGAGACAGCAGAAAGTGCATCCTATTTGCTTTCATAATTTTACAAAAGCACAACATTTCGTTGTTATTGTGAGTGCACACAAATAAATGTAGAGTCTTTACAGATTCAAAAGATGCATTACTTTTTTTCTGTATGACCAAAAATGGAGAATTTTAAGAGCAAGTGACTGCACTGGCACCTCCATCTGTCATGCAGTGAGTGCACTACTGTTTAGCTTCCACACTCCGCACAGACAGTTCAATAGCGCACATTTTTCGATTAACATTAGATTGAGCGACCATGTAAATTTGTTACTACATACATCTTTCAAATTAAAAGCTATATTTGAGGTCAATGAATGATAGGTGAGTGTTTGGATGTCCTGCTTGATGCACTGTATTACCACATAGACCAGCTGTTCACGATCTGTCCGTGATGGACTGTGTGACTTTGCCACTTTCTGTGGACTTTTTTTTTTTTTCAGAGACTGAGACTGAGTTTTAGTTAGTTGACTATTAGGGAGCATCTCTAGAAAAATTATTATTTTCAACCCTCATTCTGACTCTCTGTCTAAAACAAGCTGTTTTAAGGGGCAGGTCCTGTAAGACTTGTTAATAATTGGCCACTGTTATGATTTGTTAATGTCATTGCATAGGAAGTATCAACACCCCCTCGCTACTGCATGTGAGTGTTTTGACAATATGATCAAAATAAAACTGTCAGTTTGTGATGCAGCTGCAGTCAGATCTAGTATCACTTCATTTTTCAACAAATGTTTCTTTGTGAACTCTCCAAGACATTGTGCCTCATTTACAAAACAAAATGCTCCGGACATTCCTCAGACATGATTCGGGATGCCATTAAAAATAACCTATCCACTTGTTCCTTATGCTGGGATCATTCTGATATCTGTACGAAGACGCAAGCGAGCTGTTTAAACCAAACGCACCAAAGTGAATGTTCTTTCACATGTTCTTTCATTTATCCAATTGACCAGAGCCCGTGGACTGTGTCAAAAAGTGAATGCGCATCTGTATATTGTATCCAATATAGACAAGATACACTGTAAAAAAAAAATTATGGTAAAAAAAAACAGCAGCTGTGGTTGTTTACCATAAAAAAAAAAATACGGTAGCAACATTTTAGGTTTTAAGATTTTAACTTAAATTTACGGTTAAATACCATAATTTCATTAACTGATATAATGTTAGTATACCAAGCTATTGAAGTACTGAAATTTGTTTTGTAATAGGGATAGGCTTATCGATTCTGAAGTATCGATATATCGATACTAAAGCGAGTATCGAAAGTATCGATACTCAAATAAAAAAATATCAATATTAAGGTGTTTTATTTTCCAGCAATTTTGTTTATTTAATAAAAAATAATGCATACAATATGAATTGTATATAGTGAATATTGTACATGATAGAACTATGTTCCTGCTCATCTGAAACCACGCAAATGTTGCAAGACAGAACCAATCAGTCACAGAGAGTGTTCCCTCACTTCTGACATTGCATTCCCAAAATTATCATAAGAAAGCATTGATGGTTTTGGGAATGGTAGCCCAGAACAATGCTTATTAGAGGACAGAAAAAAAATAAATAAATAAACAAATAAATTATATATAAATATATATATATATATATATATATATATATATACACAGGGGTTGGACAGTGAAACTGAAACACCTGGGTTTAGACCACAATTAGTATGCCGTTTGGCCTCCTTTTGCAGCCAATACAGCATTATGTCATCTTGGGAATGACAAATACAAGTCCTGCACAGTAGCCAGAAGGATTTTGAGCCATTCCTTTCGCAGAACAGTGGCCAGGTCGCTATGTGATGTTGGTGTATGAAAACATTTCCTGACTCGCTCCTCCAAAACACCCCAAAGTGGCTCAATAATATTCAGATCTGGTGACTGTGCAGGCCATGGGAGATGTTTAACTTTACTTTCATGTTCATCAAATCACTCTTGTCACCAGTCTTGCTGTGTGTATTGGTGCATTATCATCCTAATACACGGCACCACCTTCAGGGTACAATGTTTGAGCTATTGGGTGCACAAAGTCAACCTTCACACTCTGCTCTTATTGGTGGAATGTGCGATCAGTAAAGACTGGCCACCAGGCTGCATAAATATAGCCATGAAACCTCCAACACTGTATTGGCCAGTGTTTCAGTTTCATTGTCCAACCCCTGTATATATATGTGTGTGTGTGTTTGAGTAATTTCACAATAAACTAATTGAAATTGTAGCCTACATAATTTGTGCAATTACATTTATTTAAATTAACGTTTAAAGTCCATTGATCATGTTCTATTTTGTAGTAATGTTAATATAAACCATACACTTTCAGAATAAAAAGGTTGCATTTTATGTGTGCAACAGCCTGTCACTGGCAGCCCCTTATGAAACTACGTTTTCAACTATAGGTTTTGTAGTTACCACTGCAGTAAACATATTTTAACCATTTGTAAAAAATATATAATTTAAATATAATTTAAGATGCAGTTAGGCCATAATAAATGTTAAAATGTATTTCAAATATAAAGTTGAGGGGGTATCATTACATATTTTACTCTTAATAATTTAATAAATGCAAAAATGTAAAAGTTTACCATTGACCATTTATAAGATTTTTACTGTAGCATGTTTACAGTCTTTTATCGTTAAATTCATGGTCATTTAGCAGGAGTGATTGTAATTTCGACTTACTTTTGACGCGACATGACACTCGCATTCAGCCTAATCAAGGGTCAGCCGTTAAGCAACTGAATGCCAGTGGGCAGGGCCTCTGGTAAGAAGATGGCTATTCGTTGATGCCTTGCTCTGGAGGCAGTGTTTATGCAAACAACGTCACGCTGGCACTTCGGATCCAAACGAGCCATTTTTGGAGCTTGACTAAATAAATGCTTTGTTTATAATGAGGAGAAGGTTTCAAGCTATGAAACTTGCAGGATGCTTTAATGGTACAAAGACCTCTTATATGCCAAAAAATCAAGGCGAATTTAATTTCTCATGTCATGACCCCTTTAAAAAGCATAGCCAGAGTATGAAATAGTAATTATTAATGATAGCAAATAATGACAGATTTTTGTTGTTGCTGTTGTTCGATTTAGAACATCTTTTTCTGAGAGTGTGAAATCTTTAATATGAAGACAGAAGTGGAAAAGGTTTTGTGCTGATTTATTTAGTAGCACTGTTATTTATGTCTATGTCCATTTTTATGTTTCGAAAAGATGAGAGAAGGTTTTTCTCTTTAAAGATTGATGGAGTTATTCTGTCCGTGAGAAGCAGCAGGTGCACTGCTGTATCGATTGCTGCTCAGTTGCCTCAGTTTTACACAGACTGCAATAATCAGCCAGTCACTGACTTCTGAGTCATAAATCAACATAACATCTCAAAATAGAAAATAGTTCTGAAATGGTGTCATTTTAAGTAATATGAAAACCTCATATTCTACTCAGCTTTCCTGGTCTTAATGTAAGCCTGGCAGTTTGACCGTAATTCAGCTGTTTAAATGTGCTGTTGCCTTTAGCAAAATGGAAAACACTGCTATCAAAACTGACGAAATACACAGCAACATGACATACTGAATTATTAATTGTATATCCAATATGTATATGAATTTACAATATATTATATACACATGAATGGTGATATTATATACATGTGAATGAGTTTTTTACTTCACAATATGTTAATTCATGGACTGGAGCCATTTGGATTACTTTTGGAATATTATGATGTTTTTATCAGCTGTTTGGACACTTATTCTGACGGCACCCATTCACTGCAGAGTATCCACTGGTGAGCAAGTGATGTAATGCCACATTTATCCAAATCTGTTCTAAAGAAGAAACAAACTTATCTACATCTTGGATGGCCTGAGGATAAGTACATTTTAATGTTTAAGTGTACTGTCCCTTTAAATGTGCAATACTGAAGTAAAATAACTGAAGTTGTGTTTTCTTCTAAAACAAACTCTGATAATCTTTATTTACAATTTCGAATAATAATTTTTTACAGTGTAGTAAACATAGTCCTATTTGAGTGTATTGTTTCTGCAAGAGCAGTTTGTGCTCCCTGAAATTGCTTTGAATATGTAGATACAAATTAAAAAGTGTTCAGCCATGAGTGAAATGATGCATTATAAACAATTATACTGCACGATGGATGATTCAGATGCTGCTTTCTTTGATTTTGTTTACCCACTCATGATGGTTCGCTGGTAGCCGATCATACACAGTGAAGTTTGTCATCTTTCTTCATTCCCAGCATCCTTGCCTCCATCATTCCTTGTTCTCCTCTGTCACCAGTTGCCATAGTGAAAAAGAACAAGGATCTGTCTTTGTATGTGTGAAGCGTGCAGCTTGTAAGGGTGTAACACCTCAAACCGCAAGCACAGACAGGTGTGCATGTCAGACAGAATAGAGAGGAGAGGAATTGGCCGTCTCTGGGTTCTTTGTGATATTTTTACCCTGGTGGTGAGAGTCTTTTCATCTCAGCTCAGCGGAGGCTGTCAGACTCTTTGCTGCCCCGTGCAGGTTTTGATCAGCCCTGAAACAGACCAGACACGTCTCTGGAAATAGCCAGAATTGTTATTCACTGTTGTTCACGGTCTCGCTTTAATCGTCAACATGCGACTCGTTAGACACTTTGTTGTGAAGCTTATGCAAATGACAGCTCTGCTTTGTGAATTACTAAATAGGACCATTTTTACGGCCAAGGGGCATTAGACACGGTTGTGTGCTGTGAAGTATTATCAGGGAAATTTGATTAATGAACACAGGTGTGTAATATAATATATATATATATATATATATATATATTTCACACCTGTGTTCATTATATATATATATATATATATATATATATATATAATATGTGTGTGTGTGGCTGAAATATACAAGCATCCCTGGGGCTTAAATTAAAAAAAAATTATATATATATATATATATATATATATATATATATATATATATATATATATATATATATATATATATATATATATATATATATTAATAATAATAATAATAATAATAATAATAATAGTAATAGTAATATAAAATAGTGACTAACATAAATGTCATTTTTTTTTATTTTACATTGTTTGAATCATATCCCAAACAATGTAAAATAAAAAAAAAGACATTTATGTTAAATGTAATTTAATTTAGTTTAATTGAATTAATTGTACATTTAAGAAACGTTACACATTTATTTATGTAAACTAGTAAGGATTGTCATGCATGATGCATGCATGAATAATAATAATAATAATAATAATAATAATAATAATAATAATAATAAGCAAGTAATGAACAAACTAATTAAATGTAACTTTTTTATTATTTGACATTATTTGGGATACAATTCAAAGTTAAATTACATAATTCATTATATTTTATTTGTTGAAACAAAACTGCTTTTGATTTGAAAGTTTAAATTAAATTAAATTAAATTAAACTAAACTATGTAAATTTATATAAGTTATGCATTTATTTATGTAAAACTAGTAAAGATTGTGATGCATATAATAATAATAACAATAATAATAAGCAAATAGTGAATAAAATAATAAATAAATAATAATAATAATAAATAATAAAAAAAAATTACATTTCACAAAAAGTTTGTTGTTGTTGTTGTTGTTGTTTATTTTAAATTATTTGGGATATAATTCATAGTTATTTAAATAACATAATTCATCATATTTTATTTGTTGAAACAAAACTGCTTTTGATAAGTTTGCAGGTTAAAAACAAATTAAATTAAATTAAATTAAATAATTAAATTAAATTAAATTAAATTATGTACATTTATGAAAAGTTATGCATTTATGTAAAACTAGAAAAGATTATAATGCATATAATAATAATAATAATAATAATAATAATAATAATAATAATAATAATAATAATGAAATATTGAATAAAATAATTACATTTCACAAAATGTTTGTTGTTGTTGTTTATTATTTTAAATTATTTGGGATATAATTCATAGTTATTTAAATAACATAATTCGTCATTTTTTATTTGTTGAAACAAAACTGCTTTTGATTTGTATGTTTGCAGGTTAAAAACTAAATAAAATTAAATTAAATTAAATTAAATTAAATTAATGAAAACGGATTGGAAACAAATGATGTACATTTATGAAAAGAATCAAGTTCTATCTGACATTTTTGTCAAAATTGAGTTATCCACATATTCTTATTCAGTGACAACGTATTTACATTATGTGATGTTTCTTTTGTAAGCTGTGTACATGGCCCTTTTTAGAAAACAAATATGGTTGTATCTACAGAAGTCTATGGAACGCAAAAACTTTGAAGCTCAATATCTCAAAAGTGCTCAGAATGCAGATAGAACCTTATAATTCTAAGGCAACGATTTATTTTTGTAAACTAGTAAACCTTGTGATACATCTTAAAAATAGGTTTAGTTACATTCAGTTAGACACCTCAACAAATAAATAAAATGACAATGATAACCAAAAGAGTGATCTCGAATTCCTCCTGCAGATCTTTAGAAAATGCACTTACTTTTATTTGACAGAAATCCAGAGCAACTCATTATAGCATGTAATGTATATATTTAATCAGTAGTATATTTTATTATCAAAATCAGTAATAAGTTAATGCACTTACTGTAGTCATATACAGTCATATACAAAACGTAGTAAAATTAATTAGTGTTAACATAATTTTATTATTTGCAATAAGTCTAATCAAATCAACATGTATATGTCCTTTGCATGGTTGATGGATCTTCTATGGCAAGGCTGTGAAAACCCCCTTTTGGATCTGTTATTGTAAAGAGTTTCTTTTAAGCATAATGCAATCTAAGTGCACTTCTCAATTGTCTCCTGAGCTGTAATTGTGCCTAGCAGTGATTTCAGTGAGACTTTTGTAAGATGTCTGTAAAACCAGACCAGGATGCGCATCAGAGTGCCACTGATGTAGAAGATGGAATCATTTGGTTGAATGCTCATCCGTCTGACCTCATCTCTTCTCCATCATCAGATCCCAGTGATGACAGGAGCCTTCATGGACTCATCGCCTCACGATGACTACAGCACGGATCACTCTCTCTTCAACTCCTCTGCTAGCGTCCACGCCGCCGCTCTGGCAGCTCACAATCAACAGGAGGAGCAGCAGCCCATGTCCCGGGACGCCATCTGGTTGTGGATCGCCATCACGGCCACCATCGGGAACATCGTAGTGGTGGGCGTCGTCTACGCCTTCACATTCTGAACTTTGGAGACATATTCGACTTTGAGTCCCTCAAATACAGGACCTTGGGCACCTCATCAGACAAACAGTGTGTGCAGTCTTTCAACAAAAATTTTTACACGGTATTAGTTGTTTATTTGGTTGTTTGTTTGTTTTTTTTTTTTTTGTTTTGTTTTTTTTATGCAGAATGGTACTTAGAAAGCTCCTGAAATAATTTTTGATTCATTGTAATTTTCATGTTGAAAACCTTTTAGATTGTTCAATGCTAAATAAGTGTAACGTGAGGTGTTTTTTTTTTTTTTCCTGAGAAAGTAATACTGCCAGACTTTTGCCAAATAATTTATACGTTTTTGCTTTTAGTATGTAATATCGAATGCTGTTATTAAGCTTTAAATGTCTAGAGGGCAAACGCTACTCTCTGAAAGTCATCCAACTGCCTTTTTAATGCAGTGATTAGAAAGTTGAAATGATTCCCAAACCTAATTTGGAAAAGTAACCATAAAATAATGTAAATACAGGAAGTTCAGAATGTAAGTGCCCAGATTAGGAAACTATTTTTTTTTTTTTACTTTGGTCAGAAACAGAGATAATAAGCGATAAAAGCACTTAAAATCTTCTTGACGCATGGGGCATTTATACACGCTATTTTTTTTTGGCCCCAGGACATGTACATTTGGAGACAATCTCTTCTCTTAAATCTTCGCGTAGTAAAATCACCACTTTATTTTATGAAAGGTTCAGGTTAACATTTGATTTTAATTAAAGCCTGCATACTAGTGCATGATTTTATACTGATAAATCATTCCATCCCCTTGGTTGAGGGTGACAGGCCCAGCTTGTATTTGGTAGAGGTCAAAGCTTTGTTTTTAATGAGCTCAGCGTAAAAGGTGGGTGTTGCTATGGTGACTGTTTCATGATGTCTGGGAGAAAGTGGCTGCGGCTTCTTATCCCACCATCACACACCTGCAAACATCTTCACTGGCCGCTGGCGCAAAGCAACTGTCCAAACAAACATGCATATGAAGAGATTTATTTCATGCCTTTTTTTAGTAATTAGTTCACTACTTCATTTATTTAAATTATGTCTTTGTTGGAGTGTTTCAAAGCCTTAATCCGCAAATGAAGCCAACAATTTTATCTGGTTTGGTGACCAACATGGTCTTTCTAAAGAAGCTAGTTGACTAGGTTAAACCAAGCTCTATCAAAAATTAACATCTGCTTAAAATTTATTCATCTTCAGGTCATCTAAGATGAGGGACAGATTTAGAGAAATTTAGCATTATGCTATTTGATGACCAATGGATCCTCTGCAGTGAATGGGTGCCATCAGAATGAGAGTCCAAACAGCTGAACAAAACATCACAATAATCCACAACACGACTCCAGTTCAACTATAAACGTTGTTGTTTGTAAGAAACAAATCCATCAAGACATTTTTAAACTAAATATGAGTCCTCTATTCAAAATATTGCTTTCTCTAGTGAAAAAGTCATCTCGTCTGATTTAGGAGAGAAATATGCACAGATCAAGCACTGTTTACAAGCGAAAACAGACCAAAACAGTTGTATCAGTACATTTTGATGTGAAAAGACGACAGGGAATTGATTTTTCACTTCTGATTTTTCACTTCTCAGGATGTTAGTTGATGTTTTGGAGTTGTGTAGATTATTTCTAATTATTTCTGATGTTTTTTGATCAGCGTTTGGACTCCCATTTTAACAGAACCCATTCACTGCAGAGGATCCATTGCTGAGCGAGCAATGCAATGCTAAATTTCTTTAAATCTGTTTTGATAAAGAAACAAACTCAAGTACATTTCAGATGTCTTGAGTGTTAGTAATTGTTTCTGCAAATTTTCATTTTTGGGTGAACTGTTCATTTGAAGGTTTAGTTCACTTCCAGAACTAAAATTCCCTGATAATTTACACACCCTTATGTCATCCAAGATGTTCATGTCTTTATTTCTTCAGTCAAAAAGAAATTAAGATTTTTGAGGAAAACATTCCCGGATTTTTCTCCATTTTTAGTGGACTTCAATGGTGGCCAGCGGGTTGAAGGTCCATATTGCAGTTTCAATGGAGCTTCAAAGGACTCTACACAATCCCACCTGAGGTATAAGGGTCTTATCTAGTGAAACGATCAATCATTTCCAATAAATAAATAAATAAATAAATAAATTGATATACGTTTTAACCACAAATGCTCATCTTGCACTAGCTCGACCTCACACATTACGCAATCACGTTGGAAAGGTCATGCATAACGTAGGCAGAAGTACTGACCCAATGTTTACAAAGCAAATGTGCAAAGAAAAACACCCTTCACAAAAACAACACTGTCAGATTATTTTGAAGTTCAAGGAGAAAATGAGATGTACTTTTGGCCCTACCCAAACTTTTTGAACCAAAGTACACAGCTGAAGAACAAACCTTGCTTAACCTTTCCGACATAATTACCTAATGTGGGGAGATGTATACGCATATTGCAGAACTAGTCCAAGATGAGCATTTGTGGTTTAGGCAGTGGTTATTGCAATAGTTATTTGCGATAAAGGCTATTTACACTAAGTGCAAATAGCAGTATTTTTTTAGCGATATGTTATTTACACTAAGTGCAAATAGATGTAGATTCTATTTACACTATGTTAAAATAGCAGGATTTATTTATACCACTTTTTGCAAACAGATGCTATAATCTGCACCTCAGTATTGTAGTAGGCTACATTATAAAACAGAATGCAATGGTAAAATATTGAGTGTAAATTATAATTTTTATTCAAATTATTAAATGGATTTCACCTTATTGGGACAATAAAAGTCTTCCCTACATCTACCATAACCCTAACTTTATTTTTAACTTTTTAAAAAATATATATTTATTATTTCCTTATTTATTATGTGATATGAGATTTAAAAAAGGAGAAAAAAAATTGGCAAAAGGCAGATTCAAACCCAGGTAGGTCATGTCCAGAAAGACTACAACACACGCTTTACAACTGACGCCACTGCAGCTTGTGATCAATATTTCTTTGTTTGTAATGTTGAATATCACCATTACACATTGGTGGGCGGAGTTAGCGTTTTGCCGGCTATTTGCACTTAGTGTAAATAGACCCTCCGAAATTTTGGATTCACAGTAAGACCCTTATTCCTCGGCTAGGATCGTGTAAAACACTGAAGCTGCACTGAAACTACAGTGTGGCCACCACTGAAGTCTACTAATCCTATATGTTTTCCTCAAAAACCTCAATTTCTTTTTGACTGAAGTAAGAAAGGCATGAACAACATGGATGACATGGGGGTGAGAAAATTATCAGGAATATTTTGTTCTGCAAGTGAACTAATCCTTTAAGCTAAATTGTTAAGCAGATTAATGGGAACACTGGCTTCCCATCATCTGTTACTGCTGGTGTTTTTATGTTTTTTTTTAGATTTTTTTTAGATCAGTCATTTCTGTTTTAATCCTAATCATGCAACTGCCAAACATTTCCAGATAACCAACTATAAACTAAAAAACAAATAAGTTGTTATTTCGTACCAGTTGAGTTTTACAAACCAGTCAGATCTTCAGTATTTTCACTGTAAAACCTGAGGGACACTTACTAATTGAGTTGTTATTGACCGAACAGTTTTCAGACTGTGACGGTCACTGTATTGATCTGATCAATGGACTTTGGACCTTATTTATAAGGCTGACCATAATGAACCGGTTTTAGCTATGGTTCAGTGGGATAAAATGGACTGGGACCAAGCCAAGATGATCATCTATCATCTTCTCTGCAGTGGATTGCACTATAAGAAATGGAGTTGAATATATGCTGAACAGAGAAATGGCCTTCACTTTATCAAGGACTTTGATTTATGGACTGGAAGGTCTCACGTCGGTATGTAAAAATACTTCACTGAGAAACTCTAACTGCCACAATGAAGTTTGATGAAGCGCTGATTGTTAATTATGGCTTATAATACAGCCTAATTGGAAAGACTTTTGAAATGTCCTTCAAAGTCTCTTTTCGATTAAGGGAATAAACTGCAGTTTGCTGGTACCATTGCAGTTCCTAATAGAGGAACATGTGTTATTTAGACCAGCGCGAATCACAATCTTCAAACCACAGTAAACCTTCATTTAGAAGTGTACTGCGAAGTATCACAATTTTCTGCTCGGCAAACAATGTGTAGATATTACGATTCTTAGTAAAAGTCCTGTCTGTTGATGTTGAGAGGTCTTTATATAGAGGCCTCAAATCTAGTGTAGCAAATGAACACAGGTGTGTTCAGCGCAAGTCTGCTTCACCTGCACTGCAAAAATGTTTCATTTTGTATTGAAAAACCACTGTTGAATTAAACGACTCATTAAACACCAGATGTGTGACTGTCATACACTTATGATAACAAATCTTTTCTGACGGTGACACTGAACAAAACCTTGACGCTTTAACCTGAATATTTTCATCACTATAGATAGCCTAGTGTACCATGAATCCCTTGCTTCGAGTTTTGAAAACTCTGCATAAGCACCACTGAAACATTTTAGAGTATGTTGAAACAAATAGTTTATACAAATATCTCCAAATAGGAAGATATTGAAAGTAAAGTTTATTGGTTTAGTGTAGGAGTTATAGCTGTATATCGGCACGGCTGTGATTCGGCCGTAGGTAATTAAAGCGTGCCGATATACAGCCATATCTCACGTCTACAAGGGTGTTGTTGCGTTTATAGAACAGTTTGACGCCATGGGATGGTAAATACATAACAACAATGGAGTGTCTTTAAAAATCCTCTTTTGTGCAGAACTACTTCCTTCCACCACAGATTAAAATCTCAGTTGAACAGTTTAGCCAAAGTCCCCATTACTAATTCGAAAAAGTCACTTTAGAACTAGTAACGAAGGAACGTCGAGTTGCTTCATTGAAAGCTTATTGTATTACTGTATTAAAAGCTCACTGTATTGTGTAGATTATTATGAGAGAAAGAGATGGACTGAGCCAGTGTGATTAATGTACCTACATCTGATACAGCATTCATTCTTCAGATCAGTCTTGTATTCACAAAAAAAACATTACTTAATACGAAACACTATTAGTAAATACTACTATTATTTATTGAATAATAGTATTTAATCATCATCAACAACAACAACAACAACAACAACAACAACAACAACAACAACAGCCATCATAAAAGTTGCTAGGCAATTCAGTTAAAAGTACAAAGGCAGCGCTTTGATATACAGCATTGAATTTACACAAACATGATGAGATTTTGCCAAAACTATCTTCTCTGGAACACATAATAGAGCCCATTAGATTTACCTGAATTACGAATTATATCTCATGTTTAACCACTATAGAGACATCAGAGCCAGTGGCAAATTCCAGAAGATCTGGCTGAGGTGAGGCACTCTCGGGTGGGTTTATGAGCACGGAACGGACGCTGACGATCTGGAGCTCACATGTCGGAAAACGTAGAAGCAAATTCTCAAATAGAAGTTATCTTTATTAACAAACTGTACATTTGAACTATAAACAACTACATTCCTGCCTGAAAAACTTTTAAAATGCATTCCATAATCCATAATCCATAAACCGTAATATTTATAATATGATACTGTGTTTGGGCATCCACCATGACACTCACTGTAAGAAGTACCACAAGCGGAGTGATACGATTACAAACTGTGAAACGGCTGTTTAGGTCATTTAATTAAAAGTGATTCTTTTCTTCATCTTTTGAAAGCAAATTTCAGAATTTCAAAACTTCTTCCTTAATCAAAGCAGCAGTCTTGCTCTGAAATAGTTGTGATGAATAGAATTAAATATCTTGACACGTGAGTGCATGTGTTTGCATTCAGTAATCAATTACTATTTTGGATTCAGCGTCTTGGTCCATACAGAAACTGTAAAGAAAGGACCAAGTGAAAAACAAATCACAGAATGATTTGGTGTCCATTAGTCCACAGGGAGTCAAACTGAGAGCATTTTATCTCTCAGCAGCTTGGTCTACAACAAAACACTCCCAAGCGCCACAGGAGAGGAAGAAGAAGAAGAAGAAGAAGATGATTTATTATATATTATATTATATAAAATATTAAATGTCATGGATGAATATTTCCTGAGTAATCCACTATTTTGTAGAGGGAGGTCAAAATGGCAAATTTCACCTTATTTTTACAGGCGGGTAAAAATAACTTAAAGATGACAGCATTGTGATGTTATTTTTACACAGAGATTAGAAGGTCTATTAGTAAAATCTGTTGACTTTAGCAGTCTTTTTTGCATTGTTTGCCAATGGTGACTATTCAAAAATGAAGAAACAGCACTTTTCAAGTTTTCCTCCAAAGTTTGCATGCCTGAAATTCAAGAGGTATTAAAGATATCTTAATGTCCTTTTAGATATTGAGTCTTAACAAACTTTCCTTTTGGCATCCTTATTTTTAAGGCCCTTATATGATTCGGTTCCAGAGATATTGGAATTTTAATGTGGCTCCAGGAGTAAATTGTTAAAATGTACACATTTTCAAAAAACAAACAAACAAACAAAAAAGCCAGTATGTACAGTATCTCATTTCCAAGACAACTGCATTGAACATACCTGTCTGAGTGCCATAAATATTCTTTTTCCAAAGGTTGAAAGTAACCTCACAAAATTAAAAATATTGCAATATGATTTAAGATTGTAGTTGTTAATAAACTTTTTTTTTGGAATTTAAATGTTCATGTCCCTACATCATTCAGTCCCAGAGATATGGGGATCTCAGTGAGGCTCCATGTCCAAATTGTTGAATATTACCCATTTTCAGTGGTCAAAAACAAAATGTTAGTCACTTTGTACACAGCTGATTCTTCTTTTACAGTATTTAAAGAACAATGCCAGAAGAAGAAATTTTAATTGTATCTTGCTTCTTTCTATCAAAACAATTGCATAGAGTTACAGGCATGCAAACTTTGGAGAAAAGCTTGAAAAGTGCCATTTCCCCATTTTCGAATGGTTGCCATTGGCACAAAATGCAACAAAAGATTGCTAAAATCAACAGATTTTTACTAACAAACCAATCTCTGTGTAAAAATAGCATTATGATGCTGCCATATTTTTTAAGTAATTTTTACCCCTCTGTAATTTGACTCTGAATCTCAGGTGAAAATTGCAATTTTGACCCCTCTCTACAAAACAGTGGACTACTCGGTTAATATTCATCCATGGCATTGAATATTTTGGCTTTCATCACTATACATGTCAATCTTTCTTCAAAATAAAAATTTAACAAAACCAAAAATTTGAGCCAGCTAGGAACCTCTGGTTGAGTTGATGGCTGCGTTCTATGTCATCCACTGGAACGCCACTCTCATGAACGCGCATATACGACAGTTAGCGGAAGCTACAGATTATGGTTTGTAAAAATGGATAACCGCTTCAGAAGGTCTTTTTTTTACCCCCCGGAGCCATGTGGATCACTTTTTATGATGGATGTGCTTTATTTGGACTTCAAAATCTCAACAGCCATTTACTGTCATTATAAAGTTTGGAAGAGCCAGGATATTTTTTTTTTTTAAAACTGTATAACTCCGACTGTATTTGTTTGAAAGAAAGTACACAAAGGTCTTGAGGGTAAGTAAATCATGGGGTAATTTTCATTTTTGGGTGAACTATTCTTTTAATATTAATAAGTAAATCCTTACACTGATAGCCTCGAAACGAGAACAACCACACGCCATTAAGCATGGTGGTGCAAATGTCTATAACTGGCTGTATTTCCTCCTCTGTGCCTCGATGACTACACATCATTAAGGGAACCTTCTGAGGTATAGTTCTGGAAGAGTGGGTAAAAATCTTCCAAAACAGATGTCAGAGACTGATTAGTGGCTATGGGAGATGTTTACACCACATTATTGCTGCTAATGAAGGAAATCACAAGCTGTTTACCGCTATGCATATTTTGCACACATTAAATCTGAGTGTAAAAAAGATTTTATAGGATATAGTAGACAACATTATAGGATACAACAGAGTTTTTGATCGGTTTTACTTGGACCTATTAGTAGTTTGCGCCAGCTGCCATTAGAATATCAAATGCTAAGCTATGTTTATGAGCTGGGTGGAAACGCATGCACATATACAAGGGTTGGACAAAATAACGTGAACACTTGGGAAATAAGCAATATTTCATTATTAGATGCTTTAATACTGCTTCCAGCCTTTTTATAGATCCAACTTCTGTATAGTCTCTAGTTAAATGTTGTCTATAAAAACATCTGCCAGTTGCTTCAAAGATGGTTGAGAGAATCTGCTTCTCACACTTCTTTCCAATAGGTCTCACAGTAGTTGATACTATTCAAGTAAGGTGATTTGACAGATGCTGAAAATCATTTTGGTGCTCCAACTGTCCAGCTTTTATAATCAGAACACTGTCACAGCAGGTCCAAGGAAGGCGAAGGTAATCCACATAAATGCTTTTAATTCAAATCCACACGATACACGAAAGGTAAATATTACTAAACAATACTAAACAATAAATGACAGTAGACTGAACAGAAAGGAGACTTAAAATAGGGTAGCTGACGAAGGGCAAAACAGGTGATGGGAATTAACTAATAATGAACTAATGAGAACAGGAACATAACCAAATAAGGACAAACGGGAACTGGAAGAAACTAACACAAATGAATAAACCAATAGAGAAGACAGAACCTACGCGAAACACAACAAAAGAGTTCATAAATGACAAACACCATCTTTTTCACATTTTATCAATGGTGGTTGTGATTAAAGTTTTACCAGTTGCAGCTCAATCATTAGTCTTGCCTTTGTTGGTTTTTGTGGAAACACAATAAAGCCTAATGCTTTATACTGTTCTTATGTATTTCTTTTTGTTGTTTTTTTTTTGGTTTTTGATGTCTGAATCTATATTGTATGATGAAGTCAAAGACAAACTAACAACTAGCTTACTGAGATTTTAAAATCAATGCCTTTTTGTTGACAGGCCTAGAAAATCAAACGAAAGATAATAGCTTGATTCTCTCAGATCCAAGTATAATGGCGAGGCCTATTCTTGCCTTTGATCCCAATAAACACCCTTCTGCTTGTCAAGAATTAGACATGAATTGACAAAAACAAGTATTGTGCCATATACAGAATAATTTAGCAAGTAGCTCAAGATATCAAAAGCTTCATGGAGCTACAGAAATAAAATCATTCTGGAGACCAAACATATGGCATGTTCTTTTTCAGCTTCTCTAGAGGAAGCTGCAAGCCTGCAAAAATCCCAGTGTCCAACCTGTTCCCTTTGATTTGATACATATTCTATGAGCCTCTCAGCCTGTTCTCACAAACCCTGGTCTTTGTTGACTCGGACTGAGGCAGGCTCCCCAGAGACATCTGCTGTTTCAGAGCTCATGCTTTACAGACGCCTCAGTGCTGCTCAGAGCGACACTTAACATAACTCTCACGTCTCTCTCAATGTCTCCCACGAACATTCAGTTCTGATTTCAGCCAACCCAAATATGACTACCCAAGAGCTTTTACTCGCACTCTTAGTCTTTCTTTTTAACATTCTCTACATGTTGTCTCTCTCTGACACTCTCTCTCTCTTTTTAGTTTTTAGTTATTTTTAATGAGCAATGCTCCTATTTGTGTTTGTGTGTGTGTGTGAATCTAAATGATTAAGAGACCTTTCAATATATCTTAGTAACAGAAATGTCGCTCTGCATCTAAATGCAGAAATCACTTGCAATGTGTCATCAATTTAAAATGTGAGAACAAAAAACAAACACCTTGTACAGTTGAATTTGCATTATATAGCAGGAAGATATAAAAGCATGGACCACTAGAACAATGCAATGCTTTTAGAGCTGTCTGAATTCCGTGGGGATTCATTTCTGCCTACGACCCTTCATGCTTATGACAAGGATGGCAGTGAAAATAACAGTGCTGGGAGGTTTGCAGCAGGGATGGACTGGACAATTAAGGAACACCAAGATGTTTGTTGTGGACTATTGTCAATTATGTTTGCTATACAGGTAAAATTAGATAATACAGCAGGCAAATCATTTAAATAAGAAATAACGTTCATCAAATCAACCAGATCAAGACAGGTTTCGCATTAGTTTAAAGTTTACTTTGGATTAAGTTTAAAGGGTTTACTTTGCATTAATGGTCAGATAGCTAAAAAGTGCTGGGTGATGACCGGTTCAAATGGTAAACTGGTTTGAATTACGCACACGGTATGAATATTACAAAAACAGCATACCAGAACACATGACTAAGCGATGACATTGTCGTGAATTGCGAGGAAATCCCTGCACTGCACTTTTGACAGTTAGAGAACTATTAACAACACTCAACTAATTCTTTAAAGGGGTCATCGGATGCCCATTTTCCACAAGTAGTTATGATTCTTTAGGGTCTTAATGAAAAGTCTATAATATACTTTGGTTAAAAAATCTCAATGGTGTAAAACAACACCCTTTTTACCTTGTCAAAATGAGCTCTGCAAAAATCAATCCCCCCATTCTAAGGGATTGTTCCTTTAAATGCAAATGAGCTCTGCTCGCCCCGCCCCTCTTTTCTCTCTGTGGAGTGACGAGCCTGTTTACTTTAGCCGCATTTAGTACGTTTAGGCGTGAAACTTGCTAACTAGCATCCGATGACCCCTTTAACTGGGCAAACAAACCAATTGTAAACAGAAGCCAGAGATGCTGAAGATGAATGCATAGAGGAGAAAACACTCTAGCAGGCAGAGCAAGATCACTTTTCATGAAGTGCAAAGTATTGGAAAAAAAAAAAAAATCTTAAATACTGGTTTATATGAATGTATGTCTGAGGGGAACTGAATGTCTTTAGAAGGTATTTTCTTTTCATCTTACCTCAATGTAATGCATATTAATGTAGTTTTTAAAAGTGCAGTGCTGCTTTGTTTACAGCAGTAATCAAAGAAACCCTGTATCGCTGCTGTTCCATAAGCGCCACCTGCTGTCAAAGAGTGAATTTGTGTGCTTATTCCTGGCTGCTATTTCTGGTTGTTCAGATGTTTTATGTAGCATAATTTCACAAAGCTAAGGTAAGATCATTTGTTTTTGCTTTAAATTCTGAAATTATCTAACAAATCTAATTTACATCAAAAACTGCTAGCATGTTTGTTTTAATCATGATTTAAAGGTCCACTGAAGTGCTTTGAAACATGCCACATTATTCAGTTTGTTGACGTAATTTCAACTGAAACATGAAGAGACCCTGGGACATATCAAGCAGTAATGCCTCCTTTATAAAATGAATGTAAATGTGTGCACGCTGCAGTGGTTCATGCGACACAGCGCAAAACCAGACTTCTTTTGCCCCAAAGCATATTTAACTGTCTGAATGGTTCCCTATACCCTATATAATGCCATTCATTGTACAGAAAATACTAATTCTGTGAACAAATGACCAATCTCAGCCGGAGCTTCAGCATCAATTTATAGTGTAGGGGGCAGGGCTCTTCAGATTCTAGAGAGCATTTGATTGGACAGAAAGTTTGTTGAGAAGCTGAAGTGCAGGGTGATGTCATCAAAATCATTGAAATTTTTAATAATGTACATTCTGAATGCTTATATCTTCAAATGTGAATTTTGTCATTGTTTTGGAGCACACCAGCTTACAGATAACATTAAGGCTAAGATATTCATACTTAAAGCCAAAAAAAAAAAACTTCAGGTTTGATTTCATGGGGACTTTAAGTTCTGAAGTGATATTTATATGAATAAATGAAGAGTTTGGTTCCAAAACACTATAAATCCATTTTGATTAATTTGAGTAAACGTGTTTTCTTTACCAAGAAAGTGGCTAGATGAAAAAAAAAAAAAAAAAAAAAAAAAATCAATAACTCCATCATGGCTCTAAGCTTACTTTTCTTTTTAGGAGCACTTGTGCTTCCAACTTCAATTTAGGAGCACAGTCAAAATTTTAGGAGCACCTTCTAATAAATAAACAAAAAATCTGTTCAAAAATTAGCCTTCCCATTATGAGGTGATATTTGACTCCTTAAAGTGAATTAGAGAGGAATTGTGTTTTTACCTTTGTAATGGCATTTTTTAAAACTTTATTAAAAGTATGTCATCTTTTATGTCAATTTATTTATTTTATTATTACTTTTTTTTTTTATATAAGATTTTTAAATTTCTAAAACAGCAGGCTAGGGTTAAAACAACAGAATAAGAATAAGTTACCAATCAAATGAAATCAGTATTAACACAATTAATTTGTACTACAGAGGTGGCACAGAAGAACACATAAATTCATAAATTTATGTTGAGATTAATGTTTTAAGTATAAAATTTAGAATATAGAAATATTAAATGATTTAAATAACTGGAAAGAAGATACTTTAAAAATTAAACTAAAACTGCCAGTAGGTGGTGGTTTTAATTACTGAATCATATCATTCATTTGATTCCTTCGAACGGCTGATTTATTCAGGAATAAAGCAAGTGACTGTCTTTATGAATGGGTAATTGATTCATTGACTCACTAGATCCGTTTAAAAACGCACATTCATTCATAAAGGAAATACAGCTGTGTTTGAATAGAGATGCGCAGTAGCTTAGTTGTGACTTTGTTTTGACAAAATAGAGCTAAATCAGGCAATAGTGTTATATTCACACAATGTTATATACTTAATATTAACTTCTTGTTTATTTAACTGTTGTATTAAATCAATATCTCATTTACAAACTTCCTTAAATATCATTAAAAGCTGTCAATCATCTGAGTTCATCGCAATCTCACAAAGTTCCATTATAATCAACGAAGCTCTACACTGCACAATCAATCTCTTATTTACACTCTCTCTACACTTTGTTTATGAAAGTATTCGTCAGATATGTCTGTGATGCATTACTTATTATACTTTACTCTTTACAATGCCTGAAATGGTGCGCTGTGATTGGCTGAGCAGATGTATCGCATTTTGCAGAGAAGGGACACTGGCGTTTGTCGCGGTTTGGAAAGATAGGGAGAAAACATGACAGAATAACATGGCGGACATCGCATTTTGCGTAAAATTAAAAACTGCCTTTTCAATACCGACCAGATACAATACTGATTTTGGCAAGAACTCAGTTTTGTAAAAAATGGCGTTTATTGCCTTTTGGAACCAAACTCTTCATATAAACCTCCAAAAAGAAACACAAAGAAACGCTGTATCGCTGCTGTTCCATAAGTGCCACCTGCTGTCAAAGAGTGAATTTGTGTGCTTATTCATCCTGGCTGCTATTTCTGTTTTGTTTAGAAGTTTTATGTACTGCAATTTCACAAAGGTAAGGTATTTTGTTTCTGCTTTAAATTCTGAAATTTTAAAATCTTCACATCCAAAACTGCTCATACTGTATGTAGCATGTTTATTTGGATTGTGACTTAAAGGTCCACTGAAGTGCTTTGAAATACGCTGCATTGTTTGTTGACCTAATTTCAACTGAAACAGGAAGAGAGGGTGGGACATATCAAGCAGTCTCGCCCCTTTGTAAATGGTCAATAGCGTTTTATTTATATTAGCTTGGGTCAGAGTCATTGAGATCAGTAAAGCCACAATCGCATCCATATCTTAACAAAATATAGCATTCTGTGTAGAATTCAGATGTACCTGATACGTTTTGTGGTCTGCACCGACCCGCGCATCTGCTTCATGCCATCGCGTCTGTGGACCGAAGCAGGCTGTGTGCACACTGCAGTGGTTCATGTGACACAGCTCAAAACCCTTCTTTTGCCCCAAAGCATATTTACACTGTCTGAATCATTCCCTATGCACAATATAGTGCACTGTCATCAAGATTGTTGAAATTTTGAATGCTGTAAATTTTGAATGCATGTATCTTTTAAATGCGAATTTTGTCATTGTTTTGGAGCACATAGTTTATAGATAACCTTAAGGCTAACATGTTCATACTAAAAGAAAAAAAAAAAAAGGGTTCATTATCCGCTATAGGGAAATAACAAGAAGAATAACAACATGCAGTAAACGTTAAGACTGTTTGCACTACAATCCAGTATGTTCATAACTAGGATAATACATTAAAATAATATGGTAAGGCACACCTATTTGCAATATCAAGCAGCAAAACAAGCTGTTTTGTACAGTCAAAAATAGCTGGACGCTGATGAGACCAGAAACCAGACCCATAAAATTTACAAATGGCTGCATCTACTCTAATGGGAAGAAAAAGGTAGATACATTACCCCTCTTATTGCATATCTACATTTGTACTTTTGTTAAGTTTTTCTATGCACTTAGCTAACATAATTAGCTACAATTTATGATGTTGCAAGATGGTGCCAATTATAATATGCAAGTTATATACTGTTATGTTATATAGTTCTTAATAGTATAAAAAGTTTTTTTTTTTTTTTTTTTCCCAGTGGATTGTGACAGGTTGGCATTGATCCCATTTCATCCCTGTTTACAGATCAGTCCCTCTGACATCACTGATGGATTACTTAATACTTCACTAATGTGAAAGTGAATGCTTTAGTTGGAGGTGAAAAATGACTGTTTTCAGCCTCTACATCAGCGCTTGATTTGTTCACTATTATTGATGGTTTGTTCCAAACAGAGATTTGTAACACATGCCATGTTCAGCCGCCAACAAACCTCGTTTTTCTCCACCTCAGGCTGTTGTCACACACATTTAGGACACTTACGTGAAGCCTGAATTCTTCGAATGCTACAACCACTCATTTTATGAAGGTCTCTAATGTTTGTCATCAATCTGTCCATGTCTGTTTCGAGAATCCGTCGGTTTCGATTTTCTGATGTTCCCGTAAAGCTCTTCAGTGTTTGCGTTTGGTCTTAAACCAGACAGATGATGATCCTTGTGATGTTATAAGATATGAAATTAGATATTCCATCCACCCAGGGGTCAGACCAAGGTAACCTGATATTACAGTTTTCCGTCTTGTGGATTCATTGGCTCCGTTAAGATGAATAGTTGTGTGTGGGATTGTGTTTTGTCGAGAGTACATGTGGAAAACACTTATATGAAGCCCTTCCACAAATGTGTGCAGACTAGTCGCAAATTACCAGTGGAAATTCTGTTGCTATGGCAGCATCACCATGGTGACAGTAATTGAACAGTTTTTGAGGATTAAGCAGGCAGCGACCCTGCAGCTGATGTTCAGGTGTTATATGACCACAAAGAAAGAATATTCACACCAATGTTGTTTATCTCCTGTGCGTCAGACTTAGATACATTCAGTCTGATGAACCCTGTGACTGCAGATCCTGCAACGCGTCAGGCCCATCAATCTCCCACATACTGTGTGCGTGGGATTGATGGCTCATTGCTGGGTTGTAAAAGAGAGAACTGGGGGAGCCTGGCTCCAATTATCTCACAAATCTCAAAACAGCTGCATGTTGATGAATGGGTCCCACCTGTCACCTTCTGTTTGACATCACCTGGCAGGTAAACTCATTTAGCAAAAGAGCAAACAGTGGATGCGATGTGCCTGTGGGTCTCTGTTCATTCATCGTGATATGTTGGCTGAGTAACCGCCTCGTTTTTGCCATATCCGATTATGGGAATCAAGTAACATTCAGGGTAATTCCTAAGCCGTTTCCTGGATGAGGCCTATATCTGGAGAAAATTCCTGTCAGTGCTGAATCTAAAATGAAAATAGTCTTTTGTTAGGGTTATGTTTAGCAGAAGTGTGGAGAAATAGCAGTGTCTTGTGTTTATTTTATCGCTGTGACTTTTAAGAGTAATTATAAACAGCACTAACCACACAGAGCGATTGTTTGACTCCATTAGTTTAATAGAACAAGTTAAAATGCAGCTGGACGAAGCATGTGTTTTGGTATTTTTTATTAATTACATCGTTCTGTATTTTTAAGATTTGCAGACCCTTTTTTCATATATAGCGAGCTGGTCAACATGATATATAATATATAATAATACTATATAATCACATAATACATAATATATAATCACAAACCGAATAAATTTGACCAGTTACCTTTGAAATTAGTTTATGAACGGTTGCTTACTTGTAGCACGCAGACATGAATAGTAGCTAACACTTGTAAAAGCAATAAACTATGAACTCAGGCCCTCTATTAAACTGGAGCTCATGTTTCATCTGCAGTAACAATCGATGGGAGCAAGAAACAAATTAAATTATGAAATCTGGTAGCCACAATGTAAACAATCTCTTCCATGTTTCTACTCTTCCACGTTCACTCTTCCACAACCTCTTCCACGGCAAATATGGCAAATCATCGATACAATAACATTACCCTTATAGCTGGCCTACTATATTAGTTATAGTAAAATATGGAAAATAATTCAAAATGTATTTACATTTACATATTTACATTTTACATATTCTAAATCTAAATATGCAAGTGTATATGTAAATTTCATGTAAATGTCAGTTCAGCTATTTGTTTTGAGGACTATATGCAAACATCTGTTACATGAAATAGCTTATATACATATATTGTAATAAAAAGAATAATAATTTCATCTATAATGATTCTATATACAATATACAATATTCTACATACATGCATTATTATTATTATTATTATTATTATTAGTATTATTAATAATAATAATAATAATAATAATAATAATAATAATAATAAACTATACTACCAGACTGTATTAAATATTATTTAAATGAGTAAATGCAATAAAAATAGTAAACCAAATGTAAATAGTTACGTATGTGCAAAAAAAATAAAATAATAATAATTAATGACCCCAAACTTTTGAACATTACTGTATATTGTTAAAAAATATATTGATATTTTAAATAAATGCTGTTATTTTTTATGTTTAATTTATTAATTTTTTTTAAAAAAGTTTCACAGATTCTGAATGAATGAATGAATGAAGCACAACTGTGTTTTGATAATAAATCAGCATATTATGGGCGGATCCAAATGCAAAGATTTATTGTACTGAGACATAAACGTGGTCATATACAGGCAGGGTCAGACAATGGCAAACAGGTATATGAGGGCGAAACACAAGAGTAATCCAAGACAGGCGAGGGTCGATCAATGGCGAACGCAATCCAGGGGGCTAGGCAAAATGGTAATCCACTAAACAGGCGGGAGTTCATACGAGGAGCAAACAGAGTCCGAAACGGCAAGACAAAGGGTTAAATCCACGACAGGTGATAATAATTCCAGGGGAGGCTGCTGACGAGACAAGACGATATAACCAGACTAGTTGGATACAGGAGGAGAAGGTAATCAGTGAGGTGCAGCATGGGAAATGTAGTCCATGGTGTGGTGCAACAGTCTGTGTAATGTGAATGTCAATAGAATGAGAGAGCGACATCTGGTGGTGAGCAGATCGAAGGCCACAGGCCAGATTCGTGACATAGCAACCCTCACCCACCCCCCAAAGAGCGGCTTCCAGATGCTCCAAACAACAAGGGCGGGACAAGGCGAGGGAAGGAGGGCCATGTCCATGTGGGGATGGAGGACCTAGGGATTGAGGTGGAGCCGGCAGAGCAGGGAGAGCTGAGGATCTCCACAGCAGGACAGACGAGACTGAAGATCCCTACCAGACTACCAGAGCAGGACAGAAGACCTCCAGGGCTGAGCAGACGGAGCAGAAGAACTCCAGGGCGGAGCAGATGGAGCAGGAGCCCACCAGGGCAGAGCAGACGGAGCAGAAGACCTCCACTGTGGAGCAGATGGAGCAGGAGCCCACCAGGGCAGAGCAGACAGAGCAGAAAACCTCCAGGGCGGAGCAGGAGCCCACCAGGGTAGAGCAGATGGTGCAGAAGACCTCCACAGTGGAGCAGACGGGACAGGCAGATCTGAAACACAGAACAGAGAGTTCACCGCCGACGTCCTTAGCTGAGACAGACTGGGCTGAGAGTTCATAAACTGCTTCCATAGCCATGACAGGATGGGCAGACAGTTCACTGACGGCCTCCATAGTCGTGGCACAGACTCGGCGGTGGTGTACGCAGCCCAGATGCACCATAAAGCGATTCCCTTCATGGGTAGAGCTACAGACAGGGGAAACAGTTCAGCAACAGAAGGGCTAAGGTGGGTTGGTTTGGGGATACCAACTAGGTGTGCAGACACCAGCGGTGCATCCCTCAAGCTGGATACCAGACAAGGATACCAAAGGACTGACCTTGTGGATCTAGGTGCAGCAGACAGGACGTGACGAGCCTCTGGGAGGTCAGGCAAGATGTGACGAGGCTCTGGGAGGTCAGCCAAGACTTGACGAGGCTCTGAGAGGTCAGATGAGACATTACGAGGCTCTGGGAGGTCAGATGTGATGTGACAAGGCTCTGGGAGGTCAGACGAGACGTGATGAGGCTCTTGGAGAACAGCGAGACGTGACGAGATTTTGGGTGATCAACTGAGACGTGACTTGGATCATGAAGATCAGCTATGACTTGACTTGGCTCAGGAAAAACAGCTTTGACTTTACTTGACTCAGGAGCAACAGCTGTAACTTGACTTGACTCAGGAAGAGCAGCTCTGACTTGACTCAGGAAAAGTAGCTTTGACTTTACTTGACTCAGAAACAACAGCTGTAACTTGACTTAGGAAGAGCAGCTCTGATTTGACTTGTCTCAGGAACATCGGCTGTGACTTTACATGACTCAGGGATGGCAGCAGTGACGGAGTGCTGTTGTCGCCACCATTTTGTGAACCGGCTCCGTTGTCGTCACCATTACGTGAGCGTGCTCCGGCCACAGACAACAAAGCATAGTCCATGAACTGAACGAGAGATGAATGCGGACCCTCACGAATGAGCTTTGAATTTAGCAGCTGATTAACACCCTCGCAGAAAAAGTCACACAGTCCGGCAGATCTGTGACAGACGCGGGTGGATCCCGCGGGTGGATGCAAAACTTTATTGTACTGAGACATAGACATGGTCATATACAGGCAGGGTCAGACAATGGCAAACAGGTATATGAGGGCAAGACACAAGAGTAATCCAAGACAGGCGAGGGTTGATCAGTGGCGAACGTAATCCAGGGGGCTAGGAAAAAGGGTAATCCACTAAACAGGCGAGAGTTTATACGAGGACCAAAAGGAGTCAGAAACGGCAAGACAAAGGGTTAAATCCATGACAGGCAATAATAATTCCAGGGCAGGCTGCTGACAAGACAAGACATATAACCAGACTAGAATACAAGACTCGAATGACAAAAACTAGGAAAACAAGAAATAACTAGATTTAGCAAACTAGGAAGTGGCTCCGTAAAGACGCTAACACTAGGTGAGTGCTAAACACGTTACAATACTTGGCCCAGAATAGTGGGAAGGGCCTCGTATTTATAGCAAGTCTAATTGGATACAGGATGAGAGGGTAATCAGTGAGGTGGAGCATGGGAAATGTAGTCCATGGTGTGAAAATGGAAAAAAATGGAAAACCATTATTTTAAATTGCAATATGTCACAATATTTAGTTCCAATATTATGTCAAAACACAGACCCCTGATCAGACTAAAATTAGTAAATTATAACATCAGATAATTTTTCTTTTCAAAATTAACATGTACCCTATAAAAAAATCTCCTCGTACTCTGAAATTTGACCTTTTAACTTAAATGTGGAACTACACTAGACAAATTCAAACAATTAAAAAATATATATTCAAAAATCATATTATTTAATGAACTATTAGGTTATGGAATGGTGTATTTTAAATGGAGATTTTATGATTCATTATTATTTTGTCAACTTCCTCCAAAGTATTTCTGTCCACCTTTCATCATATGTAGATGGGAAAAGGCTACAATATATATTACTGGAACTCTTAGAATTGTACCCGGGGATACAGTTTATGGAAATAATTATGCAGCTGTTCTAATTTTAAACTCATAAATGCACTTTAATGGTCTGTGTTTGCAGAAAACATTTTTTTATTGCATGCTGTTCCCTATCAACACAGCCCAGAAGAAAATTCTGGCAGGCGTGTGGACTTTGCATAAACAACATTTTTTGAGTCCATCGGCACCTTCCGTGACAAAACGCTGCTGTCAGATATCACATCTGGAACACTCTACTTCCTTTAGGTGTTGTATACCCTTGGATGAGTCAACACAAGCCTCATCACTTTGATGCCGACCGAGAGCAACATCCATGAGTCCACAGCTGCAGAGAGGCAGGAGACAAGAGGGGCCGCTCATGCAATGGCTCTCATGTGTGGCTGTTACCATAGAGACACTCAGATGGCAATTCATCCGCATCTAATTTCCTTCAACTTCAAGATGGTTGTGATGCTCCCTCAAGCAAACTGGTGGGAGAAGAAGCTTTGGAGTTTCAAGGGTCAAAACACCCACCTCTTGGAGCTCTAATGGACTTTCGGGGTCAAGATGAATCTGTTCTTGGCCTCATGCCTTCATAACGAGAACAGCGAGCACTTTACAGGTGCTGGCAAAATGAGATGTGATGTCTCCATACCCCTGAAACCAAAACTAGTGAAAAAAAAACTTTTGGGATATTAGAGGATTAGTTCACCCCCCAAAAAGAAAATATATTCACATTCAGGCCATCTAAGATGTAGATGAGTTTGTTTCTGTATAAGAACAGGTTTGGAGAAATTTAGCATTACATCACTTGCTCACCAATGGATCCTCTGCAGTGAATGGGTGCTGTCAGAAAGTCTGAACAGCTGATAAGACGTCACAAAAATCCACTTGACTAATTTTGATTGTGACTACACATTTTTAAAATAATAGGATGTCAATTTACACTGAGTGCAAATAGCCCGCCTTGTTGGCAGAGGCTATTCACACTAACATTAAAGTGTGGTAGGGTTAGACAACATTGCAAAAGACACCCGTTTCATTGGCGTCGTTTGTAAGGTAGGTAGTAACTATAAGAGATGTAGATATATATGAAAGTAGGGTTCAATTAAAGAAATGGTTAATTAGTTCTCGGTTTTGTAAACATTAGAATTCTATATCTGGTGACTGTCCTATTATTGTCTGAATTTGTTTCATCACTTTTGATTGATTTTGTTGAAAGATTTCTTTTTTTTTTTTTGGATTGTGGTATGTATTTGCCTTTGTTTGTTCTATTTTTCTTAATTGTTTTTTTATTAATAGATTGTTTTATGGATTGTGTTATGTAATTGTTAAATTATTTAGCATGTATTCTAATCATATTTATTTTTAGCATGACTTGTAACATTCTGTCCAGGGACTACAAATGAAAAAATAGCCTTTGGCTAATTCTGGCACATTTACAGAAATGTTTTATTAATGCACAGTGTCCTTTGTAACTAAACATACATACATACATAACGTAAAAAATATTGTTTTGACGCGATCGACCCGAGTTCACATCCACCTGTTGCAAAACGCATTCTTCTCCATTTTCACATCACATATCTATGGAAGTCTGTTTCTGCAACTGATTAAAAAAAAATATATATATATATATATATAATTTTTTTGTAAGAACTGTGTGATACAAACTCACAATTGTTGACTTTTTTCCCTTAGAATTGTAAGATATAAACTCGCAATTGTGAGTTATAAAGTCAGAGGTGTGAGATATAAGTTCAGACTTTTTCTCAGAATTGTGTGATACAAACTCACAATTATGAGTTATAAACTCACATTTGCAAGAACAAAGTCAGAATTGTGCATTTATATCTTGCAATTCTGATTTGTTTTTCTTGCAAATACAGTGTTATGCAATTAGAAGAAAAAAGTCAGAACTGCAAGATATAAACTTGCAAAAATAGTTTATACCTCACAATTCTGACTTTAAAACTCTCAATTGCAGTTTATATCACACAATTCTAAGGAAAAGAAATCCAAATTGCGAGATGTAAAACTCACACAAGTCAGAATTGTTTTTTATCTCAATTCTAACTTTATAACTCGCAATTGCAAGTTTATATTACACAGTACTGAGAGAAAAAAAAGAGTCAGAGTTGTGAGATAAAAAAAAACAAACAAAACACAATAAACATTTTTTATTTTTTTTAATTCATTTAATTCCATACAGATTGATTATTTATTTATTTATTTATTAAAATTAAAATAAAATTAATTAAATAATCAAAAAGTGGAAAAAAGCATGCCTTATGGGTGTCAGTTAGGGTTAGGTGTAGGGAGGGCTACACCGCTTTTGTTCTAAAGTGGCATCCATTTAATAATTTTAATTAAAAAAATTATAATTTACACTCAAAACATTATTACTGCATACTGTTTAATGTACCACAATGCATATGAGATATCTGCCACTATTTGCACTAAGTAGTACAAACAGCATGCAACTACCATTATTGCAAATAAAATACTGTATATATATATATTTGTTTTACTTTTTACCTTTTAATAATAGTTAGTATGACTAATCATAGAAAACTGATGTGATTAATTAGTTTAAACTAATTTAAAAAAAATCAATTCACTGACCTAAATCTTAGTATCCTTGTTAGTTTCATAAGGTTTTGAAAAATTCACATACTATTTACAACAAAATTGTACATTTAATGACTAAAAATATCATGTAACTATCAAGTAAAAAGCAATATTTTTCCATACACCATCTTAGTCTTAATTTACTTAAAAAGTCTATCTATTAACCTTGACACACTGATGTTGTTTATTATTTCCTATTTTGTTTTTGTTTCATGTTGGTAGTTGATCCTGACAAAATCAGATTTCAATTATTTATAATCCCACCTGGATCCCTGCAATAAAGACAGAAGTGGATCGCAACAAGATATGAGGATTCATTTTTGCTCTGTTCATGTTTTGTGCGCATGAGTCAGTGATGTGCATGTGGGTGTACCTACAGAGACTTCATGGACTGAAATAGCCAAGAGGATTATTATGTGTTTGTGTGTGTAACTTGATTTCAGGGTTGTGTCAAGGGCCTTAGGGGGAAGATGTGGCTACGTAATGAGGAATTTCCACAGATTCACAAAAAAAGAGAACACTTGCACCCTGAAGCTCACAAAACAAACATTAATATGTTTGAGAAAAGAACAACTCAACCATATATAAATATTTAGAAATGACTAAATGTGTGAAGACTGACAGAGGCAGTATGTATATTCAATTCCCCTTCAGTCGTTCTCTACGACGTTACGTCATAACTGACGTATTTGGGGTCTCCCTTGGGAGGCCAATCACCTCTGAATAAACTGGAAAAGGCCAATGAAAATTGGCGAGTTGATTTTGCATGCCAAGCCACTCCCCCGTACATACGGGTATATAAGATGGCGGCGTGCATCCACTTATTCAGATTTCTGCTTCGGAGCTTCACCCGCAAGCTGACTGGAAACTCATCGTTGGATTCTCTCGATGCTGCGTAGCCGGGTGCATCTCTGCACCGGTAACTTTGTATTACAGCGAAGAACCCCTCTTGAGTGCACGCTTGTGCCGCGGTCCTTCCCTGGGCAAACCAACAATAAAAGAGCAATTTTCCAACGAAGCACGGTTGTTGAGAGTGTCTTTTTCAAGACGCATCTCCGATCGTGTGTTTTTAGGAAGTGATAGTTTCCTTACTTCCTCATGACGGACACAATCGCTGTCTCATAGGTCTGGGTTGTAATCAATGCACGTTGAGATGACGTTTGTGGATGGGTTATGCCCGCGCTCGTGGGCAGACCCATTATTACGCTTGGTCATAGCTTACATTTGTTATGTGGGCTACCTTTGCGCTCTACCCTTTCCGGTTTCGCGGGTCGCTGACTCCCGAGGCTGCATTGGCTAGAAGCATGGGAGACCTGAGGATTACAGTCTGGGCTGCTCCGTCGGGTTTCGCCCCCGCGGAGGTTCGGCTCCTCTTAGCGTATTACCGTCGAGTTTCTGAATGTCGATGCCGGTTCGTCTTACCACGAGCCCTGCGTCTCATTTAGTGCTCATGAGGACGTTAAGATGTCTATCGCCGCATCAGCGGAGCGGTTCGTCTTCTGACGCCGAGGATTCGGCAGAGCGGCCGCCCGTTGTGGTGGCTGCGCGGCCGGTGTCTTAGGCTAAGTTGACGGCCGTGTTCCTCCGAGTGGCCACGACGATCAGGTCGGAGGTTGGGTTTCCTCCTTCCCTGGCCGTTCGCGGTCTAACGATGGGTTTTCAGCGACGGATGCGGCTCTTGCTGCGCCCTCTCTGGTACCTTTCTTCCCGGAGGTTCAGGAAGAGCTTAACTACGTGTTCGGCTCTTTGCGCTCTACCCTTTCCGGTTTCGCGGGTCGCTGACTCCCGAGGCTGCATTGGCTAGAAGCATGGGAGACCTGAGGATTACAGTCTGGGCTGCTCCGTCGGGTTTCGCCCCCGCGGAGGTCCGGCTCCTCTTAGCGTATTACCGTCGAGTTTCTGAATGTCGATGCCGGTTCGTCTTACCACGAGCCCTGCGTCTCATTTAGTGCTCATGAGGACGTTAAGATGTCTATCGCCGCATCAGCGGAGCGGTTCGTCTTCTGACGCCGAGGATTCGGCAGAGCGGCCGCCCGTTGTGGTGGCTGCGCGGCCGGTGTCTTAGGCTAAGTTGACGGCCGTGTTCCTCCGAGTGGCCACGACGATCAGGTCGGAGGTTGGGTTTCCTCCTTCCCTGGCCGTTCGCGGTCTAACGATGGGTTTTCAGCGACGGATGCGGCTCTTGCTGCGCCCTCTCTGGTACCTTTCTTCCCGGAGGTTCAGGAAGAGCTTAACTACGTGTTCGGCTCTTTCCCCGCACTCTCCTCGCGGGCGGGGGTGGCCTGGAGCATGTTGACGCCCTCTGGTGGAGTGTGCGGTTGCGATGCAAAACGCCGCCACCTGGTGGGCTGTCCGTGTTTTCCTCCTAGCTTGTAAGCACTGCCAGCCTTGGCTGTAAAGCAGGGCTCACAGTGCTGCAGGCCTTGCCACCTCCGCTCTGCACACCATGGCCCTCCTGCATTATATAGGCCATGATTTTGATGTACACGAGGAGGGTTCTGACTTGAGGTTGAGGCAGGAACTGCATACAGTGATCGTAGATCTCGGTGCGGTCCCTCAGTCAGGTGATGTCCATCTTTGTGGCCTAAAAATGTATATAAAAAAATAAATAAATAAATAAAAATTTGGTTGAACCTGGTGAGATGTACAACACTGACAAAGCTTGCTTTCTTGGTGTTTCATCTTTCAGGCCAGCCTCTTCAGTGATACTGTTCAGGACTTTGCCCAGCGGTCCTGGGCAGTTCATGCGCAGATAGAGTGCCCATGGTAGGGCCACATTTTTGTCTGCCTTCACCGAAGAACGGTCCCAACGGGACTTGTTCCACTCCCCTTTGGGGGTGTTAAGCTGACCACACCTAGGGGTGGCAGTCTGCCATCTGGGTTGCCTTGTGGAAATAATAGGACATGGGGCTTCCTGGAAGCAGGCTACCCGGGGATGGAGAAGATTGCTCGACGGGGGACTTCAACTCCTGTTCCCCCGGGAGAGGGCCGGGAGAGGGTGGCTTCACTGCTGCCGCCTACCTTCGGGTCGGTGGTACCCAACCACTCACAAAAAGAGCAATTTTCTAAGTCTCTGGGTTTTTCAACCCAAGTTCAGTTTGTGAGCGACGCTTTGCCTCCTCAGATCCAGACTCGGAGTATGTCTTCGCCAACATCGTGGGAACCAGGGGTGAAGGTAAGGGCTGCTTGCCGCAGTGTGACTTTTCTCCAGAACACTTTGTTTTCTGGGTTGGGTCAACTCAACTCAGCTCAGGTGGACCTGTTCGCTTCCCCGAAATCCTCCCACTGCCAGCTGTTTTATGCCCTGACCGAGGCCCCCCTAGGCAGGGACGCTCTGCCACACAGCTGGCCCCGGGGACTCACCAAGTACGCCTCTCCCCCAGTGAGCCTCCTTGCACAGACTGTGCAAGATCAGGGAGAACGAGGAGCAAGTCCTGTTGGTTGCGCCTTATTGGCCCACCCGGACCTGGTTTGCCGACCTCATGCTCCTCGCAACAGCCCCTCCCTGGAAGATTCCCCTGAGGAAGGACCTTCTTTCCCAGGGGATGGGCACAATTTGGCATCCGCGTCCCAACCTCTGGAACCTACATGTGTGGCTTCTGGATGGGACTCGGCAGACCTCACCGTACTTCCCCAGGCCGTGATTAATACCATCATTCAGGCTACAGCCCCCTCTACCAGGCAGGCCTATGCTCTGAAGTGGGGTCTGTTCGCTGATTGGTGTTCCTCCCGCTGGGAGGACCCGCAGAGATGCTCGGTCGGTGTGGTGCTTTCCTTCCTTCAAGAAAAGTTGGAGCAGAGGCTGTCCCCCTCCACTTTAAAAGTATATGTGGCGGCCATCGCGGCGTATCATGATGCGGTTGATGACCTGTCTCTCGGGAAGCATCACCTTATCGTCAGGTTCCTGAGAGGTGCTAGGAGGCTAAATCCCCCTCGTCCGCACCTCATCCCCTCTTGGGACCTCTCTGTTGTGCTAATTAGGCCTTCGGAGGGCTCCCTTTGAGCCGCTTGCATCAGTCGAGCTGAAATATCTGTCTTTAAAGACGTCGCTCCTGATCGCGCTCACTTCCATCAAGAGGGTGGGGGACCTGCATGCCTTCTCGGTCAGCGAGTCGTGCCTTGAGTTCGGTCCGGCTGATTCTCACGTGACCTTGGGACCCCAGCCTGGTTATGTGCCCAAGGTTATGTTATGTGCCCTGGTTATGTGCCCTTCGCAAGGTTTTACAATCTCCGCGTAGAGCCTGTTTCCTCCCGTGTGTTAAGGTAACGTCAGGTAATTGCGGGAGGACGGCTCGGTGTCGGCTTGCTGCGCCATTCCTTTGGATCCGTGCACTATTTCCCAGTTGTTCCCTTACGTGAACTCTGGGTCCTCCTGGCACCCACAGTTCGGATTGGGACGGAGTTTCTGGACTGTGTCCGGTAGGGGGCTCCTTCACCCCTCCCGGTCGTGGCTATTTCTTCCATTAAGTTCCCCATGTTCTTCCATCTTTTCTTCTCTTCCACTTGACTTATTGTCAAGTGTCTCTGCCCCCCAACGTTTGCTTCAGTCACCTGGCACCCCTGGTAGGCCCGTTTTTCTGGCTTTCAGGGCGTTGGGAAGGTTACGTGTTGAGCTTCATCTGTCCTGACACGGTTGCCTGTCACCATTTGTATCTCAATCACGTAACGCAGTTCAGAATTGTGGCGTTTTCCAGAGGAGACCCCAAATACATCAGTTATGACGTAACGTCGTAGAGAACGACTGAAGGGGAACGTCTCGGTTACATCTGTAACCCTCGTTCCCTGAAGGAGGGAACAGAGACGTCACGTCCTCTTACTACAATTCTGGACTGCGCTGGGGCGCTCGGTTTTGGTTCAGCTCCTCAGCTTAAATCTGAATGAGTGGATGCACGCCGCCATCTTATATACCCATATGTACGGGGGAGTGGCTTGGCATGCAAAATCCACTCGCCAATTTTCATTGGCCTTTTCCAGTTTATTCAGAGGTGATTGGCCTCCCAAGGGAGACCCCAAATACGTCAGTTATGACGTAACGTCTCCGTTCCCTCCTTCAGGGAACGAGAGTTACAGATGTAACCGAGACATTTTTAAAAATAGGCATCAAAACATAAATGATTGAGAAAAGTTGTTTCTTTTCAGTATCTTTTTGATATTTTGTCTCAGTGTTGTGTCGGTCTATCTTTAAATTTCCCTGTTTTAGATCTCCTTGGAGATGCAGTTTTCTTATATAAAAGAGCATTAAAAAGAATGTGTCCAGAAAGTGGAGTGAAGCAGAAACGGGCATGCTGTCCTCTTTGTGCTGGTGATGTAGGGCAGTGGATTGTGACCTAGCGTCTCATGGGCAGCGTAGCCTTTATTAGCATCAGGTGCACCACATCACACGCTGATAGCTGTACTCAAAAAGCACACACATCCACTGGGAGTCCGGGCTGTTGGAATGCTGGGGCGATAATGATTCCAGGTGAATCCTACAAAAAGAGGAAAATAATGTCATGTACCCAGACTTTTGACTAACAGCACAAGATATACTTTGCAGGTTATTATGGCCAAGAATCACTCAGTTAAGCCGGGTACACACTGTACAATTTATAATAGTCTTTCAGGTTTGTTGCTTGTCAGACTTTACGAACACGATCTCAGCTATAAGCCATGTCATACTGTGGGATCTCAGTTGCCATTAATTTCAGTCAAGACTTGGTAAAATCAAACCTACTCGTCTGGAGTTTTGCATAATCAGTCTGACACATTCAGCGATGTGAGCCACATTCACATGCAAAATTGACATGGTGGCTAACAAACTAAAATAATCTCTAGCATTAATTTTGATCATGGCTTGTCTTAGGAAAAAAAAAAAAACTGAGGGAAAAAGAGTGATTTGTATGACACTGGCAGAATTTCCTCTGAGGTAAATTTTGATTGCAATGATTATTAATTGGCTGTCTGGAAACATGTCAAACTAGTGATCATACACAACAGATTTTAATAAAATTTGTCTCAGATAGCCAAATTATGGCCAAAATTGTACAGTGCACAACTTAACTACTTACTGAGGTCTTGATTTTGTATTAATGGTGAAAACAAATTATTTTTAGAAAAACAGTATGAAGGTCCAGAGATTACTAAGTATGTATGAATTAGCCACCAATTCACCAAAATGTAAAAATAGTTATGAACTGCCAAGTGATTGTGTTGCTGAGGATACGTATAGAGACTGGGACAGTGGCTGGTGGTCACACATTTAAATCCAGTGAATGTTTGTAAATAAGGTTATTTTTGATAGTCAGTTTAGTCAGTTTCTGTACTGACACAAATCTTATAGTCTTATATGATAATACGAAGAAGAAGAAGAAGATCAAGAAAAAAATAAGAATTCAAACAAACAAACAAACAAAAAATAAATACATGCATACATACATATACATACCTACATACGTTTTCTCCGAGGAGGCAAGTGTCAAGAAATATTAAATGAGAATCGCGATATGATTGGATGTGACTGGTTAAGTTCGGCTGTGATTGGTTCATGCAATAAATCCCGCCTCTTGTGTTCTGCGCGTTCCACGTTTGCGAATCATTCTGAATAAACAATATGGTATTACTTCAACAGTAAGTAAACAACTCACACACTTAGATATAACCACTTTGTTAGGTCAAAATAAGACTTAAAATGGCATGAAAACATGATCTGTGGAAGTTTTTAGTGAGTAATCAGCTTGGTGAAATTTAAAGTAAACCTCAGTGTCTGTGACAAATATATTTACCGAGCTTTGATGACTAATGAACACCACAAATATAAATACAAAAATAGCAAAAGGTTAACTATAATAAATAATAGCGGAACATATGTTCAGAAATGAAATATATTGTTTAAATAGTTACTGCCTTGAGTTATTATTTTAGAATAAATGTAAAATGCTTAAAAAACTTGTCACGATGCTTGTCACGATGGCGTTGTGTGCAGGAACGAGGAGCAGACGAGAAAGTCCAATACATAAACGTTTAATAATAAATCCACATAGAGGGCAGGAACAGACGGGAACAGCAGGGAAATCCAAAACAACCACAACGTCCACGAACGAAAAACAGATTGACAATATAATCACCGACAAACTTAAACTATACAGCCAAACCTTAAATACACAGAACAAACCAATCAGGGGAGGACAGGGGTGAACTATGACACGGTGACGCAATAATAAGAAACGGAAACGGAAAGTCCAAATATGGGCATACACAAGGGAAACACACAAAACAGTCCACAGGGGTCTGACAACACTAACTTGATTAGATTCATGTTTGGCTTTAATAAATAGAATATTAATAGTGTTTAAATATTTTTCCCCCTTTTCTTTTTTTTTTTTTTTTTCTTTCTCTGATAGTGTAAGTAAGGTTTGTTTAACCAAACAAATGTGACTGGGACTTGAATTTACATTTGATAAAATAAGTAACTTTAATAAATAAATAAATAAATAAAAACATGCCATAATGGAACCTGCTAATTAATGACACTGGTTTGAAAATAATAACTTTATTAGAAATATGAAATTAACTAAAACAAATTATACTGATAAAATGAATAAAATAAAATTATATTCTGTGTTATAGTCTTTTTTAAATAGTAATGGAATTATATAACAAAAAATAACTGCAAAATTGAAAAAGTTGACAAAACACACTAGCCTACGGAGATGTAATTATCTTGCTAAAATAAAGCTGCAATACATAAAACGTTTGTTTTATTCTGATAATGAAGTTTTAAGCACTATGCTCCCTTGTTTACCCAAGGAAAATCATATAATTAGATATGCCACAACTCACCTGGGTCCCCTTTATTTGTTTAAGAGACATTTCCAACTTTGCAGATGTATAAAATATCATGTTATGCACAGCTGTGCCATGTTTTCCATGTTCTGGACAGTAAATTTTGATGATTAGGAGTCTGTTAACTCTAATGATTGGTCCCTTGTGGAATAACTCTTGTAAACAAATTGTCCTGAACGGATATTACTGGTCTGTGGGCAATATTATGCCACATCAATTTACAGTGCTCATATATGTCATGCTAGTCAGCTCTGTTTAGTTCAGAAGTTTAAAGTTACGTTTACAACATGTATATAAACAATATTATCACAACATTTGCATATTAACACAAACCAACGTTTGTAAATAGCAAATATTGTTTAGATCAAGCAATACATTAGTCAAGAAACATACTAATATTATAATTTAAAATATAGGCTGCTTATACATTAAGTTGGTGCATTGCTTAATACAGTTGCTGCATGCTGTCTATATCTGCATTACATTTAAAGCCTATTTAAAAGTGTTCAAGTGGTTTTTTTTTTTTTTGTTTTTTGTTTTTTTTCTTGACTGTAAGTTGTAAATGTATAATCTAAACCTTGCTTATGTAAGTAAAGCAAGCAATTAAAATTAAGCATCTTAGTTAGCATAGCAGGACTATTATACATCAATTATCCTTTAAAATCATTAGGTCAGTCAAATTTAGACCGGAACTATTAGTTGCGTAATGCTGTATAATGTTACCATAGTAATATTGATTTGCAAAACAGCCTTTTCATGGGCCTCTTGTTACTCAGGTTCGCTACTTCCCGCTGTCTGACGCAGCTGTGTTATCCAAATACCAGACATTAAGCAATCGGCCATGACACTATGCAGAAACTCTTCAGAGATTGTTTAAAGCAGTAGGAAAACTTACACAGCTGGAGGATTTTTATCTGCTCTTTTTACATTCCTTCATAAATTGTTTAAAAATATGATTTACAGTAACAGTTATGACCTAGATTGCTGATGGCAAGAAATCAGTCTTTAGTACAGTTTTTTGCTCTCTCATTGTCTTTCTGTTTCTGTCTGTATTCCTCTCTATACTCAAACAGTGAATGTTAGTGCTTGAGCAAAGATTGGATCATCAAATATTCATTTTTATTCAATAGTGTAGATGACATTCACAATCTAACAGAGACGAAACACCCGCTCCTTTTCCATTCCCTTGAAATGATGATGCCAGAAAAACGTAATTTTCACAGGGACCATCCACGGTTTGAACTATAAACAGTGGCGACTGGCTTGATGAGGGATCCAGATAACAGATACAGATGGCTTCCTGCCCACCCCATCCATGACCTCCTCTGAGCCTCCCACCAAAGTGTTGCCGCCACCAGCTTTAATTAAGCAATCCATCTCAGGTGAGAGCTGGATGTGCTGATTACGGCACGGACTCTCTGCGTGACCTGCTTTTATGAAAAGTAGAGAGGAGAATGTAACCCTGCTATTTTGCTAGGCATTGATCACAAAATAAATAAATAAAATCCAATTAAAAATGGGTTGAAATAATAATATCAAATGAAATAATTAGCAGTGTACGTACATTGCACTAATTTCTTTCATTTTAGGTTTAAATTAATTAAAGGGATAGTTTGAAAAAAAAAAATACATTTGCTGTTAATTTACTCACCCTCAGGCCACTGAACATTATTTACAATATTATTACCTGTAATCCATACCCTCAGGCAAACAGTCTGGAACGAATCATTCTTTTGAACCGGTTCTTTTTTGTGACTACCAGTTCACCAAATTGGACTCAACTGCCCTGGTGAAAAAACCAGCATATGCTGGTAAGTATGTTTTGATGCTGGGATGCTGGTTAGGTAGGTTTTGATGCTGGTTTAAGCTGGTCCTTTGCTGGTTTATGCTGGTCCTTTGCTGGTTTATGCTGGTCCTTTGCTGGTTCATGCTGGTCCTTGACCAGCAACATGACCAGCAAAAACCAGCAAAGGACCAGCTTGGTTTTTTCACCAGGGTGTCTAAAACAAGTGTGCCGTACAAGTCCTGAAAATTGAAGCCAAAATGTTTTGACCTCCAACAGTCACTAAACTTAGGAAACAGTTCAGACTCAGGATGAAGTCTTACAAGAAAGGGGAATAAATAAAGTTTTTATGGTTTCTTATGATTTATGTAAAATGGTGAGTTGATTAAAGAAGTCGTCCACTTCCAGAACAAAAATTTACAGATAATGTATCACCCCCTTGTCATCCAAGATGTTCATGTCTTTCTTTCTTCATTCGTAAAGAAATTGTTTGTGGAGGAAAACATTTCAGTATTTTTCTCCATATAGTGGACTTCTTTGGTGCCCTGAGTTTGAACTTCCAAAATGCAGTTTAAATGCGGCTACAAACAATCCCAAATGTGATTGTAAAGCTGAGGAAAAAGGGTCTTATCTAGTGAAACGATCAGTTATTTTCATAAAAATAATACAATTGATATACTTTCTAATGTCAAATCCTCATCTTGTCTTACTCTGCCTGAACTCTGTTTTTTTCCCGTTCATAACAGTTAGGGTATGTCGAAAAACTCCCATCTCATGTTCTCCCTCAACTTCAAAATTGCCCTATATCGCTGTTTTACCTTTTTTGTTAAGGGTGTTTGATCTTTGCATGTTCACTTTGCAAAGACTGCGTCAGTACTTGTGCAGCAATGTAAGATGATTTTTGAAGTTGAGGGAGAAAAAACGATTGGAGTTTTTCGACATACCCTAACTGTCTTGAACCAGAATACACAGAGCAAGACAAGACGAGCGTTTGAGATTAAAAAGTATTTAAATTGTATGTTTTTAATGAAAATAACCATTTGTTTTGAAAGATAAGACCCTTCTTCCCTGGCTGGGATTGTTTACAACTGCATTTTGGAAGTTTAAACTCAGGGCACCATATCAGTCCATTACATGGAGAAAAATCCTGAAATGTTATCCTCAAAAAACATAAATTCTTCATAAACATCTTGGATGACAAGGGGGTGAGTACATTATTTGTAAATTTTTGTCTTCTCCTTTAAGACTCATTTTATATGCTTTAGACATGTACAGCATCTGCGTTCCTCATTTTTATTGGGTGCTTTCCCTGCTGAAAGAAAGAAAGTAAGTAAGAAAGTAAGAAAGAAAGAAATAGCTAAAACCAGCCTAAGCTGGTTGGCTGGTCTTAGCTGGTCATAGCTTTTCAGCAGGCGGGGTTTAGAAGGTCTTTGGTCACTTCCTTAGCTGGTCAGGCTGGTCTTAGCTGTTGGCCCAGCTAAAACCAACAACTTCCTGCTTAAACCAGCTAAGACCAGCCTTTTTTTTTTTTTTTTTCAAAGCAGGGTTAATAATATATTGCATGTTTATCTAAACAAACTGGTGAATTGGTTATTTGAGAAATGTAAGAAATAAAAATGTTTTTACAATCACTAAACTAATGTGTTAACACAAAATGTTGTATTGAATGTATATGTACAGTAGATATTAGCATTCAGGAGAATAAAGTAGAAATAGGTAACATTTTTATTTTAAGTACTCAAAATCTAAAATCTGTTTTCCTTGGTCAATAAAGTAATTTCTATTGTTTGGCCTGTTGGACTTTACAAAATGTTTACTATGTTGCCAACTAAACATTTGTGTTTATTTGGTTTACCAGAAGGAATTCCATTTATCTTTTCAATTGCAAATTCATAAAGTCATGCATTTGAGAAATAATTCAAGAGAAGACAGCACATTATGAAATCTTTCCAGAATACCACTTTAAAGGGATAGTTCACCCAAAAATGAAAATTACCCCATGATTTACTTACCCTTACGCCATAGCTGTATATGACTTTCTTCTTTCAGACAAATACAATTAGAGTTATATTAATAAATGTCCTGCCTCTCCCAAGCTTTAAAATGCCAGTGAATAGGTGTTCAAATTTTGAAGTCCAATAAAATGCATCCATCCATAAAAAAATGCTCCACATGGCTCCGTGGGCTTAATAAAAGCCTTAAGTGAATCGATACGTTTGTGTAAGAATAAATATCCATATTTAAAACTTTATAAACTGTAATCTCTAGCTTTCACTAGCTGTTGTGCACATATTCATGAAAGAGTGGTGTTCCAGCAGATGACCGGTGAAAATATGTGAGAACCATGTTTTGTTTTACTGGAGCAAAGGAAACAAAGCTTCCTTTGTTTAGCAAAGAAAAAACAGTCTCCTCTCCTCTTGGCCTCAGATATTTTTCTTCATAAATCCTTGTTTTGTACCTCTATTTTGTAACCGGTGTTTTGTTTTTCTCTCTCTTATGCGTTTTGACACTTTTTACCAGAGCTTACACTACGCCTACATCCTACGTCTTCCTCTAAAACACCACTCTCTCTCAGGAATGCGCATATGACAGTTAGCAGAAGCTAAAGATTGCAGTTTATAAAGCTTCAAATGCGGATATTTTTTTCTTAAACAAATACATTCACTTCAAGGAGTCGCTTTGGACCCCCCGGGCCATGTGAAGTACTGTTTATGATGAACAGATGCACTTTATTCGACTTCTATTGGATTATTGAGTCTCAGCAGTCATTCACTGCAATTGTAAAGCTTGGAAAAGCCAGCAAATTTCTTATTCTAACTGACTGTATTCATCTGAAAAAATAAAGTCATATACACCTAGGATGGCTTGAGGGTGAGTAGTTTTCATTTATAGGTGATCTATCCCTTTAATATCTGGCTTATCTAGAGTTGCTGTGTCATGAGCTGAAGATTTGTTGAAAGGGCAGCATCATGCTTGAGTCATAATGTTTATCTTCATATTAGCTTCATAACAGTGCAAGCGTTTTACTGAGGCGAAAGACAGCCAAAGCATGACAAATGGAAAGTGAGAACAGATCCAGGCTTCCAGTGACGACAGTCTCATTATGCGTGTATAAGAGCTCCTGTCTGATCTCACCAGCATCTAGTTGGAGAAGATTCACCAAGACAACACATCAGAAGTGAACGGATAGTCTGGATTCAAAATCTGGAGCTGCCACTTAACATGACAGGTAGGTGAGATTCGTTGGGACTTTTCAAGTAGAGACTCTGAGTCATTGGGACTTTAATAATAATGGTTATTTTCAAAAAGTGCAAGTTACGCGAGTATAGCAGCAACAGGTTATATGACACTAGAAAAAAAGTTACTTTCATTTAATGTTAATGAATAATGCTATTCCCAAATTAAACATTTTAATGATTCCCAAGGAAAACAATAACTAATAAAATGTACTTTTTGCATAAAAGTGTCTGCAAAATGCATAAGTATAAATCAGAATCCAGAACTGCCTTTCACATGGTCAAAGAGCTTAAGATCCATATTTTATGGAAAATGTATAAGAACGTTACGCTCTAAACATACTTGGAATTTCCAGGTTTTGCTCAACCAGACGGATCTGTTCTAACAAATGACTCCCCTTCATTCTTTGTTGGAGTTGGATTCAAAGCCTGGTTGTTTTTTTTTTTAGTTGGCAACATGAAGGAAACTTCAAACTTCATCAGTTCAGGAAAAAAAAACTTAAGGCTTAAGCTTGAACATAACAATTAAGCTTAAGATTTTTTACAAGAAAATATCACTTCAATCTTTCTACTTCAAAAGTTCTTAAGTCAACGTTGTACTTGCTACCTCTTTCTAATTATGAAATTTCTTTGTGATTTCTGAGTAAAAATTGTTTCAAAGTTAATTTGTTTCTTATGCACATTTTTATTGATGTAGAAACAATTTTCACTCAGAAATTGCTAGTATATTTCACAATTAATTACAAAGAAACAGCAAGTAACACAAATTAAACCATCTGAAGGTCTGAAAGATTGAAATAGTATTTTCTTATAAAACATACTCTTTCTTTACAGTGTACATTTAAAATAATTATTTAAATTAAATTCTAATATGCCATGTCTATTACCATTTAACAGTGTCCCAATGGAACTAAATTCATCAAACCTCCCTTGCAACGACACAGTCGCCTGGATTTGGCTGTCTTCTCTCCACCCCCCATTTCTGGCTCTTATCAGTATCCTGGGAGTGGTGGGCAACGGTCTGGTCCTCTGCGTGTTCTGCCTCCAGCGGAAGCCGTGCAGCGTAGCTGATGTGTATCTGGGCAACCTGGCAGCTGCAGACCTCATTATGGTCCTGTGTTTGCCCTTCTGGATGGTCACCATTACCCAAAACTATCAGTGGAACTTCGGTCAGCTGCTCTGCAAGGTGATCAACACCGCTATCTCAATGAACTACAACTGCAGCATATTCTTCCTAATGCTGGTCAGTGTGGACCGCTACCTCGCCTTGGCCAAACCCCTGAATCCCAGTAAGCTGAGATGCCCCAAATGGGCCAAGCGCATCTGTGCGGTGATTTGGGCGGTGGGGTTCATGCTCAGCCTCCCAACTATGATCTTCCGAAGAGTAAACTTCGTTCCATTCGCAGGCGTGGACGCCTGTTATTTAGTGTACCCTCATCCAGCCTGGGTTCTGCAACGGAACCTCACCACAAACTTCATTGGGTTCCTGCTTCCGCTGCCAGTGATTTCACTTTGCACTTTTCACGTGGTCAAAGCGCTTAAAAACCGTGGTGTATTGATTAATCCGAGGGTTCAAACGGAGAGGAAGGCTGCTCAGCTGGTTCTGACAGTCCTCGCTATGTTTCTCTTCTGTTGGACGCCCTTTCAGCTGATGCGTTTCCTAGACACACTTAACTACTTTCAGCTCTTTTCTGGGTGTCTTTGGGAGCACACATTGGATATAGGCAACCAGCTGGCTACTTATTTAGGGTATAGCAATAGCGCAATAAACCCTTTTTTGTATGTTATTGTAGGGAGTCACTTTAGGAAGAGAGCTCAAGGAGTTTTTCAAGGTTTTCTGTGTTCTAAACAGAAGAGCAACTCTTCTGTGCACCTAAATGTTACTGTTATCAGCAAGTGCGGTGACATTCCTAAAGATAACAGAATGACACCGCTGGCACAGAGAGCTGTATATCCACCCATCAACCTCATATGATGTATAGTTAGTTATGAAGAGATAAAGAAGTTCAACGGGTAGAGGTCAAGAGTTTGATTGGTGACACTTTATTGTGATGGTCCTCCAACAGACATTCTACCAACTATAAGTAACTTTGCAAGCACATGCCAACTTCTAACCTTAACCATAGTCTAACAATCTACAGATACTCTGAGAGTTAGTTGATATGTAGTTTTAATATGGTTAACAGAATGTCTAATAAGGTGAAACTGTTTGATTATGAGAAGATCTCATTTGTTTACTTGTGCAGTCTTTTTTTTTTTCTTTACTCGCATCTTTTCCCTCCATCTTTGTGGAGGTGTGGAAAGAATGTGATGTGAGGACCTAGGAACTGGTGGAATATATTTGCTCACTCAAGTGTTATGTAAACCATTACTGATTTTGCACAAAAATATTTTGAAAAGACTTTTGTAAATGTTTTACTGAACATCTGTGGACTTGTTTAAAGATGTATGTTTGGTTTTAGTGTTATTAGTGCATTTTATTGTTTGTATGTTTCTAACTGTTACTTACAACATTTATTTATTTAAAAAAAAAAAAAAACAAAGAGTATATTCAAACGATTCAAAACCAAAGACTGTGAGTTTCTGCTTTGTTATGGTATATATATATATATATATATATATATATATATATATATATATATACACATATATATAAAACAATGCAATATCTATATATTGGTGTCTTTCTTTATGAACATGTATATGTTCTGTATGTATATAATGTATATTTATAATGTATATGTACTGTGTTATTATAAATGTGTTACTTCGAGTAGTACTGGTGTAATACCTCACTGTGCTGTTGATGTAGCTGGTTAAACATTTTGAATAAAGCAAGATGCACTGCTGAAACATCAATTTTATGATTGATTCATACAACAAAGAAGCAAATTATAAGATATTTCATTTCTGGTCATCCACAAAAGTATTGGACACATTGGTCGAGGAAGGACACACCTTTAGCTAGTCTTCTCTGGAAGCTTTCTCTCTCCTCGTTCCTTGCCTTGCTGTGGGTTTAGTAAACTGATATGTCCATCATGATAGTGGACTTCGATTGATTTCCAGACCATGGAGGACAAAGCAGTGAGAAAGCATCAATTAACGTATTTAGAAGCACATCACTTTGAAAAAAGTGCCTGCCCAAAACATACATGCATGTAAACTATAAGACCCAGAGAGATTAAGATTTTAAAAGCCCCTTTGTCATGCATTTCTCAGATAGGAACATTAATTTTTTTCTGGCTATGGTTATCTTGTATTTTCAACAAAGGGTGCAGAAAACCCGTAAATAAGTTAATTAGGTGTAATTTTATTTCTATTGTATGCCAGTCCTACTATGTGTGTGTTGCACGAGTATAAAATCTTCCGTAAATATTACCTCTTCTTAAAATATAAAATATTCATCTTGTGCCTACAATGTTCGATATTGAGTCTGATCTGGACTGCAGCCTACAAATGCTGTATGTGCTGAAACAGTAGGGTTGTATCAGGTTACTGAACTACAGCTAAGCTCATTTCCCACTTTTGGTAGTGTGTGGCTCACCATTTGATGAATTAGATACCTGGATCCTGAAGTAAAACCAGTTGATAAGCTCTGGTGGTCTTTACAGAAGTGAGTCAAAGATTTCGAGTGAATCACATGAACAGAAGCACAAGGTTTCCTTTCTGCTCATCTGTCTGACTCAGCCAACATGTAAATCTCTCATTGTGTCTACCCATATTAGGCAGTTAGCATGAGTTCCCCCTTCCCCACTTATACACTTCAGCATACTTACAAAAAGACTTAAATGTTACAGAAGAAGTTAAAAGAATATTTTAAAGTGCAAATTAAAGGGGACATACCAAATCTGACTTTATCTAGTTTAAAGGAGAAGTCCACTTCCAAAACAAAGATTCACATATACTATATAATAATGCATCTCATAGACTTTTTCCTGCAGTTATACCTGATCAAATGCTCATTAGTAATCTTTTAACTCTGGTTGAACAAATCTTTCTTTGCTTGCTTTGAACAGCAGCTACGCTAATTATGTTCCTATTTGTTCTCTGTTTCTGCCATGGGACTGACATCCCGTGGTAACTAGGAACACCCGCTTCAGTCTGGATCCAGAACACTTAAGAAGAGATGATGGCAACCCCTCAGAGGACTTCAGATGAGGCCAACCCTGAAACAAGATACTGCACTACTGAATTTTGCTACTAATTTATGGCGTTTATGCTGTTTTTTCCAGTTCATGACAGTTAGGGTATGTTGAAAAACTCCCATCTCATGTTCTCCCTCAACTTTAAAATCACCCTGTATCGCTGTTTTACCTTTTTTGTTAAGGGTGTTTGATCTTCTTTGCATGTTTATTTTGCAAAGACTGTGTCGGTACTTCTGCAGCAATGTAGGATGATTTTGAAATGATTTTTGAAGTTGAGGGAGAAAATACGATTGGATTATTTTCGACATACACTAACTGTCTTGAGCCAGAATACACAGTTCAACAAGAGCAAGAGAAAGTGGACTTCTCCCTGGTGCATCTACCAACCCAGAAAACATGAAAAAGGACAACCCATTAATTTGTTTTTGTAAGCTTTTCTAACGCTAACTCACGACCAATTCATATTCATATTCTACAGAGTGGCTAATTCGTACAAATTTGTACAATTTCAGTGACGGGTAGGTTTAGGGGCGGGGTTAAGTGTAGGGCATTCATACAAATTCATACGTATTGTGCAACTTGTAAAATATGTATGTTTTAGCTAGAAAGGGGATTTTATTATAATATTACCCCCTTAGTCTGCACGTTTCCACCCATGACACAATCAATTTGCCACACTGCTGCCGCACAGATCTAAAATATACATGCAATTTCCTAGCTGTTCACCTTAGACTTTTTTGTGTGTTTTTAACATAAACTTGCGTGTATTTGACAGTTTAAGCGCAATAAGACATGAAAGAGAACTTAGTTTAGTACTCACATGCCGTGTGACAGCCGCTTTCTGTGCGTGTGCTAAGATTTGGAGCAATGACGAGGTAAGTGCCTTTTATGAGCTCTTTGTTAGTTTGCAGGTGGTGAAAATAAAATCATATACACGCAACAATGACTGTGCTCAGTCCAGCAGATGGCATTATGTGTATTTGGCTTAAAGCAGCACTGAGCAGACCGATTAGTCAATGGGTATTTTTATGTCATACACCTGCAGTGCCGCTTTAAGTCAAACGCACCTTTTCCTTTTGTTTGGAGTGTTCGGTGAGTTTCGTCATGAAATATACTTCATTCAGCCCGACCAATGAGTTTGTGCACGTATCACTATGCCTGAAATGTATAATTTTCCTTTTTGGTTCGGACATAATGAACCAAACGAACCGAACTACAATTGTGAACACACTCTAAATGAAAATGTATAATAGTTTAAATTTAATAATAATAGTTTAAAACATCTTTAAATGTAATTTAAAAAGTGCTTATATTGTCTTTGAAATAGTGCATGGATAAAGTGTACTGCCAAATGTAACGTAAATGTACTGCCAGACAAGAATTTAGAATTAAAAGATAAAAAAATCTAAGTTTCAATTCCTGTTGTCATATTTAAATATATTTGTAATTACACATCTGTAATGTTGTGTTTAAATATTTTTACTGTAGATAATTGAAAAGCATGCATCATTACTTTATAACCTTTAAAGCATGACAAAAGATTATTAAAACATAATGTTTTTAAATTTATTTTAAAGTTCATTTAGTTTAACATTATTACACAGTATTACAAGTCTACTTAAGTGTGTTAAGAAACCGTCATGACTCTCTTATATGATTATATTATACTATATAATCTACAAGTAGTTTATTTTTCTTTTAAGATTTGAAGTACGCTACAAGTGCACATTGGATACAATTCTGTGCATTTCTTTTTCACATTTGTGAGCTACTGTCACAGACACTGGGGAGTCTAGAGCCTTGTCCAGTTGAGTTTGTGCTGTGAGTTGTGTACACTGATTACAGTAGTCAATGTGATGAAAGCTATCTAGCCTCCAGTATGTAAAGGTCACTGAGTAATTATAGAGGTCCTTTTTCCTCTGATTTCAAAGCTGAAAGGGTAACATGGTCCCTCTGCTTTACCCACCTCAGAGAGAGAGGGCAAAGTCATAACTCATTGCTTTATTCCAAAGTATAACATCCCATTGCATACATATTAACAAGATATTCTGGAAAATTCAGGAAATAATCACAATTAAAGTTTTGACGAGCAGGTGATGAACGATTGTGTTAGCTGCTCCTTTAAAATCTTTTAGAGATGATATAAGACAAAAGTTTGCATGACAGTTAAATGTTAGGCTATTGGCTTAATGCTAAACAGCCATCTGTACAGTATCGACCAGTCAAAAGGTCAGAAAACAACCCCTGTAGACAGCAACTTTCTTTCACATGACATAAATGTATATGACACACATAAAGATGAATATTCCCTGTAAACTGAGATGTTTTAGGCATTAGCAATCAGACAGACTTCCTTATTAGCCATAAGCGTGTATGCGTTGTTCTCCAGCTTTTCCCCCCTCTATGAAATCCCTCAGGGCACAGTAGTTACTTGGTCAATTGGCTAGATAATGTCTTTTCAACTGCACTCGGAAGGGTAAATGGCATCTGGAGGTTTCAATAATCAAGTTTAAACAGTGCTCTGTTTTTTGTCTGTATGATAATTGTATTGCATTAATAGGTTAAAAGACAAGCTCCTCACAGAAGCAAACTCTAGAATACTGATATGAATATGATATATAATTCAGTGTCTGTTGATTTAAGTGATTGTAAACTGGAACGTGAGGTGTGTGCTGTTGGGCACTAGAGGTCAGTGCAAGACAACACATACTGAGCGACTTCTTTCCTACTGCAATCACGGGCGTAGAAACCGGGAAAAAGAGGGACAGGGTGCATAAATAAATCAAATAAATGCGTGGTTGGTGAGAGATATGTTTCAGGAAAAAAAAAACACACACTTTTGTAGTGTATTGTAGTGTATATGAGTCATTTTATAATATGAATATGAGAAATGATATGAGGATAATAAACTTTGTACATTTTGTATCAGTACAAATCAAGAGCAGCACAGACAATAACAAAACATACTAATACACTCTCAGCTTTCGCTGATTTGATTACTCAAAAGCATGAGTCTGAAATTACACCATAAAGCTAAATACATCAAATTGTTTGCAAAAGACCTCTAATGGGCAAGTTTCCATCATACCTTGGAACAAGGAAGGCAGAATGACTTCAAAACATCTGTAATGACACCTAAAAATAACCAACTACATTCATTATTTTCTAGTAAGGGCGGACATTCTAGCTGAGGGCTTATTACTTGAATTTACGCAACAGCACTTTTATCATCCACTGGTCATTCATTAATGTGTGTCCACTGTATTTGTTAGAAGAAATACACTGCATGGAAATGCATCATGAGCCCAATCAATTGTAACCCGATTTGGGAGTGTGTTCAGTAAAAGAACAGCAGTTGGCCCTGAGAAAGCGGCAGGCCACATCCATCGTCTTGGATCAGCCAAGCGGCGTGAGTTAATCTGTCTGACTCCAGTAGAGCCGCTGACGTCATTCCATTTTCCTAGCATTCCTTCCTTTCTCCTGTAAACTCGTAATCAAACACAGCCTGAGATTACAGCTTGTATAGTGCCACCTAGTGCTCAAAAGGACTTTTTGCATATGAGCCCATTCGAGTGGTGGTTATTACTAGTTAAAAATTATACTTGTAAAGTGGTTTTGTATGCCTAAAGCATATATAATTTAGTTTTATTTGATGAGCCACTCATAATAAGTAATTATACTGAGTTATTACAATGTAATAATGCAATTGTGGTCAGTATTCCTGAGATTCCTGAGATTAGTGCGTCACAGATAAAAAAAATAAAAAAAAAACAGAAAAAAGAAAACATTAGTTCCCTAAATTATTTGATAATTGAATTGAAATTGTAATAAATTAATAATAACAATTTTACAGATGAATAAATGTTTATAAAACCAAATTTAATGTATAATTAAAGCTGTAAGCAGCGTTGAAAGGGTTCATCATACGCAGGCTCACCACCACCGGGTGGTTTTAGGAAAACAGCGAGCAGTGAGTAATTTAAAGCAGTAAATATATGAGGGAATGTGTCAATTATATGTGCCAAACTTTCTGCTGTCACCTGGTGGTGCTATGACTATAACTGAATATTGGCATATGAATATTGGATGCCCTTCAACGAAAACTCAAAATCTTCACAATTTTACATTACAAAGGCCTTTAGATTAGACTGACCAAATATAATGTTGATGTCAATAAATCTCTAGGAGAATTTCATTACAGTGTAAAACGTCACTTCCTGTTGCCAGCAGGTGGTGCTATGACCTAACTGAATATGGGCATGTACTCAGGACTCTTATCAAACATGTGAAGTTTGGGGCAGATCAGAATTTGTCAGGCTGCCACGGACACACCCTTCAATGAAAACTCAAGATCTTTGCAATTTAATGCCACAAAGGGCTTTAGATTACACTCACCAAATTTGGTGTTGATCTGACTAAATCTCTAGGAAGACTTTGTTTAAATACAACACCTGAAAATGGCAAAAACAGCACAAAATTTGCCGAGAAAATTCAAAGACTTCTCGTTGGGTTTCAGACTTCATACCAGGGAACATTTTTGTTGGTATTGGTGTGTTATATGTGTCTACCAAATTTCATACATGTATGTGAAATGCAGATCGATGTAACACCCCTGTGGACTGTTTATGTTGGTTTCTCCCTCTTGTGCCCATATTTGGTTGTTCTTGTTTCCTGTCCTCGTTTAGTCATCATTAGTTAACCTTGTATCACTTGAGCCTTAATTACGTTCATCATAATCACCTGTCTTTATAAGTTGCATTCAGTTCAGCGTTTGTGGTCCGGTCTCGTGTATGTATGCATGGTTTTACCTGTTTTGGATTTACCTGTGGAATATAATAAAGACTTTATCTTTGACCTTCGTCTTCGTCCGCCCCTTCCTCACACAATACCTGACACTCGAGGGGCACTCCGTTGAAATTTAATAGGCGGCACCATCGAGCCATTTTGCCACACCCACTTCTGAAACCCATATCAGATCGCCACTACTGGGGCATGTGCAAAGTTCCTTGAGCTTTCCAGCATGGTCCTAACTACTTAATTCATAGGTTCATTTTATTGTATTTATGATCAGTAAGAACAGGCAAGCCTGCGTTCAACAATCTTTTAACCCAATCAAACTGCTCACACTTACCAGAGTGCTACACCTATACCTCATCAGATCACACATCAAGACTGACACATTAGTATACACCTCATCTCTTCTTATTGTCTGGTGTGTTCTGTGCGAAGTGGACTACTTACCTCTTCTTCTTTGACAAACTCTTGTGTTTATCTCCAGCATTTTACCATTCAGAAAGGCAAGATCTCATTCATCATCTCCCTGCTGACAGAGCGAGCCATCCAATGGGCCGAAACCATTTGGGCCCAAGCAGGACCAGTAACCAAGTCCCTGGATGCCTCTGTCAATCACTTACATGAAGTTTTTGGCAAAATTATCTGAGACACATCTGTTGGTAAGCTATTGTATAATTTCCGCCAAGGGAAAATATCTATTAATGCTATGCTCTCAAGTTTAAAACTCTCACTGCCGCCAGCAGTTGGAATAAGCACTCGCTCCTGACTACCGATCAACAGGGATTCAAGTCAAGGTTGTGGCTGCATCTTGCTGCATATGATAATTTCATCAGCCTAGAATGGTTCATCCAACTCTATCCATGTCGCCAATTGTAAGCAGTCATGTATGGAATACCAACAAAGCTAGCAATCCTCCATGTTCCATTGCCAACACACCAGAACCAGGGTCCGAGCTGATGCAAGTTTATAACACTCAGTTAACTTAAGCTGAGCAGCAGAAGAGGCTGACCCAGGAACTCTGTTTGTACGGTGGTACTGGTGGGTTCAATTTTTCAATTCAAGTTTATTTGTATAGCGCTTCTCATGATACAAATTTTTGCAAAGCAGCTTTACAGAAAATATATTTAGTAGTGGCTTACTAGTGGTGACTGTCAAGTTGATGTACATATGGCAGAGATGAATAGTAAAAATCAGTTAATGGCATAATCAGACAGATAATGAACACTATTAACAGTAATTAATTATATGGTGCAATCAACTTATAGCAAAATCTGGTAGAGCTGTATGTTCTTTCCCGGTTGGCATCATCTGAGGTCCTCTGAGAGGTTGGCATCATCTCTTCTTAGGTGTTCTGGATCCAGACTGAAGCTAATTCCTAGTAGAAACAGAGGAACAAATAATATCACCAAGGCACAGCATGTATGAGAACCTGGGGCAGTCATGGCCTGGTGGTTGGAGAGTTGGGCTTGTAACCCAAAGGTCGCTGGTTCGATTCCTGCATGCCCAGTTTGTCTGCCATGACCTGTTGTGAGTTTTGTGCACTCTTCTGTTGTTAATTTCACTCTGCTCACCAAAATTGTAATTCTTACTGCCTCTCCCATTTCAATTACAGCACATGCCCTCCTCGACTCTGGGTCAGCTGGTAATGTTGATCTTTAGAAACCACTGCCGCTAACTTGATCTCCCAAAGAGGACCCCCAAAACCAAAAGTCCAATCAGTGACAGGAAAGCCATTATGCAAGAGTACCTGGTCATGCCATATGAACTTGTCAACACCCCCCTCCGTATTCCAGAATTTTATGTGAGTCCCATCCAGTGGTCTCTACACCAACCCACCTCCTCCAATGCCTCCAAAGAAACTCCACCGGGGTGTCCACAAGGAGGTATGTTGGGTGGCCCAACATATCCAGGGATGTAAAAAGGTTAGTTCAAGGCTGCTTTGACTGCACCATCTCAAAGAGCACACATACCAGCAGGCAACCTCCATCCACTGCCCATTCCAACATTCACACCTAGTAGTGGATTACATAATGGAGCTGCCTCCCTCTGATGGTAACACATGCATCCTTGTGATCATTGATCGATTTTCCAAGTCATGTTGTTTGCTTCCTCTCAAAGAAATCCCCACAGCAATGGAAATGGTAGAACTCCTCTTCAACTATGTCTTCAAATCCCCAAATACATTGTATCAGACCAGGGTCCCCAGATTATTTCCAAGGTATGGAAAGCCTTCTTCACAGTCCTAAGTGTGACTGTGAGCTTGTCAACTGGTTACCATCCCCAGTCAAATAGGCAGAAGGAGAAAAAAATACAGGAGACTGGTCACTTTCTACAAACTTTCTGCCATGGCCATCAGAAGTCTTGGAACCAGTACTAGTTTGGGATGAGTACACCCAGAATTCCCTCCATCAGTCTACCACAGGACTCGTTCCCTTCCAGTATGTACTCGGTTACCTGCCTCCTCTGTTTTCATGGTCCAGGGGAATCATAGGACGTTCCATCAGTGGATTTTTTGTTCTAAGAGAAAGAGAGGTTCTGGGACACATCTTATCATCACCTTCAGTGGACAGTGCAAAGGCAAAGGTTCCAGACAGACATCCAGCAAACCGATACACCAACTTTCCAGCCTGGACAGAAGGATTGGCTAACCACTAGAGGATGCAGATGCCCAGCAAGATAGTCGGTGCCAGATTTATTGGCCCTTTCACCATCACTCAACAAATAAATCCAGTCACTTATCAGCTCCCCACACGTTACAAAATTATTTTAAAATTTCATTCCATGTCTCTGTCCTCAATCAATATCACCCTTCTATTTCTGTTTCCACAGGGCCTGGTCCAGCAGAGCAACCCCCCATTCTATTGATTCTGGAGGACAGAGCTGTGTACAATGTCAAGGAGATCCTGGACTCCTGGCATTGTGGTGGTCAATTAGAATATTGTTGGCTGGGGAACTTCTCATGGGTCCCCAAAGATGGTATCCCAGATCCAGCTGTGCTCTTAACCTTCCATGACTCTCAACTATATTGTCCTGCACCCCAAAGAAGAGGTCGACCGCCATGGCGTCAAGGTATTCAGTCTTCAGGAGTGGGCCATGGAGAGGTGAGATCACCTAATCACAATGTTCATCCTCACCAGAGTACTAACCAGCCACACCTGCAGATCATCAGATCACTTATCTTGATGAAAAGTTATTATATTTAGGTTTTGGGGTATATATATATATATATTGTGGCCTGGCGAGGAACGACACGACAGAGCAAGACTTCGGTGAGCCCCGGAGGGTGATATTTATTGACAAGAATGGTGAAATTGTGAAACAATACGGGTGAAAGTGCGGTCGGCGTCTTCAGTGAGCGGTGCGTGTTGACTTCCTCCTCCCTTGTGCTTCTCAGTCTTGGTGTCCGTGAGGGGTGGGTGCAAGGACGTGCGGTCACCCCGGTGAACTGGGTCCAGGAAGTGCGAAGCCAATCGGTCACGGCGAGTCTGTAAGGAGAGCGATAGAGAGAGCGGGGTAAGTTCACACACCATCGGAGATAGTTCTCACCCTTCTGTGTCGAGCTGTCGACTTATATAGGGGTTTTGTCCGTGACCGATTGGCTCTTGGTGAGTAGCTCCAGGTGCGGCTTGTGTGTTGCCAGGGCGACGCTGATTGATCCTCGGGATTCCCGTCACAATATATATATATATAGAGAGAGAGAGAGAGAGAGAGTGCAAAAGTTCACTGTGAAGTTTGATTTGCATGTCCCCATTTCACCTTTAGTATAACTGCCAACCCACCCAGACTCCAACACAGGTTACCGTGGTAACTACAATCCAGACGTTTATTGAATCAATGGTTTTAAACTGTATAATTTACAGTTATGTCTAAAATGAGGGGCTCATATTTATCCATATCTGAACTTTTGTCCATTCTTTTTTCTGTAGTACAGCCCTGAGGTTACTGAAAACAAATGAATCACAGATAAACAGTGAACAACTGTGTGCTTGGTCGTTCTTCACTCTCCACTTGACTGATGTAGATGTTCCCTGAACTCTTATTCTTCCCCCAGGTACTGCATTTCTAGATTCGTGCAAGGTTAATAATACTCATCCAATCAGCTCTCATTCCTGGCTTTTGTTTGTCTCACTGTCACTGACAGAGAGTCTGAGTCACATTGAGGAACTCGTGGAGCCCTCAAGCGACAGAGGCAGCTGGGAACATAAGCCTCTGGATGCGATAAGCAAAGAACAAGCAGAAAGAGAGAACAACTCATATCCTCACAGCACTCATGGGGTCAGTGGCTCTTAAAATTTCAGTAATGGGAATCATGCATCAAAAACATTTTGACAACAGCAGCGCTAATTAAACATCCTGTTTTCCAAATGCCTAATCAACACCGTGGATGTTCTTCTGCAGAACCAGCAGGGAATATACAATGTACTTGTTGATGTAACACACTGAATGTGTTTTAGACAACAACAACACCTAAACTTGTACCTGAAAGGAGAGTTTAAATTAAACCTATAATGAATATGTGAGCACACTGTATTCACATAACTGCTTCCTGTTACATTAGGAAAGTTTATGTCTAGTAGTGATTCATGATATTGAGAATACAATAAATTATGTGAATAGTTCACACAAAAATTAAACTTTAGTTATAATTTACTTTGCTTCGTTTAAATGTGCATGAACTACCAACACACTGAGGTTTCTGTTTCTCACACAAAACTATCATATGATTTTACAGGACTACTTGACAGCCTTAGCCTGCCTGGACATTCTGCTAAATCTCTACTTTTATCACAGATGTGATAGAATGACTTGTGATGGAATGACTAGAACTGTTTATTTAATTCATTGCCAAGTCTTTGTGGACAATTTTAATTGTATGTGGAAATTATTCTTTACCCCAAAATCTAAACATATCCCTCCAACATGCATGCATGATGTGATGTTTAAAATACACCCACATCTGAAGACATTTGGACAATTATTCATATCAAGTGGCCAAGAAAATTCTGTATATTTTTTTTCTGTTTTTTCTTAAAACTGAGTAGCTGACAAATAGTTATGGATGTTTTCCCAAATCATGATTGTAGGTTAAAATCTTCACACGTCTTTGTTTTTAGAAACTATGATATATTTTCCATCAATTTAATCAGATTTTTTGATTTCGCTAGATAATTTCAATAGACTTCAGAGTGACAAATTAATTTTTAAACTATAAATACTTAATGTACTTTCAAATTGCATGCAAAATAATTCTAAACAATATAATGGTAACATATTTATACATTTGCTGGATGCTTTCATCCAGTGTTACTTTTTCAAGGTACACCTTTTATCAGTTTATATCATGGATTCCAACCCATGGCCTTGGTGTTCAAACAACATGTTTTACTGTTTGAGCTACAAAAATAATGAAAAAGCCTTTTATTTAGGACTGTAGAATATCATAAAGAAGTCAGTTGTTACACTGCAATGCATGTATTTTGACACAATTATACTTCAAAAAGCAGTATTCACATTAAAAATTATAATTTTAACTTGCACCTGTTGTTGCAAATTATAGCTTGGAGCATCACATTAAAAGTTTAATTACTAGTAGGAGGTACCACTTAGAAACATGAAAAAAAATGTTTGATTGACACCCTATTGGATGAGAGAGAGATTTCTAAAAAGATTGCATGCACCATTTTGAAAAAAAAAATTAATAAATAAATTTGTAACCAAAAAACTTTTTTGCATTATGCGCAATTCATGACCATTACATGATTCATATTCATTTTTGAAAGTTTCTTTGTTTCACAGCATGACAATTTCCACATTATTTATAAAAAAATAAAAAAATGGACGCCCACAAGCATGTTTTTTTCTGATTTTCCACATCAGGCTCTGTCATTTTCATCATGCAATCTACATCACATTAAGTCAAGAACCTGTGGGCATTTCTCCACATCTCTCCAGCAATCACTTCTTTACCCAGACTATTTATACTCTAGAACCAGTTGTACTTTCTGGCTCTTCATCTCTCCTTCCCCGTATCCTCCATCCTTACATCACGTTTCCCATTGCGTCTGGGCGCTCGGCTTGTTGGCAAAGTCATCACCCTCCGTCTGTTCATCCCGCTGACGTCAGCACTCTTCCCTTTGAAGATTTTTCATCCCTTTTCTCCTGCCTTTTTTTCCCCTTCTTCTTTTTACTGGACAGTCAAGTAGAGCTCCAACTCCCTTGCTATTGACTTAGATTTTCTAAGATGTCATTTGTTAGTTTTTAAAGTCAATTAAAAAAAAGCATTAAAACATCCACAAGTGCACCAATTTGTTTCAATTTCTCCTCTACAATTTGACTGGAAAAGTGTACATATCATAAAAAGGATAACACTGACATTTTCTTGACCTCAATAATTATTACAAAATATGTACTTTTACGTACTAATAAAAAGTACAATTGTATTAAATAAGCAATGAAATAGTCAAAAGAGGTTGTTCTGGAATCAGCTGCTCCCATGATTAAAGCCGAGAAATTTCGAGTATGACATCAGGAAAATCAACTTCCTTAGAAACATCTTTATCTTTCTGTTGGGTCTGTACAAGCTTCATTGGCTGCAGAGTGAGCCAAGTAGTCTCATGACAAACAAGCGAACAGAGCTGCCTTTGCTTGTCAAGGTTTGCTTGAAGGCTAAATCCCTTCTAGAGTACTGTTCCATATTTAGACTCTTTTCGGAGGCGAATGCAACCCAGGCTCATCGGAAATATGTGACTCTGGCTACATTTTTGCAAAACCTGAAATATGTTGCTTCAGGTACATTTATCTGCACTTTCAAGTGGCTATTTTTAACAGCCCAGTGTCATGGAAAAAAACTAAACTAAAAAATACACCTGTGAGTATATTTTTTGCAAAATGCTATTGTTTCTTTAAGCATGTTTCACAGCAGTTTCAAAGAGAAATGTCCAGTGCCTCATGCAAAATAATGTGTTTAATTTCCAGTTAAAACTACTTTCCGAAAAACGAAATGTTGATTGGTTAGCTGTCCCACAGCTTAGACGGTGTTTCAGTACTGCCGTGCCCCTTTCCAAATCAACAGTTCCATCTGCTGCATTATAATTAAGGATATATTAAAGGGGTCATCGGATGCCCATTTTCCACAAGCTGATATGATTCTTTAGGGTCTTAATGAAAAGTCTATAATATACTTTCTCAATGGTTTTGTAAAACAACACCCTTTTTACCCTACCAAAATCAGCTCTGCAAAAATCATCCTGTTCTGGTTGATTAGCCGCTAAGCTTGCTAGCTAGCATGTTATTAGGAAAGGCGATCACAAAGATTTATAAAAAAAAACCCTTATACTCACTTCTGCTGTAAGTGAAGCTGGATCATGAATGATTCGTGTGAACATAGACAGATATATGTAGATCGGGAGGTACATTCTCTTCAGAAACACATGTAATTCACTGCATCTTCAGCGGCTCAGATGTCGGGAGTAAATGACGACCACTATGTTCATTATTACATCCAGCAACACAACACCTCAATCGCTCAATCTGAGATATTCTTGTCTAACTTACGAAACATTGGAGGTCGGACTGTTACAGCTGATTTAGGGCGGGTCTGAGGTAAGATGCTCATGTCAATCAACTATCATGGGTGCGACCTCTGTGGGTGTGACGCCACACTGACAGGCATCTGAGAATTGCTATTATTTTGGGGATATTATTTTTACAGCTTAATTAAAAACCACTGTATGGATTTTTATCATTATAGGGTAGATGTGTACACACACTGCCACACACATTAATGTTGAAGCAACATGTAAAAGTGAACTTTGTATCTGATGACCCCTTTAAGGTATAAATGAAGCAGTACAGTAGTGTTTGGTCCTATCGTCAGCCTGCCAGATCGCCGATATAAGATATTATCAAGCTATTTTTTTTTTAAATTATTTACATACTTTGCATTGTCCAAAACCAGGAGCTAAAATCAGCCAAATGTTTTCTTAATATGCCTTATTGTATTTAACATGACAACAATTGAATAAAAACGTAAGTTACTAATTATAATGCTTACATTTCCTTAGTTGTTCAAAAAGAATATTAACATTATCACAGAACTAGGCTGATTAGCCTAGCCTAGTCTAGTGCAAGTTTATGCATTTTAAAAAACAGTATAAGTGAAGCTGTCTACACTTTATGATGAATAAATCTCTTACCACACACTGCACAAATCTGCGGTGAGTTACAGCTCTGACACGGCCACCGGAGCTGATCGCCACTCTAGTCAATGCTAGTGTTTACACCAGCCGCGTCAAGGCCTATTGAAGCGTCCCAGAAGCGGATCTCCACACTGCATTGCCAAAGTTAGGCTAAAGCCCAATTCATACTTCGGTGTCAAACCTACGGCGCACCTAACCACTCCCTACCCACCCCCCAACCATTTGAATTTCCGTAGGTGGGATTTTTTTTAATGATATTCCAATGATTCCATGTTGTGACATCATAACATCCGGAAAACAACGCTGTAGTCCAAAGGAGCCATTTGTTGTAGTTCTTGAAAAGGGATATTTTTAAAAACAAAATATCTCGCTTTAGAGTGGACTTTGAGATTTGTAACTCAGTAGATCTTTTTTATGCCCAAACTTACACACCATACACTGACTAAAATTCAAAAAGTGAAAAAGCATAATAGGACCCCTTTAAGTTAACACTCTATGGAGTTTGAAAGTAGCGTCCCACCTACACTAAAACCTATGCTGAACCTAACCGGTACTGTGAGCAAAATCAAATGTGAGATAAAAACACACTTGCCCAAGCAACCGTGCCATGTCATAGCAAGTTTCTTTAGACTCCTACCTGAGTAATGCTGTATTAGTTGGGGTAGCTAGCATGTTTACCATGTCAGAAAAGCCATAGATATGTGGCTGATTATGAGATGTAAACATCAAAATGCATTAGTTTATAAATCATACACTATGATAAAAATGCTTTTCTTTTCTTCTTCTAGATTCATGCAAGGTTAATAGTATTCATATGCAAGGGTCAATAGGAAAATAAGTTTTTATTAATGGACATTCTGCTCCTGTAATCACAATTTGCTTGAAAATTAACAAAAGTTGTTGGTGTTTCATCGCCTCTAGTGTTCATTTGAGCTGGAAAGTGCAATGAAGTATAAATATGTTATTAACTTAGTATAAGTTACAGTATGAATTTCAAATGAGCCTGACTGAGCCAAATGACTATTGCAGTTGTAGGGAGTTGTATATAATAGGGAATGCAGTAAAATTAAAATAACAGTAAATTAATGGCTGTGGGAAAGAAAGAAAGAAAGAAAGAAAGAAAGAGAAAGAAAGAACGAAAGTTCAGCCGTATTGCAGTGTTTTAGTACATTTTGTATCCCCCACTTTTCCTCTAGGCAAAATGCATAACATGATGAGAAGTGGATAAAATGAGAAGCAATGCAAATAAATAAATAAAACAGAGAGTGGGATTACTGTCCCTGAAAACGATTTATTCAAAATCCAGTGGGTGTATGTGGAAAAGCATGGGCTGAAAATGGATTTAAGCGAATATGTGGCATCTTTGAAGTAAAATCAAGTTCCATTAAACCACATAATGATCATATGCAACAAGTATATTTATAACCGCACAGCTAATTTACCACTAATTAGTGTAATTTCACGGTAGTACAAACATTTTTTAAATCTATTCATAGCTCATTATCTTACATTAGTGCATTAGCATTCAAGTTGCAGCAGCATGACTTAAGAGTTATAAAAATAAACATCTCATGTGAAGAGCATTTCAGGTGGTGGATATCGGCACTGTGGTGTCTCGCACAAAGTCTCCCTCTGTCTCTCTCTCTTTCTCTCGGTTGGCTGGAATCTACATGAGGAGATTTTCCAGAGATATCAGTTACTATGACAACCCAACTGCATCACGTCACACCTCTTTATTCTCTCAGTAACTGTAGTCTGTGTTTGTTTTGTGTGCCACACTTTTTCCACATCTTTTTGCTCTGGTTTACACAAGAATTAAAGGCATAGCTTACCCCAAAAACAAAATTTGTCATATTTTACTCCCCATCAAACTTGTACAACTTTCTTTTTGTTGAACACATTTATAGCTAAATATCTGCGCTGCTCTTTTATATAATGAATGCCAATTGTGCCTTTGACTGCCAGGCAAGATTTTGTAGTGCTTGTAGTGTTTGTTTGCAGATCTGCTGCAGTCATCAACTGTGACTTCAAGCAACATCCACCAGGACTAATACGAAAGATGAAGGAAAATCAGAACAGTGCATTCAGTGCATAAAGCAGAAAGAACTACCAAACCAACATGAACCTCAGCTTACCATCAGCCTCGTTCAAGCAGAACAGCCCTTCCCTGCCTCTCTGACCTCAATATGTCCAAAAAGTGGCCATGAATTTGAGCCCTATTATTCATCGTCTGTTTGAAGGTTTGCAGAAGGCAAGCATAAAGTGTTAAGTTGCCATGATTTAAAGCAATTTATTTTCGACCTTGAAATAACACAAATACAGAAAAAAAAAAAATGTTGTGTAGTTTTGGCTTGCAAGCATCAGTTCTCCAATCTTTCGACTTCTAACAATCTGGAGAGGAAAGTTTCTGCTGCAACCCAGCTGATTCCAGCCAGAATCAGTGTGTGACACCAGAGCTGTTGCCCTTGCCAAGAGCTCATCTGTTCTTCAGGCCACATCCGTTCCGTACTGTGACAGGTGTGATTCCAGCACTAATGTGAGAGCTCACCTTTACGTGCCACTGAGACATGTGTCTTATGCACCTGTTTGTGAGAGAAGCTTTTATGTAAGTATATTAGACAAAACAAAAAATGTCTGCAAACTTTCAAATGTACCTAATTAGCCAGGGAAATTTAAATAATTAGTGGCATGCGAAAGTTTGGGGACCTCTTGTAGAATCTGTGAAAATGTGAATAACTTTAACTAAATAGGAGAGATCATACAAAATGCATATTATTTTTTATTTAGTACCGTCCTGAGTAAGATATTTTACATAAAATTTGTTTACATATAGTCAACAAGACAAAAATTGTCATGCTAATGAACATGACAATGTTAATGCGTTTGGTCTTGGCGGAACAGATCTGCTGCTGCTGCGGCAGAGCAAGTACCGAGATTTGCTACTGCTAATACATCCACAACATGCTACTGTGTGTAACAGGACAGGCAGGGTCAATCTCCAAACAAACAGTAATACGAGGGAAAGGCAAAAGCGTAATCCAAATAAACAGACAGAAGGTCAAAGTCCAAGTGAGCAGTCCAAAGTAGCAAAAAAAACAACGCTATGAAACTAGGCAAAACTATGGCAATGAAGCAAAACAAAACTATGGCAAGAAACAAGGTAAAACTATGACAAAGAAACAAAACCGTGGAGATAACAAAAACAAGGCAATGAAAACAGGGAAAACGCTTGGTAGAGTCCGCACAGACAAAACAATACTTCGCAAAGGCCTGTTTGGTATAGGCCTCCTTAAATGGCCACCAAACAGGAAGTAACCAGAGAAGCAGCAGAGGGAGCAGTAACAGTCAGTCAATGGGTGAGGGCTCCCTCTGCTGGCGTGGTGTTACAGAATCCCCCCCTCTAGGAGTGACTCCTGGCGCTCAAAATAACAACAGTCCAGGAGGGTGGGGGAACAGAGGCAAAACGGGGTGGGACAGAGGGCCAGGTCCGTACAGAGGAGGTGGGCCTGGATCATGGAGCAGGGACAGACAGTGAAGCACTGGAGGACCTGGGTCATGGAACAGTAGTAGACAGTGAAGCACTGGAGGACCTGGACCGTGGATCAGTGGAAGACAGTGGAATCCTGGAGGACCTGGACGGTGGAGCTGTGGTAGACAGTGGAAGTTTGGAGGACCAGGGCCGTGGGACAGTGGTAGACAGTGAAACCTTGGAGGACCTGGGCCGTGGAGCAATGGCAGACAGCGGAACACTGGAGGGCCTGGGCGTGGAGCAGTAGCAGACAGTGGAACCTTGGAGGACCTGGGCCGTGGAGCAATGGCAGACAGTGTAACACTGGAGGGCCTGGACCGTGGAGCAGTAGCAGACAGTGGAAGCTTGGGGGACCTGGGCCGTGGAGAAATGGCAGACAGCGTAACACTGGAGCAGAAGTCCACCATGTTTGATTCGGACGAGCCTGGAGCCATGGTGGAGCAGGGAGAGCAGGCAGCCATGGCGGGGCAGGCAGAGCAGGCAGCCATGGCGGGGCAGGCAGAGCAGGAAGCCATGGTGGGGCAGGCAGAGCAGGGAAGCCATGGTGGGGCAGGCAGAGCAGGGAGCCATGGCGAGGCAGGCAGAGCAGGCAGAACAGGAAGCCATGGCGAGGCAGGCAGAGCAGGCATAACAGGGAGCCATTGCGGGGCAGACAGAGCAAGCAGAGCAGACAGGAGCAAAGATATCCACAGTGGAACTAATGACATCCATAGCAGCGCATAGGGTTCATGATTAGCCTTCTTGGCCGTGACATGACAGGCAGAGAGTTCATGATAGGCCTCCTTGACCGTGGCATGGTGGGCAGAGAGTTCATAGGAGGACGCCGCCCCCATAGGAGGTTCTGCAGCCGGAGCCACCACCTCCGGGGGCATTGGCACAGACTCGTGGTTAGACATGGCAGTGAGTTCATGGGTGGACGCCGCCTCCTTTGACTCGATCTACAGCATGAGCTGACACCTCTGGAGGCATAGGCACAAATTCTTGGACAGACGTGGCAGTGAGTTCATGGGTGGACGCCGCCTCCTTTGGAGGATCTACAGCAGAAGCTGACACCTCTGGAGGCATAGGCGCAAATTCTTGGACAGACGAGGCCTCTGGAGCAGACTCGTGGACAGACGAGGCCTCTGGAGCAGACTCATGGACAGACGAGGCCTCTGGAGCAGACTCGTGGTCAGGCGAGGCCTCTGGAGCAGACTCGTGGTCAGGCGAAGCTTCTGGAGCAGATTCGTGGTCAGACGAGGCCTTTGGAGTACAGTGTGTAGCCCACACGCTCAAAATGGCAACAGCCATTATAGGCAGCACAGTAGATAATGGGATGCCTGCAGGTCTTGAGGGTGTGGACGCTATGGACATGTGGCTTGGGAGCGTGGGCTCTGCGTGGCTTAAGAGCGTGGGCTCTGCGTGGCTTGGGAGCTGAGACGAGACCTGGCAAGGCTTTGGGACGTCAGCTGGTACATGATGAGGCTCTGGGGGGTCAGCTGATACGTAATGAGGCTCTGGGGGGTCAGCTGATACGTGACGAGACTCTAGAGGATCAGCTGAGATGTGACGTGGCTTAGGAAGGTCAGAGGGGACCTGGTGAGGTTCTGGCAGGACGGCCGTGGCTTGGCGAGGCCCTGTACTGGCAGCCATATCTTGAAGAGGTGCTGTTAGGAGCGCAGCTGTTTCTTGACTTGATTCAGGAAGGTCTGTCGTGACTTGACTTGACTCAGGGAGGTCTGCCGTGACTTGACTTGACTCAGGGAGGTCTGCCGTGACTTGACTTGGCTCATGAAGGTCAGCTGTGGCTTGACTTGGCTCGGGAATAACAGCAGTAACTTGACTTGGCTCATGAAGATCTGCTGTAACTTGGCTTGGCTCATGAAGGATCAACTGTGGCTTGGTTTGGCTCGGGGAAGACAGCAGCAACTTGACTTGGCTCATGAAGATCTGCTGTAACTTGGCTTGGATCATGGAAATCAGCTGTGGTTTGGCGTAACATAGACAACCCAGCTGTAACTCGACTTGACTCAGGAACAACAGCTGTGTCTTGGCTTGACTCATGGAGAACAACAGCTGTGTCTTGGCTTGACTCATGGAGAACAACAGCTGTGTCTTGGCTTGACTCATGGAGAACAGCTGTATCTTGGCTTGATTCAGGAATTCAACAACAGGTGTGACTTGACTTGATTCAGAAGTAACAGCTGTAACTTGACATGGCTCAGGAAACACAGCTGTCGCTTTACTTGGCACTAAAAGTGCAGCCCTGACTTGACTTGATACCAGAGGATCAGGCATCACTTGATTTGCCTTGGGTGTGGCAGACATGGGATGAGATTCGAATGAGATGATTTTGGACTGATGAGGCTCAGGGATGGCAGCCATCTTGGCCGGGGACTCAGACGAGGCGGCCATCTTGTGCACTGGCTCTGGGGTGGCGGCCAACTAGTGGACTGGCTCTGGATGGCAGCCATGACAGGTGCAGACTCTGGAAGAGTGGCCATGACGTGAGCAGGCCCTGGAGCGGCAGGCATGGCGTGAGCAGGCCCTGGAGCGGCAGGCATGGCGTGAGCAGGCCCTGGAGCGGCAGGCATGGCGTGAGCAGGCCTTGGAGCAGAAGACGTGACGTGAGTAAACTGTGACTTGGTAGACGTGACGTGAGCAGACTTTGGCTTGGTGGATGTGACTTGAGCAGGCTTTGGCTTGGCAGGCATGGCATGATAGGGCTCTGACGTGACTTGAATAATTCCAGACATGATGGAAAAATTCACAGGTTTGGCTGATACTAGGGGATAGCAGGGTTCCTCATCAGCTACCCCCATAGTAAATGGTGATCCAGCCAACCGGAGGGCAAAGTCAATGTACTGTTCCAAAGACCAGTGAATTTTCCCTCCAGGTAGGCCAGAACGAATCGGATCATTTAATCCGTTGCGGAAAATGTCCATAAGCGCCATGTCATTAAAAGTCACCAAACAGCACAGCTCACAAAAATCAACAACGTAATCCTCTATAGGTAGGTTACCTTGGCGGAGGCGGAAGAGGCGTGATGCTGGATCCATGGTTTGATCTGTGTCCCAAAAGCCTCTGGATCTCTGGGAGGCGAAGTATTCTGTAACAGGACTCTTAGGAAGCGTGACAGATCCAAATGCAAGCTTTATTAAACAGATCGTAGTAAAGACAGGCAGGGTCAATCTCCAGACAAACAGTAATACGAGGGCAAGGCAAAAGCGTAATCCAAATAAACAGGCAGAAGGTCAAAGTCCAAGTGAGCAGTCCAAAGTAGCAAAATAAACAAGGCTATGAAACTAGGCAAAACTATGGCAATGAAGCAAAACAAAACTATGGCAAGAAACAAGGTAAAACTATGACAAAGAAACAAAACCGTGGAGATAACAAAAACAAGGCAATGAAAACAGGGAAAACGCTTGGTAGAGTCCGCATAGGCAAAACAATACTTCGCAAAGACCTGTTTGGTATAGGCCTCCTTAAATGGCCACCAAACAGGAAGTAACCAGAGAAGCAGCAGAGGGAGTGGTAACAGTCAGTCAATGGGTGAGGGCTCCCTCTGCTGACGTGGCGTTACACTGTGGGCATGTAAGAAATGCTGCTGCTGCCCATATAACATACATGAAATAAACCCCCATATAGCTTACATGAATCACCCGTAGCTGATCTATACAGGTAGAGCTGGGGAAGGTGGAGGATATCTGAAGAATGCTGCAACTGCTACAGAAAGCACTAGTCATATATTTGAATGTTGAGTAGCGGGCTGTGAAATGACTAACCAGCTGTGCCATTTGATGATGATGCCATTATGTCAGATTGAGTTAGACCTATCAGACTGCACATCTGGAATTTCATGCCAGAACTTTGTATTTACTTGAACTCTTTATTTGACAGAACTGGATTATGGAAGTTCAAGAATTATTAAGTAGCCTATCACCAACTAGCGAAACATTTATAAATACATAAAGTGTGAGGAAAGTTGTTGTATTACTGGATAATGTTAAGGATTTTATGGTATTGGTGTATAATACCATATAGTGCGAGAGGAGTACAACTTGTGAGCATTAGTGTTTTAGACAACTTGCTGCTAGAAATTTTACATTTCCAGAGCCTCAGAATGGTGTCAAGGACATTGCCTAATAACATCCCCAGAACGTTTTGAGATGGTCATGATGTGGATGGAGTTCTTTAAAGGATTGGGGGACGTTATTTGAAGCAACTTCACAGAACATTCAGGACGTTCTTGGGACATTTCGAGGACCATATTTTATTTGAAAATTTGACATTCCCAAAACATTCTCAGAATGTCCACACTGGTGTCAAGGGCATCGCCTAGTAATGTTCCCAGGATGTTTCGAGATGGTCATGATGTGGAGTTCTTTAAAGGATTGGGGGACATTATTTGGAGGACCTTCACAGAACATTCAGGATGTTCTCGGGACATCTATAGGACCATATTTTATTTGGAAATTTGACTTTCCCAGAACGTTCTTAGAATGTCCTCGCTGGTGTCAAGGACATCACCTAGTAACATTCCCAGGACATTCCAAGACAGTCATGATGTGGAGTTCTTTAAAGGGTTGGGGGAAGTTATTTGGCAGACCTTCACAGAACATTCAGGATGTTTTGGGAACATTAAGGGGACCATTACTATAGGACATTCCTGCTGGTCTCTACACTCTGACCTAGAATATTATTTTATATATTAATATGTTAACATCATAAATTAATATGTTATTATTTTTTTATTTGTTTTATTTTTATTTTTGGTCCTATTAAGGTCCTTAGCGAAACATTGATAAATAAATAAAGTGTGGGGAAAGTTGTTGTATTACTGCGTATTTTTAAGGATTTTATAGTGATAGTGTATAATACGGCGAGAAGAGTAGAACTTGAGAGCGTTAGCATTTTAGACAACTTTATAGCAGATAAATGAATCAGCATAATTCAAAGCCAAGTACATTTATTAAGCGTTTCAAAGTAATGTTAATTAAAGATGTGCACTAGTTAACTTATTCAACTCATTTTATGCATTATTTCACGCAGCTCTGCAATTTGGACACAGCAAATCCACACAGCTCAAGTACAACCCATCTGTGTGGGTAGTGCTCTTAAAGCGTATGGTATACTTTTTGGTAAGTTTTTGAACACTTTTTTTTAATTACATAGTGGTGTAGAGATGTTCTTGAGATGTTCTTCACACAGTGTGAAACTGTTGCTTGTGAGAAAAAAGAAAGGGTGTTGAGAGGTGTGATGCTGTAGAAATCTGTGCTGTACAAAAAGCAATCTTCACAGGAATATCCCAGGTTAATAAAACGGATTTAATGCACCTACAATAAATGTTGTAAGTGTACTGGAAGGTTAATGTGTTTATTTAAGCGCATGTGAATAAATTGTTAAAGTTGTCCAAATCACCCATTTGAGAAGCAACAACTCTTAGATACATTTCTAGTTATGTATTCCTAGAATTAACAATATTGTAAACTATAAATGACAGCATAATACCAAGGTTTACATAGTCCTGATATAAATAGTGAAACTGAATATAATTTTATACAGAATTATAATTTGGTGATTTACAGTTTCTCTGTAGACTATCATTGCAAGTGCATTATTGTAACCATATGCTCTAAATGTTTATTTGTTTGCATATATATATATATATATATATATATTTTTTTTTTTTTTTTTAATTAATTAATTTATTTACCCTTTTTAAAAAATCTATGCAATAATGTAAGTGTTGCTTTTTAGACTTCTATCAACTGTGTAAAAAAAAAAAAAGTTTCAGCTTCAGCCATGTTAGCTAGATTTAAGTATATAAGATGCACATTAATGGAGCCAAACACATACACGCACACACACAAAACCTTCAAGATGTTCCCAAAGGAGATTACTTCTACATCTACCTCCATTTACAGCTTCTTCACTATTATTGACTCAGATGTCAAGGTCGGTAATGCTGAGAAGAGTTGCTTCGCATAGCTCAATAATGTAAGCGACGACCTGCAATCGAACTGAAATTTCTCTAGCAGTGACGGCACTAAAGGGCCGTTTGAACAATTTAGCCGATCAAATATTTACATAAATCCTTTTTTCATTAACCTGTTATTGAACATTTATTCAATGCTGTTTGGCTAATTTTCATTCAAGGCCAACTTTAAGAGGCATTTCTTGTCCATCAATGTTGCATAATATTTGCTGTTGTGGTGCAGGATGATCTTACACCTGGAAACACATCTGAAGGTGAACGTTACCTCAGGATTTTTAAATAGCACGTTGAGTGTTCTTTCAGTTGTTGATGTTTTGTGGATTCTTCTGTTTCAAGTTGACCTTTGAGCAAGGAAACAGTATATTTGATAAGAAAACCACCACGGGATATTTATGAAAATCGTCACTACTAAGCAGGAAGAGAAAATGGCAAACAAACCATTTTTTGGTTTTTGTTCAACTGAGTTTATTTCCAAAAGGCACTCACTACATTGAATGTAATGGTTGCACAAGATACTGTAGATACTGCGAACAGCAATTTACTAGCATGTGCAGCCCGAAGTAGAGCTCAAACATGGACATTTCAAAGTCTCAAGAAGCATGTTTGTGGTACAATCAATACCATAGCATGATAACATATTAGCACAATAGCATGCTTTAGGGATCCATGTCTCTAAATTGTTTTGAAAGCTTTAAAATGTTTTAAATTTCCATAGCTTTTTTCTTATCACAAATATTCAGTCCATTGCTGCATTCGCTCTAGACTATTGCAAACATGAAAAGAGTAATTACCATTAGCTCAACAACAAGCATTTTGCTGCAGCTGCAGATGTGTGTATGTGTGCGTTTACGAGTTGGTAGGAATGAGGTACCGATACGTGTGTCTGCCTCAGGGAGTTTTCATTAATACAGTCAGCAAGACAACAATCACATCAGACAAAGCGGTATTTGGTTTCAACACAAACACACACACAAATATGTCAGACGCTCCCAGGCGATTAGCACATTGTTTAGTGGTGTGTCAAAGGTCTAGTCCAGAAACATTCTGGAAAAGAAGAGACGATAATTGTAAACCAAAGACAGGAACTTGTAAAAAGTGCAAAATTTCAAAACATTGTGAGATTTGCTCATGTACAGTTGGCATTTTCAAACAAAAGTTTTCTGGCAAAAAAAGAGAATATTTCCTGTCAATCCAAAATGGAACTGCGTCCTATACTTTCATAAAGCTTAAAGCCGCATATGTCTTTCATTCACATATAGAATGTCTAGTAGACTTCAAACAAGTTATTTAAGATGCTACCCTGATCATTTACAAATCAACATAACATTGTGGTAATGTTGTGTAATCGGTAACAGTCAGACAACTAATTAAAGGTGCATTAAGCATTTTCTGAGAAACGCTGTTAATATTTGAAATGACCAAAACAAACATAACCTTACCCAAAGGGATCACATCCTATCTTGACAGTTCTACTCCCAAATTCTATGCAATAGGCACCTCCCCATTCAATGTTATCTCACAAGCAATTTGTACACATTTTATGCATTGCATGAATTCGTACAACCACACTTGTATGATTTTGTACATTTTCTAGGAGGGGTAGGTTTGCGGACGATTTTGTACAAATTTGTACAAATTAGCCACCTCGTAAAATACATACAAATTGCTGTGAGATCAGGTTGCCTCATCATGAATGGACACACCCCTTACTGGTGATTGGCTACAAGTGTGGTGCTTGGTCTAATCCACTTTCGACAGTAGGTGCGTTTCCATTACCCTTCAAGATGCATAAGTTTAAACTGCGAATTGAAAATACGCCTAATGGAAACGTGTCAATTCCGCAAAAACTCCCATATATCGCAAAAAGGTTTTTACGCTCGCATGAGGTGGTTTTTCAGGCAATTCGAAAAAGGAATATTTCGCAAAACTGCAATGGAAACGGCTTTTTCGCATTTACAGGTCACATGGCATATGTAAAAAGTCAAATGATCATTCTTCAAATGTACTATAAACTCCAAGAAACACTTCATATGTAGCCGCTCTCAAGTATAAGGGGCTTTCCCTGATATTAATGCTCACGATGACCGGAGCTAATGTTATGTTTATACCAGCAGCGTCACACACAAAGCGGCTTTCTGAAGCGGCTCTCCGCGCTGCTTCTGTAAAGATACTCTCATCACCTCTTTCGATTAAATAAAGCCAAAATCCGTCCAAATCTCACCAAAATCCGTTGCCATGACTTATCGCGAGAGGAACAAATTATGCTTTAGTCGCATAACATCAGTTAATGGAAATAATGTTGTAAGTGTACTGGAAGGTAATATGTCTTTTGTCGACTTTTATAAAATATCGACAAAGTTTTGCGCAAATCTGTAATGGAAACACACCTAGTGTTTCTCAAAAATCGCTTACTGAATCTGGCATCAAGAAAATTACTTGAAGGGACAATACAACCAAAATGCCATTAATATTTGTTGTTTTGGATCTCACAGACTTTAACTGTATAGACAAAACCATCTGAAACTCTTGTGTTCTGCAGAACAAAGTAAGTCAGGTCTGGAGTTAAATTTTTGGGTGAACTATTCCTTTGTTAAGTAGTTTGTGATTAAACTCTACTAGACATTCTCCATTACATAACATCTACCAAGACTTTCTACCATATGGCTTCTCTTCCGTCCCATTATCCTAAAATTTCAAACTAAAAAAATAGTACCGTGTAGCAACAGCTTTAGATATTTCATGAGAGCACAGCAAACTGTATGTCAGACATACCGTACAATTGAACAATTACAGTAGGACTACAAGCCCTGAGATTTCATAAGTTAACTTCATTAATCTGGATCACATATTGATGCACTTGACTTGTTTTACAGGACAGTAGAGCTCCGTGCATATATGACGTGTCACCAATGTTTTCTTCATGTTCAAAGAGTCTTATCTTTGATCATGGGGGATTCAAGTCTCTAGGTGAGTTTCTCCATTTCGAATGCATGGGGAATCTTGACAAACATTGTTTTTGAGCAGTTATGCTTCTTCCCAAACAACCTTGAAGTACAGTCAGCACTTTCAGTCATACTTCAAACAAACTGCCAATGTAGCTTGCTACAGATTTTTAGTTTGCTGTCCAGGACATTCGGAGAGATTGTTTCCAACTTATACAAGCATTTTCCAGTGCTACTGTCACCATATTTCCATTATCAAGTTATCAGGACACAGTGAACAGTTAAATGAACAGCAGAAATTGAGATTCTCACATCTCAGCTCAGGGTAAGGGCTAAACAAGGCACTTTAGGTATGTGTTATTTTTCTACACGCTTCCCTCTAGGGCTCCATCTGCAAATGGAACTCTTTGTCTTCAAGTTTTGTCTCGTTTTCTTCCTCTTTGGTCTGTGGCGGTAGAGGCATGAATCCGTTTTGTTTATTAGGGCTCTCTACAAAGAGAGGTAAGTTGGTCAGACTGGTGTTGACCTCTTTCTCAAGCTCCTCGTCCTCTGCCTCTTTCTTTTCCTCATCCATTGTGGGAGTATTACAGGTGAAGGAATCTAAGGCTTTCCGACCATCGTCTGGGATGTTTTTCCTCAGCTCTTTGTTCTTGTTCCGCTTGGCTAGTTTTGTGACTGAGCCAAGGCGGTTGAAAATGTTGTCTTCAGAGAACGCCTGGCTTGGGTCGCTTCGTCGATGCTCGTTCTGCTCAACTTTTAGGCGTAGGTTGTTGAGCTTGGTGTCAATGCTCTCCTGCGAGGATGTCTTGAAATTGGTGGTGTCCAGGCTATTGAAGGCAGCTCGACGTTCAGGGGATAGCATGTCTAGGGAATGGGCCCGCTGGTCGAAACCCAGCTGCCTGCGCTCCATGCTGCGAATGGTGGCTGCCCTTTGCAGTTTGTCGTGGACTTCCACGCTGAGTCGACGTCTGGTCTCACGGAGCTCTGCTCGAACGTTGGCCTTCCATTCGGCGGCATGAGCCTTAATTTCACCCACCTTCAACAAGATGACAATGGTGAATGAACATGTAAGCCTTAAGTTGTTTACAAGTGTCTATGGCTGGAATATTTAAGGTAAATGCAATGCTAACAAAATTCTCACCTCCATTTTTGTCTTTTTAGAAAGCACCCTTAGCCAGTCTCCAATCATGCTGAGAACTGCAGCAAAGTAAGCCAGTCCAACTAGGATCCAGAACCACACCAGTGGTCTGTACCATTTACGGTACTCTATTCTTCTATTGCCTCCTGGAGGAGATTGTAAGAGATGTATAAATGACACTTTCATTTCAGAGGTGGAAGCATTTGATTGTCCTTTAAATCTACAAGCACACTTTTTGAGGCATACATCAAAACCTCCTGCCTTATTCATGTAAGCTATTTCCTGAGAACAGCAATCATGCTAGCTCAGTTTTTCTTGACACTTCATAGTGTCTGCAAGTAGAGAAGCTTCAAAAGGACAATAAATTGCTTTTATATGGGCTGTGTTTTATTCAAGTACTAAATGGAAAGAAAGTCTATAATGGAATCCAATCAACTGTGTAGGTAAAGTTCTTTTCTCCATCCATTTGCCTACCAAAGCAAACAAAAAGCCACTGAATCTGTACCTTGAAAGGGATCCACAAAAAAACAAACAAAATACAACTAGATGTCAAATAGACAAATTATATTTGGATGTTTCTTTAGCTTCTAGCTCTTTTATGTCCCAGATGATTATTATTTTATTATAAAATGATTAAAAATGTCATTTCTATCACTGTCATTTCCATCACAGAATGCATCACTTGAGATGTGCTAGAAATAAAACATCTACTGCAAAAAGTTTACTGTACCTGCAACATAATCACCGATCCCAACAGTCGTCAGTGTGATGACCACGAAATAAATCGAATCCAGGCCGGTCCATCCTTCAATGTGCTTGAAGATGATGGCTGGTATGGTGACAAAGAGAATGCAGCCAGCCAAGATGAAGAGCAATGTAGAGGCCACTCGAATCTTGGTCTGGCTTATTTGATTATGTTTGCGCTGGGGGGGGTGAAATAGACAAAAAGCAATATCAGCATGAGAGATGGTACAAGAGCCATTCTTAGTCACGCAAACAGCACGACTTCATTGCCAGCAGCGGCTACATGTGGCATGAGAAGACATTTCGTGACTTTGTGAAGGTGGCATGTGTTCATTAGCTCTCTGATGGGCCTAATGATGATCTGAATTAGACTGATTAGCTCTAATGAGGTGTGATCTCAACCCGTACTGCAGATGCCACTGCCTCAGCATGCTGGAGCCTCAGTTTGGTGTTTATTTACTAGGCCTGTACCTCTGCTGTGCAGGCTCTGACTAACCTGACATAAACAAGTGCTGCGATCTTCCTGACTAATGTCTCCCAGGATGTCAGGAAAAGAAGTGACCTTGCATACTATAATATGATAAACCTCTCACTTGAAATGCTAACTGCCATGGTAAACATTTTTATATTGGAACATTTAGCATTAACATACATTGTTGGTTTAATTTGTCTGGAATTATCACAGGTGTTTGTATACTGTACATTACCGTTCAAATTTTTTGGGTAGGTGAGATTTTTTGTAATGTTTTAAAGGGAACCCCAGAGGCTTAATGTAACATAAATGATGTCTCTTGCTGAAATATGTAGTAGAAAACCAATGTAGGATGTATGTTATTTTAAAAAACCACATCGTTTTATACATATTTTGGAGGATGGGGGGCGCCATTATTTCGATGCCGTTAAATGGTTGCACTTGGTGAGCTACTGGTGCAATCTGTTGTTATTTTTACCGCAACACAACTTGGAAAATAACATACTGATACGATAGCCACAGCTACTGAAAGAGCTTACAGGTGATGATGGATATAAGCACAGGCTTAAACAAAATGCTGTACCATCGTTTTTTCGACACAAGACGCCCCCGCGCTGTGAAACTTCTTCAGTGGCTGTGGCGTCATGCCAGGATGACATCTAGCATTTTTTGTCTCTGCCATTTGTAAGCTCTTTCAGTAGCTGTGGTCTACTAAAAGCCTCAAAGGCATCAGGGCTGAAGTGGTGAGAACAAAGACGTGGGTCTTTAGGAAGTTTTATTCATCCACAGACATCTTCCCATTCTTTTCTCCTCTTCTTATCGTTAGGATAAGAAGGGAAGACTTACATTGTTTTTCTTGTTGCCCTTCGACTGAAAATCACAACCAAAAGCCGCATAATGTGGCACCGTATCAGTAGTTTATTTTTCAAGTGGTGTAACAACAGGTAGCCAGTAACTCACTGAGTGCAGCCATTTCACATCATCAAAATAATGGCACATAGTCCCATAGTCCCATAGTCCAACATTTTCCTAAAACAATAATGTAAATGTTTCATGGGATTTCTACTACAAAATTCAGTAAGAGACATCATTTATGTTATATTAAGCCATACTAACGCTATCTCACAACCAATTCGTATGTATTTTACAGGGTGGCTAATTTTGAATTTGTACGATTTCAGTGACGGGTAAGTTTAGGGGTGGGGTTAGGTGTAGGGCATTTGTACAAATTCATACATATTGTGCAACTCGTAAAATACGTACGTTTTAGCTAAAATCATATGTACGAGCTTGTACGAGCGAGGTCATATGAATTTGTACGAATTAGCCACCTCGTAAAATATGTACGAATTGCCGTGAGATTGGGCTGGACATACAAGCCTTAATACCCGGTGTTCCCTTTAATGCTCAACAAGAAATGTTAAATATTGTGAAAAATTATTCCTGTTTAAGTTCAGCTGCCCTTACTACAGTCTTCAGTGTCACAGGATTCTTCAGAAATCATTCTAATATACTGAAACATTTTTTATCATTTTTAGTGTTAAACAGAATAGTGCTACTTAATATTTTTTTGTGGAAACCCTGATTTTTTAGGATAATTTGTTGAATGGGAAGTTCATCTTTAGTAACATCAAGGGTCAGTTTTACTAACAGCTTGCACCAGCACAAACCGTCTTTTGCCATTAAAATAGTACTGTCAGAATTTACTAAAGTGAAGAATTAGTGCTGAAAAGGCACTTATTGAACTGACCTTATTAAATACACATTAGTAGGTGTTTCCCCACAACTCATAAACACAAATTTATAAGAGGAGAGTATAAAATGCATCACACAATGTGTTTTACTAATGTTTGCATTCTTCAAATTACTGGTATTTGAAGAACATTATTAAACACCCCAAAAAAGCATTTCTTAAAGCAGGAGGTAATTTGCGCTGCTCTTGGTAGGTTGCGCTAGTCATTATGGAAATTATCTGGCTGCATCTGTGTTCTTCAATGCGCACATTGTTAGTAAATCACTCACAGAATGTTCCCCCTCCCATCAGCGCTTTTATGGAATTGCGCTCCAATGCTAATTTGCTCTGTTCAGTAAAACTGGCCAAAAATGTCTTTACTGTCAATTTAGATTGATTTACTGCATCCTTGCTGAACAAAAGTATGCATTTAAATAGAAACAACTGGCCCTCCTTATGGTACATATACATGATAATGATGTACTTGCAAAAGTTTTACTTTTCCTGCATTTTTGAAAAGTTTCAGATACAGAAAATGACACTGACGAAATTGTCCCTATTTAGATGGATCCATGAAAACAACTAAAAATTCTGTATCATGCATGCTGGGCCAGTAGTTGGCGATGTCACTTTGTAAAGAAACACTACATGTCTGGAAACATATGCATTCCTGTAGAATAAACACATAATACACGTAGACATGATGTCACTGTTTTCACAAATTCACATATTCTGTAGTTTACACAGTCAAACGTAAATAGCTGCTGTCATGTAAATGAATACCCAAAGTCCTTAAAAAGTTTGTCATTTTTTGGTGTCCCCTTAAAGGCCACAAAATATGTTTTTCATTAAACACATTAGTTACTCCTGTCAGAGGAACCACAGGTGTAATTCATCACATTGACTATGGACATGATCCAGCAACAGCTGACATCAAAAAGAGCCTAATTTGTCTTGATTTTGAGCAGTATCTACTGTTCTATTTAAAACCTAACATGATAATTATATAACTTTGTTATCTATATAAGCCCTAAGATGCAGTGTGTGCTACAATGTCTTATTATGATCATTATTATTCAAAATACCAAAATATGTTTGTAAAATAACAGCTTGTTTCAAGGATTGTTTAGGATCATAACATTGTTCTTGACTTCTTGGTCCTATTCAGAAGACGAATAATTACTTAAATGCTTAAATAAATATAGAATTGCATAAATATATCATTATAAATATAAAAAATCAATCAAGATGACAAATCAATAAAGTTTCCATTTACTACTAGAATTAATTAAAGAGAAAGCATATGCTTTGTCTATTCTTTTGTGCCTCCAAGAATAATGACTGTGTCTTAATGTAAGTTCACAGAACATTACATAACGTCTTTAGAATACAAAATAAGATATTTCTGATGAAATCCGAGAGCTTTCTAACCCTGCATAAACAGCAATGTAATTACCACGTTCAATGGCCAGAAAGGTAATAAGGACATTGTTAAAATACATATGCTGGGTCAGAAAGCTCTCGGATTTCATCAAAAATATCGTAATTTGTGTTCTGAAAATGAATGAAAGTCTTACAGGTGTGGAACAACATAATAGAATTTTTGGGTGAACTATCCCTTAAAGGCTGGAAAATAGACTGAACAGAAACACACTGAAGCTAAAAATATCAGATTCTGTGCCCATCATACACTATGTAATTTGTTAAGTCTTTCAACTCCGACTGGACAAACTGGCTCTGACTTTCAGCAACTAGCATAACCTGTCCAGACTGCAAATTGGGGCAAAACTGGGCAAAGTCATTTGGTGTATTACAGCCTTTTTCATGGGTACCTTACCACAGAGCCCATTAAACAGATTGTATGTTCATCCATCACAGCCCAGATTTCAATAACCCCTATTTTGTGCTCTGCAGTTCACTTACCCTGAACATTTTCTCCACTTTAGCAATGCTCTTCACAAAAATAGTCCCTAGCTGATCACCAACACCAGCCAGAAGGAAGCCAAAGAGTGGGATTCCAAATATTGCATAAAGGATGCAGAAAACCTTCCCACCCTCTGTGCTTGGAGCAATGTTGCCATAACCTTAAAAGGTAAGAGAGTAATATGTAAATTAAGATGCAGATGAAAAGCAAATTAACCTCTGTATATTCAATATAACATAAAACATGTGATGAAAATCTGCCATATAATAGTAAGGGAGTTTTTCTTGGATAATTAGACTAATATTTAGTGCAAGTCATATTCAAACTACACAAAATAAAATGAAAGAATCATAAAAGTCAGTCTGTAATGAAAAGTCAGTCTGTTAATTCCAATCCCTGTCAGATATACACTGCAGGTTTAAAGGGAAGCGTAGAAAATGAACTATGGTCCCCGTGGATCAAAATGTGTCTACTGAGAGCATGTTCGAAGGTTTGGCAACTGAAGTGTAAAAACTAATCTTGTTTATGCCTTTGTCCATTGCCCGCTGGATGGCTGAGCCAATGAGAAATGACATTGAGAGTCCTGTCAGCATTTAGATACTAACCTGTATTGCACTACAGCTTCTTAAAGTAATCAATCACAGGCCCTGGCAGGTAGCACAGCGGGCAGCTTATGGGCTTCAAATGCATTACATCAAAACTCCAATAGAATACACTGTATAACTGCAAGCAGTGAATTGATGCCTAATATTTTCACCACGGAATGAAAAATAAATAAAAAGGCTTTTTAACTCTCAATTTTGACTTTTATTTCCCCCTGCAATTCTGAGAAAAAAAAAAAAAAAAATTGAATTTGAAAAATATAAACATGCAGTCTTTTTGTCTTTTTGTGTGTTTTACATACTGTAAGTCAAAACTGTGAGATAGAAACGTTCAAATTTTGAGGAAAAAAAAATTGTTTTGGGTTACTGCCAGGGAATTAAATAAATAACAAAAATTTAACCGTAAATTATGACAAGTTTATATCTCACATTTGGAAGTTAACTTTTAACTTTTTTCAGGAATTGCACAATTAATTTAAATATTAATTTAGAATTATGAGGGGAAAAAAAGTCAAAATTATTTGTTAACAAAAAAGTCACAAATTGTTTTTCTTTTTCTTTCATTTTTTTGTTCTTTCTGTTTCTTTCTTTCTATCTTTCTTTCTTTCTTTCCATGTCAGAAATAAGTGTTTGCAGCCTCCCTTTGTGTCCCTGACTATGTTTTATATATGTATTATTTCCTCACTGAGACTATAAAATGTGTCTAAAAAGCAATGTATCGCTTCAAAAGCATCAGTAGTTTCATTTGGATTGACAGCTGAAGCAGGCACAGTTCCACACATATAATATGGCATATTAATGGGGCTGATGTAAAAAAAAAAAAAGCTTGATATGTGGTTATGGGGTCGGGCTTATTGACTGAAAGTGACACTATAAATGTATGACACAAGCAAATTCCTTGTATTTGGCTTGAGCTATGGATATTAACTTGGTGTGGAGAAGTCTACAAATGTACGTATAATATCCAGGGATGTTAAGGTGCTACCTATTGTCGTTATCACAGTTCCAGCGAAGAAAAAGGAGCTCCCTAAGTCCCAGTGACTGGAGTTGTATGATGTGTCTCCGATAGGACTGACTCCAGCGTTCACTGCATCTACAGAGTGCTGAGGAGAGATAAGACTGGAGTTTAGGTCATTCACTGTATGAGAAGCACGTCTTTAAAATGATTAATAGTCCATTCCAGTGACAGATCATTAAATGCACTAATGAAAATCAAAATTGGTATCAGGCCAAAATAAACAAATAATTTCAACATCAAAATTGACTGAAACGCTAAAAGCCATACTGACAGTCAATGCAATTTTAAGAAATTATGAAGTATTTATTTGAAAAGGGCCAACAATTTAATCTAGTCTTTTGTGTACTTCAAAACCACTGTGTATCACATCTACAGAACATTAAAAAATAATAAATATGCAAAAATAATGATATTGCAACCCAGGCTCATTGGAAAAACTTGCCTATGGCAACATTTCTGTAAAATGATATTATGTTGCTACTTTCACATTTTGCGATGATTTCCAAGTGAAATGTCCAGTGGGTGATGCAAAAACCATGTTAAGTTTTATCCGAAACAGATGAATCTGGCAAAATTCTATTAAGTTGTTATGTTATACATATTGCATAAGTTGGAAATGATATGTGATGTGAATCAGGTGTGATTCATTTAAGAGACATGCAAAATGTGAAGTGTTGCAGGGGTTCAGGAACGTGGTTAAGAACCACTGCTCTATACTGCCACCTACCACCTACACTAAACCAAGCAAACATGAAATAAAAACACAGTTTCTGAAGCAACCATGCCGTTTTAGTTTGCTGCTACAAGCTCTTTTATAGTGGCTTGTGTTTCACTGGATTCAAGCTCTCCACATCCCAAGTGCAATGCTGTACCGGGTGCGCTACCAAGCAAGTTTACCATGTCAGAATAGCCGTACATATGGAGCTGGTACTAAATATATTAGTTTACTAATCATGCACTATGGTAAAATTGTTTTGAGGTTGTAACATAGTGTTGTTCAAAGTCTGTGTTTGTGTGTGTGGTTCACTGCAGTGCTTATTTAAGCAGGAAACTGTAGTGAATTGCACGTATAGGCACCTTTTGGAGTTCTTTAAAAATGCGCATAGAGCTATTTCCAATAAGCCTATGTATCAAGCACTACATAAAACATCCAACCATATATTTTGAAACATAATGATTCATGATGCCTCACACATTCTAGTCATTCCAAATAGAATGAGCAACAAATAGATCCTCTTTTGTTAAGCAAACTGTTTCTGTAGTTTTTGACAAACAGTTTGTCATGGTCAAGGCATCCTGCTGAGGTGATGATCCAAATGAGCTGTCTAGCTTTAATGAGCCTTTGATGATCAGATGTATCATTAATATAGAGGAACAGAGAGGGCAGATCAGAAACAGGTCACTCAGCCCAACAGGAAGCCTGGAGAGCAGATGGAAGTACTATACTGATATCAACAGGAAGCGGCTCAGGTGTGAGAAATGAGTGTGTGGGCAGCTGAAGGGCAGGTACACAAGGGCAGATTCAGAGTCTGTCGGTCTAGACTAGATGCATAATACGAAGTTTGAGCCAAGTGTAGTCATGAAGGCAGAACCTCATCCAAAAGAAAAGTATGCAAGCTTATTAAATTTGCAAGAAAACAACTCTGATCCAGAACGAAATAGTTAAGAAGTTATGGAATTTATCGATATTGATTAGCAGATATCTTAATACAATCAATAGCCACGTTCACACAGCAACAGAATACGGTTGCCAATACCGTATTTGAGTCCTTAATACGGTTACGTTCACACACAGTACGGTTACGAATGTGACAACTGTATTCCATAACCAAACTCACACCCGTAAATGTTTAGGACCAACTGCATTCTTGGAACACGCCCTGTGTGAACGGGACAGGACTGAACAACTAGTTGTCTGTCACGTTATTCAGTGCGAGGGAGTCGCTCTGCCACACAAACGCGCGTCTACCATGTGCTGTTTAGTTTAATTTGTGGTTTCAGTAACTTACAGTGATGGAGAATGAGCTGTGTGTCATCTGAAAGTTTATATCCAGTCTCCACCGGAGCCGCTCCCTCCTGTCAGTTTTGTATCCTGTGCATGACTCAAATGTTCCGCTCTCTGCTCAAATTTAAAAGCTGTTGTCGGTTAATGATGATTTGATGAATGAACTCACGGCTCTATTGGACTCTTGTCGACAGAAAGCGGTAATACTTTCAGTTTTACGGACGTCGCCATTTTTGATATTGCTTTGGTCTCTTTCGCTATGCTTAAGGAATATGGGCTTAACTCCCGTTGCACGTTCATACAGACAGTATTCGAAATACTGATAGCTGCTGTGTGAACGGGACATTTCGAGACTCACACCTGTAAGTAAATGCGGTTGTCAATCCCAAAAACTGACAGTGTGAACGTAGCCTTTTTTTGAATTTCTAAATGAAATGAAACTGAAATAGCCTATTCTCTGTATCTGACCAATCAATCAGATTGAGATTTTTTCTCAGTCCAAAAATGGAAATTGATGTCCTTTGGGTGGATGCTCTTTGAAGAGCACAATTCTCTCCTATAATGTGTTGTTTGCTACCATTTAGTGCAAATGGGTTTTACCTCAACACAGGCAGCTAAAAAGCACAAATTTGCATTCTATCTGTCTGTGCTACACCAAGTCATCTTCAATTTAATTTCTGAACTGATCTGAATAGCATTTTGCTATTTCATCTGCTTGCCAGGGTGACTTGTATATTCATCTGTTTCCCCTACAGGGAGACGTTATACCACTTTTAAGGTGGTGAGAAGATGATTTCAAAGAAACATAAATGCATCTTCACAGCAGACAGCAGGTGTTCAGATGACAGCGTCTGAAAGCTTTCAATCTCATCATGAGAAATGTCACTGTGACAGAGGTAAATCATATAGAAGCCATAAATACTGAGTGTCATGAGGGATGTATTTTTGCTAGCTATAAGATTCTGCCCCAGACGCAGAGATTGATCAGAAAACCCAATCTCTGCTAATCACTGCTGCATTGTGCTATGATTCCAAATTGAATTCATACTGAAAGCATGGTTTTTGAAAAGCCAAATACTGTAGTTGCTCAACTTATGTATGCTAATTTGTCATACTATACCACTGTTTCCATGATGACAAATTCACTTACTTCCATACCTTATCCTTTTCCAGTCCATTACATCAAGCATTCAATTTTTTTTTTTTTTTTTTTTTAGTTTTAGCTCTTCATAACCTTTGATGTTTGCATTAGCAAGCCAGCTGAAACATGCCATTTTAAATAGAGTTTATAAGAGTTCCAAATGTAATATAGGCCTGGTTTCACAGACAGGGCTTAGATTAAGCAAGCATTAGGCCATATTTCAATTAGGATGTTTATTTATAAATGTGCCTTAGGAAAAAAAAGAAAAATAATTACTGGTGTGCATCTTGAAACAAAACAAAGGCACTGCTATGTTTTGAGATATGCCAGTGCAAGTTTCCTCAGTTAAAACAGCCCAGACATGCATTTTAATCTGGTACTAGGTTTAAGCCTTGTCTGTGAAACCAGTGGATAGTTACAAGACGTCCCTTAGACTAATTTACTAAACAGTATTTTCAAATATCTCTTACAAAAAAACAAAATCATCATGTTTTCATGCCACTTGAAGTATTATTTTGGCATAACAGAGTGGTTATAGCTATGTGTGTGAGTTGTTTACTTACTTTTTTTATATCCATCCCATTAACACCATTACATTGTTCATTCAGACTTATTTACAAACACAGAACGCGCACACGCACAAGAAGCAGGATTTATTGCAAGACCTACTCCAAGGCCAAACATAACCAGTCATATCCAATCATCTTGTGATGGAAGCATTGCCTCCTCTCATGTGATTTTCCCCCATTCATTCTCAATTACCCAGCAGCACAAAGTCGATTCTGTGTTTACTTTATGTAACATTTTGATGTTTTTTTTTTGTTTGTTTGTTTGTTTTTTAAATGTTTTAAGTAGCAAGAGGAGGTTTTAAGTAGCAATTGAGAATAGCTGAAATTCTTGGATGTATCTTGAGACAAAGGTCTTCCTTGTGATTTTCAGTTTTGTTTAAGATAATTACAGCAATAATTTTTAAATAACATAAGAATATGTAAAAGTATGGTATTTGAGGTAAAAAAAAAAAAAGAACCCTTGCTGTTGTGGCTAAAAGGCACAAAAATTAACATGAAAATTAATAGAAGGCTGACTTTTCCATTTGTTAACATGACATGGTTAGATTCAGATGGTAAATATCATATATTATGTTGGGTGTCCATCTTAGAGATAATCACCATGTTTAGCAAGAAACCATCATATTTAAAAACATGCTATTAATCATATCATATAATGAAATATCATCTATCGTTACTACTGTAAATCTATATTAAATTACCATGGGATCTTTACATTTTAAAAATGGTTTTGTTTCTGTATTTTAAAATATGTGACATTATTAAAAAAACAAAACAAACAAACAAAAAAAAAACATTGTTTTAGCTAAAGTATTTGTGTCAATACTGTGTGCCTTTTTACCTCATGCTGTCAGACGTTAAGGTACTAGGTAAAATAATATTTTGACGTTTAAAAAAAACACACCATCTGCACTATATCGATAACCTACCTGATAGTACAGTGTATGAACAAAAGCCATTCTAGCTTGTTTTTCGATCTCTCATCTTTCAGCTCTTTCATCATGAGTCACGTTTTTCACGGGATTCGTACCCAAGGATTCTGCATCCTAAGTCAAACTCTGTGCCACCTAAGCTACCAAACAAGCTTGTTATGTCTGGTGTTGTGTTCATTTGTGCTACCCTGTCATGTACACCTACCCTTACTGTATTAAAAAGGTGCTGTTTTACCGCCTCTAGTATTCATTTCTTTTGGAAACTGCAGTGATACAGTTTCGCGTCTCACGAAAAAGTTCCCCCAGGTTTGTTTTTGTCATGAGACCAGGTTGGATAAATAACAACATAATGGCAAATGTAATGAAACATTTTCTTTAATTTCCTGGCAAGTAGAGTGATGCAACGGAAGGTGAAGAACAAAACAATTGCTAGAGCTGCAGACGAGACAGAGAATCCACAGTACACTAATGCTTAAACATTTCCTGGCAATTTTAGCTGAAACCACCTTTTTCAGAGTTAATGTGCAAGCATTAGTGCACATGCTCTGTCTGGTCTACAGCTCAAAGAAGTGATCTGGCATTTCTTCAAATTCTTCACCTCCAGTTACATCACTGCCAGACTGCAGTACATATGCACAGCTCACAGCCTGAGCAGAGCGAAAGCAACAGCTTACATGCAGCTAATCCACACGCCACTAGCCTGAATCATCAATGCTTTGCAGCGTTTATAATCAGCAAAAACCACAAGTTACGTCTCCCACTGTAGATCTGTTTTCCATATTCTTTGTTCCGCAACTCCCAGCTCAAACAACATTCAACAGCAGAAGCTGACAGGAAGCAGCTGTCATATCCACCTCTACTGGAGTCAGTGAGGCTGAGCTATTTTGAAATGGTGCTTTGTTACAAAGCTCTCAAACGCTGCTGGTTCTAGATTAAATTGGGGTTTCAGGTTATTGATTCAATTATGGTTTTTAACCTCCCCGCCTCAGTCATTCCAGAGAGTATTGCGTTGGGCGGGCTTCACGTTTTCCCATGCCCATGCTCCTGATGGAGCCCCATTAGTGCAAAAAGAATCAAGATTCCCCAGCAGATGCTTTTAAGACTTGATTGTGCTTTATCTGCAGAGCTGGATGATTATCACCACTCATCTATCAAAGAAGATTCTCGTCCTTTAACTTGGCATCATCTCTCAAGGACATCTTGAGAGAAACATCATTAGAATTTTTCGCACCAAAATCACAGTAACAAACACCAGAACTGCACAACAATATTGACTACTCAACACAATTAGCTTAGCAATGTTTCCTTAAACAAATGGTCTTCCACTGTTGGTGTTGTGACCCGGTGAGTGAATAATGAAGCTGGCAGAAATTTCAGACATTGACAGAGCATTGCAGCTGCTTGAGCCATATGAACGATTTTCCAGAAACTGAGAATCTGTCAGCGTCTAATTTGATCTGCACTTACTGATTAAGAAAAAACATACAAAATGTAAACATACATTTTGGCATTTGCATCACATAATAAGCTTCAGAGTAAACTCGCTCTATAGCCCACCTGGTACAGCATAGCATTTGTGATTATGAGTCCTGTGAAACATGATTTGTGATACAAGAGCTAAAAGACTTGTAAGCTAAGGTACAATGGCATGGTTGCTTCAGCAAATGCCTTTTTATCTCATGTTTGGATTGCAGGGCTTAGTGCAGGTGACAGGTTATTTTCAAATGCAATGCAGCGTAAACCTTTTAGCGTCACTCACCGGACATTTGGTTGTTGTACTGCTATGACATGTACAACAACCAAAGCTGCTAAATGGAGATTTCACAGAACAGCTATTTTAACAATACACTTCATCACTGATTGAATTCTAAGCATATAATCATTTTTTCTCTCACCTCATCTGTCATCTTTTTCAGCATTATGAGACTGCATATTCAACAAGATACACAAGATACATGCTATGCTTTAGAATTTGCCTGGAAGAATGTATTCTTTATAACAGCCTTTGTTTTGTGAGCATGCCTATTGTGCTTTTCAATGCTGCCTATGTAGGCAGCTCACTACTGGAACAGAACCAGAGTCAATTTCTGGAAGGTCTCCGCACTTGGGCGCCACTTTCCCTGTTTTATGAGGAGCTGTGAGCACTGGTCCCTGAAAACCCCAGAACTAGTGAAAAAGAGGGTGACGCAGTGCAAGACAAATAAACAGCTTCTGTCAAGCATGAGCAGAACCTGACTATTGACTATAAACAGATCACACGGACAAGAATTTCTCCACCTTTCTTAAAATAAAAACTGATATAAGCATGGGGCTGTATAGAGTGCATAAGAAAGTAAACATGAAATTTCTACAAAGAAATCTGAAATTTACAGAGAAACATGACTTGTGTGCTAAATTCCAAGGTCTGGAATTTGTATGACGTTGTCTTAAATTGGTATGAATTATACTAAAATTTACTAAAAGTTAACAATTTAATTGTAAAATATAGCTGCAAGCAGTGATTACCAGGATTCAAGCGCTTTTTAGCACATATGAAAAAAGATATTATTTAGCAAGCATGTAACCACCTATATCAATGATTTAAAAATATATATTTTTTGGCAAATCCAGGCAATTTCGCATAGAAATATGTTTTTTAACATTTATGACTGTTATAGCAACAGCTGTTAAGTTTTGAGTTTTCCTTTAGGCTTTATTGGATTTTGGGTAAATTTGAACAGGCCCTTTTTCTAAACAACCCCGTTGTAGCTTCCCAAAGGGTAAATTTCAACATTTTTGTGATAATTATTGGCCTTCAGAGTCCAGAGAATTGTACTGCAGTGTTTTTTTTCCAGACTGAGCAAAAAAGGACTAGGACTAGTTTGCAAAAATACTTTACTTTACATCTTCTCGATCATTTAACAAAGGATTTGATTGACAGCAGTCATTTTAGAGCCAAAGTTGTCCGAAATGAAAAGCTTTATTATATGATAAGAATATTGTGTGTATGTGCGCACAATATTCCACAATAACAGGTACTCAAATTCATCAGCCAATAGCGGCCTTGTTTTTTGAGGTATTCACATGTCCTTGTAAACACTTGTGGCACTTCGGACCAAGGCCATGCATACTGATTTTCATGTTGATAGGACAAATGGTTGCGCAGTTATAGCTATTTTTATGTTTTTTTTTTCCTCTTATAGCGCCACCAAGTGGCCAAGCTCCACATTTTTTTTCCCCGTGACCTCAAATTGACCTCTTAAATAAGTGATCTGAGTTTGGTGGAGATATCTCATTCTGCTAAAAGTGGCCCTGCTCCTTTCAAGGGTTTTGGTGCCCCTTCGTGACAGTGAGTCAAAAGTTAAACTTTTTTGGATAATTAGTGATATTTACTCTCCAGAGAAATGTTTTGCACTGGTTTGGTTCCGATCGGGAACAGTAGGTTTTTCAAAAAATGCGAAATACCCGAAAATTCCGCAGGCTCATGATCAATGGGGGCATGTGGCATTAGCCAAGGATTCCAACAACATAAGACACTTGAGCCTGCCACTGATGGTTTAGGAGTTATGAGCAATTTCATACTTTCTATCGCTATAGCGCCCCCGTCAGGCCGACTGGGGCGAGCCCTGGTCACGTTGTAGGTGGTGTGAATACCACCTTCCCTTTAAGTTTCAAGTCTCTACGACTTACGGTTTGGTCTGCAACCGTGATCTTTTACGTGGAGATCGCTGATCCATGACCATTCTAACAGTTACAATGGGGTTTCAGTGCTACGCTGAAAATGCTTATACTTACTTTATACTTATATACTGTTTAGAAAAAAAAAACACATGAATAATTCTTAAAGTGGTCATCGGATGCTCATTTTCCACAAGCTGATATGATTCTTTAGGGTCTTAATGAAAAGTCTCTAATATACTTTGATTAAAAATTCTCAATGGTTTTGTAAAACAACACCCTTTTTACCTTGTCAAAATGAACTCTGCAAAAATCATCTCATTCTAAGGGGTTGTTTCTTTAAATGCAAATGAGCTCTGCTCACCCCGCCCCTCTCTCCTCTCTGTGGAATGACGGTCTTGTTTACTTTAGCCGCTTCTGCTGTAAGTTAAGTTGGATCATGAATGATTCGCGCGAACATAGACAGATATATGTAGATCGGGAGGCGCATTCCCTTCACAAACAAACGTAATCTACTGCATCTTCAGCGCCTCAGATGTCGGGAGTAAATGACGACCACTATGTTCATTATTACATCAAGCAACACAACACCTTAATCGCTCAATCAAAGATATTCTTGTCTAACTTACATCCCTGCTCTGGCATCAAAACAAGGAAAGTTACTGGACTGTGACAGCTGGTCTAAGGTAAGAGCTCATGTCAGTCAACTATTGTGGGAGCGGCCTCTGCTGGTGTGACGGCACACAGACAGGCATCTGAGAACAGCTTGATTTGAAAAAGGGATATTATTTTTACAGATTAATTAAAAACCACTGCATGGATTTTTTATCATTATAGGGTAGATTTGTACATACACTGCCAACACACATTAATGTTCAAACAACATGAAAAAGTGAACTTAGCATCCGATGAACCCCTTAAAAGATCATCAATGAAGAATGATGGCCAACAGGGTGTAATTACAAAATCTACCAGCAGGGGCAAATGGATTTATGCTAATCAGCAAAATCTTTAACCCTCAATGTGAGAGGGAGAAACGCAATCATAGGTCTACAGTAGGAATGAAAACTCATTTTTGTCAGCACTGGAAATCACATAGCAGACCTGACAAAAATGTATTAGTCAGGTTTCAGAGATTGAAAGGTTGCACAGTTTGCTGTGTTTCCCCCGTAAATCTCTGCCATTTTATTGCTGAGAACATTTCTGAAAAGTCATGTTTATGTAGCTTCTGTAAATGGGAGCTATTAAAGACCAGAATAGACTTTGCGCGTCGGTTGATTACTGCCATCATGGCCACTATCCATCAAATCCCTCAACTCTACACCATAAGTCTGCTATGACAGTCTGCTCTGATATCTTTACATTTATTTTCGTCACTTGCTCCATTTAGAACTGTCCAACCGCTGTGCCCTGGTCTATTGCATGAGTGAAGCTCACATGTCAGACAGATCGATGAAGCTATATTGTTACACTAGATCTGAGATCCCACAAGGGACACTGGCCGAGCTACTACAGACGAGCAACAGTTTTACCTTGATGAGCTCTTCCAGCTCATCGGGGGTCACACAGGGATGTTTCTGCAGGAAGGCGGCTTTCTTCAAAGTGATGGTGTCTTTTTGGTTGCTCTCGAAGGGTTGCTCCAGGGCTCTGAACACCAGACCGCCAGCGACTAGGTACGCTACCACCACCACGAACACGGCTAGGACAGTCTTCCACTTCATGACCGTGAGGAGGGCTGAGCCGTCCGCCACCGCATCCATGCTAGCCACCATACTAGCGGGCCGGGAGACAGAAAGGCGAGGTAAAGAGCAGCCCATGGGGTTCTGCATGGTGGCCACGCTGGCCTGCACCAAGCTGGACTGCAACATCCCTGGTTGGACCTTCTTCGGTGGCACCAGGTTGGTCTGCACCGGCACTGTTAGAAAAAGAGACAATATACTTTTATGCTGGTTCTCAACTGGTTCTGCCTCAGGATTTTATATCAAACATCAAGTCAAATTTGTAGAAATCTAAACACAAAATTTTCCTAAAATCTAATACTAAGTGAAAAAAATACTCATTTTAATGTAGTCCATGTCGTTTTGTTTTACCTTGCATAGTTTTCGAGGAGGAGAGCAGTACACGCAACCTCTTCATGATGGAATCTTATTTGCCTGGCTTCTAGCAACTGGCAGATGAATTCACGACAATACCGTAAAGTTTGGACCTACAGCCCTGACGTCAAAAAGATGTGCATTTTCTCCTCTTTAAGAGCTTATAAACCTATGTGATTTGCTAAATGCACTGTTATTAGATGATTTGTATTTATTATTTTATTTTTCCCGCCTGTCCACTATCCTATGACAACAGATCAGCGATGTGTTTTTGTGTTGCAAACCACTATTATGTTGTCATTTATCCAGTGCAAAGAGCTTATTCAAAAATTAGTATCAAAAATAATCTGCTTTTTGAGTTTAGTGTTTGCTCCATCTTTTTAAACATGAAGATTTTAAATTCATGTAAGCACTCCAGGTGGCAAAGGGAGGTGATTCACATGTAATGATCATTGCTGCATAGCCACACATACACACACATGCCTGCACACACACTTCTGTTGGCTTTCTGAAAACCCATTACAGTAGAAAGCAGCAGTGCCAGGGTGGAGCAGTGATTAGCTATACTATTTCATACCGCCTGGCTACGTTCATAAACACAAAAGCATAAGAACGTTACTAACCAATATGCATTTTCTACAAAAATCATGTTATGGAGATGATATAAAGAATGAGCCTCAGATCATTTCCCCTCAACTTTCTTGTAGTCAGGCAATCCCCTTGCCTGCAATATGATGTAGTATTGCACAGCTGTTTATGTGGACACTATCCCTGCAGCATGACCGCAATAATTTACTGTGACAGTTCGATCGGTTGTTTACAAGCTATCTTGATCATACCTTCAGATTTTTTCCACTGAAATTTCAGAGCAAATTATTAAGTGAACATTAAGAATTTTAATAAGACTTAATTTAAGTTGAGATTAAAATACAAGTCGACTAAAATTGTAGTCGCATTATATGAAGGAGCTGTTGCATTCAAAGACATTTTAAAATTAAAAAAATATAAATGAATAATAAAAAATAATAATAATATTTTTCGTATAAAACTAATTCGCGATTTCCTGGAAGGTCAAAAAAGTACATGTTTACCATCCCTTATGATATTATCTGCGACGTGGTTAAATATGTAAACGCCAGCATCGTGAATAAATTTATAAATGTCAGCGTCGTGAATATGTATGATTTGTCGGTACATAGTAAGATTAGGTAATGCGCGTGTCTCCCACGTTTCATTATGCATCTCTCGTGTCTCTGCATAGTACTAGCCGACTTGTAAGCGCGTTAATGTAAACCTCTGTTGAAGATTTTTAGAACATTTAAGCATTTAATTGCTTATATAGACGTCTCTATGATTTGTTCCTCTCCCAAACTGCTTAACTATTGCAGCGAACATCTAACATACAGGTCTCTCGGTCATGTCGTGATTTATCTAATGAGGAAAACCTCTTAAGCATCAAGGGATGTTGTGATTGAAACGCGTGGTTGTGAATCTTAATGAAGGTGTCTACTGAAAAACTGAGACGGACAGAATGATGTCCATTGTTAGAATTAGGAGAGACGTTAAACCTTTGATATTGCACCACTAACTGATCTCAGTCAACTACCTCACCCATTGGTAGCCCATCATCATTTTGCGCATCTTGGTTAAAGTGCTTTTGATTGGATTAGTTGGGTTCTTAAATGACTCAACATGACAACTGCATGCCAGAGCTCGTGTATGCTTCATTATGTTCATAACTTCTGTCAAAGATTGGGCATGAACAATAACACATGTGTGCCAATGGAAATGCATTCTGGAAAGGAAATGTACCTACCTGGTGGAGGGTTCCAGTTCCCTGGTTTCCTTGGGTTTTCCGTTGGAAATTTCATTTTGGATTGCGGTTTAAGTCATGAAATGGTTGAAAAGCGATAAAGTAATTGGGAGATGCGGCGTGACTGTTGAATCATGCAGCGAATTTCCTTGAAGACATTGTTTTTAAACGAGACAGGGAGGTAAAGGGGCGCAAGCATGAGATCATCTTCATCTTCAGGCGTGTAGAGGGCTAGATGTGCTGCTAGACTGGCATGGAATCTGCCTCTGTCTCTTCATGGCACTTAATAGTTCCAGATCACTCCGCCTTTTGCCAGTTGCACCATTTCCACGCGTCAGAGTCCCTTTGTGTGTGAGGTAAACAGTGAAGGTGCAGCAGAAGTCCACGCGCAGTTGGGGGCATCGTCTGAGCGCTTCGCGAAAGGACCATCTAGAAGGCTTTTCTCAATAGCCGCAGTATGTGGCAAGCCGGTTTAACATTTATCCTACAAGACTGATTTGTTTCTTTCTTTGTTATTAGTGGTTATTTTTTATTACTAACAAGTAATTCTCACATATGGAACCCCGTTTCCGCCACTGAATAAAACATGAAAAAGCTAACTGCGAATATTTTTTTTTTTTTTGCTCTGAACTGAGTGATATAAACAAAGTCAGAATTGTGGGACATAAACTTGCAATGGCAAAAAATAAAGTTCGAATTGCGAAATATAAACTCGTAAATCTGACTTTTTATCTCACAGTTCTGAGGAAAGAAAGTCAGAATTGTGAGTTTATATCACACATTTCTGAGAAACAAATCAGAATTGTGAAATAAAAGGTTACAATTACCTTTTTATTTTTTATTTAGTGGTGGAAATACACTTCCATACTCACGTGACCATTTCATAAATAACTTTTTATTGGATGCAGGCTACCATACATTCCACAATATCTCATGTAAATTCTGCATTTCAATGTAATAACAGTCTTCATCTGGGACAAGCTAAAGAACCAGGTACTAGCGATGGAAATGAAGCGACAAACTCTAAATCTTGAAGACGATGTGAATAATTTTTGATAAAGGTATCTGCCAAATATAAAATAAAATAAAATGCAACCAACCCTCACAATTTTCACTATGTCACTGCTAAAATCCAAATAATCCAGATTAGTTTTAAAATAAAAGCTATTTGTAGCTTTAATGTGCAGGACTTACAGTTAAGTTAACTTACAGTTATGTTAGCTCTACAAAAACCATCCATATGCTGCCTCATATAGCAAACTGGTACAGGTATTTGTCATCATATCATTTTAATTGATTATTGTAATTATAAACGTACTGGTTTGTAGTGCAAACAGTTTTCGGAGTGTCTATTTTCGCCAAGTACAAATAGCCCGCTTTGTTGGTAGAGGCTGTTAACATTAACTCCGCCCACCAACGTGTGATTTGGGTAGTCAGCACTACAAAGGACAAGTGTCATGAGCTCCAGTGGCATAGGTGGCAAGTGCATGCCGTAGTCTTTTTGACACGATCGACCCGAGTTCGAATCCGCTGTTTGCAGAACTTTTTTCCCCCCTTTTCAAATCTCATATCACATCAAAAAGAAATTTATTTTCAATAAACAGGAAGGAAATAATCAAAAAGTTGAAAATAAAGTATCGGGTAAGGTTAGGATAGGTGTAGGGAGGGCTTTATTGTCCCAATCCATTTAATAATTTAAATTAAAACTATAATTTACACTCAAAACGTTATTATTGCATACTGTTTCGTAATGTACTACAATACTGAGGTGCAGATAGTTGCCACCATTTGCAATACATAGTATAAATAGCAGATAAATCCTGCTATTTTAACATAGTAACTAGAAATAGAATGCATTTAGTGTAAAATAGCATATTGCTAAAAAAAATACTAATATTTTCATTTAGTGTAAATAGAATCCATTGCTATTTTCACTTTTATATCTCTTAACACTTAAGTGCATATAGCTGCTGCTTTCTAAAAAAAAAAATAGCTTACCTCTGTGTTGCAAAATAAGGTTGCAAAATAGGCCTCCTTTAACCAATCAGAATTTGAGAGGTGTGTCCAGTTGTGCTTTTGGAAATCCACATTTGCTTTATTCCTTCTTGATTTTACATGGACCCAGCTCTTTTTTATTTCCTACCCTACTTTTTATTTACGACTAACTACATAGGCCAATTCTAGTTATTGCTATTGTCTATTCTAGTCAGTGCTAGCATCAGTGATTATTTAATATGTACCAGCAACAACTGGAATGCATGCAGCTTTAGCCTGAAGTATGTCATTGATAGCTGAACCCCAGGTCCTATACAGGTCCTATACACTATTGGATTAAGTCATTTACTAGCAAAATTCACAGATATACTAGTTACTCTTAGATTATAAAGGTATATGAGTATTGGCTTGCTAGTAATTAAAAACAAGTTTTAGTAACATCAAAATAAATGTTAGTTAGTTTAAAGGAATACATGTTAACATGGCTTGCCACAGCACTATGGAGACACCACACATAAGGTTTCAGCTATACACCAAGCGCCCCTCTTACCTCACCCGATTATACTGCACTGTTGCGCCAAGTGCTGGTGTGTAGTCAGAAAATACTCATTCTGTGTGCCATATGAAGTTCAGCCAGTGTCATTTATACAGCCTGCTAAGCTAGTGAACGGTCAAGCTTCTTTTCTGTGGAGGTAGAAATGCCACTGCTTCCATGATATCATAAGATTTATCCTGGAAATGTAACAGCAAAATATTAGATGCCGAGTGAAGAAAGCTTCTGCGGTAAAGCACTGACTCCATCTGTTCATTCAGCATTACAGCACTCAACGCAAATATGAAGTCATCACCTTACATAATGAATCCCAGTTGCTCAATATATGATCAATATGGGATCTCTTTCAAACAGTGGAGCTTATATGAAATATTACAAAATGTGAAATAATATTAGAATTTTAAATTGTTGTTTTTTATTTTAATATATTTTAAAATGCAATTTATTCCTGTGATGACAAAGAGAATTTTCAGCAGTCTTCAGTGTCATTCTAATATGCTGATTTGCTGCTCAAGAAATATTTGTCATTATTATTATTACAATTAAAAATGGTTGTATGTATTTATGTATGTATGTATTTGTTTGTTTGTTAGGAATTGGAATTCTTTGAAGAATAGAAAGTTTAAAACATCATTTATTTGAAATGGAAACCTTTGTACCATTGCAACGTAAAAGCCCTTATCACTTTTGATTAATTTAATGTGTCCTTGCCGAAGAAAAGAACAGTATTAATAAAATACAAATCCAGCAGAACTCCTGTAGTGTGTTAATTGGTCCGAAGTAGGTGCTACACTAACTGACATTAATGGCAGAAGTTAGCACAGTGAACTAATTTGGTGGGAATTTATTGCCCTTTTTACATTCCAAGTTTTCTGTGGGAAATCTTCCAATTACAGAAAGGCCGCTAGTTTTATAGTGTTGGCTATAAATATTTTGCTTATATAACATTGGGATCGAAACAATCATTGTGTAAAAAGGCAGGTGAATATGTGTGACCTTTTGGCACCATTTGTGATGCTGTACACACTTTCACTACAAACTTAAAAATAAAGTTCTTTATTGGTGTGCACGGTCCCATAAAGAACCTTTGACATTATTGGAAACTTTCCAAGTTCCTTATAGTGGAAAAATGGTTCTTTAGTGACAGGGATTAGGAATGATGCAAATTCAAATTGTGACTGTCATGACACAAAATAGGCTAGAGATATTTGATGAATGTTACTGCTCATTGGTTTGAGAGTATAAATGGTTTTATAGATCACGGTAAAAGCATTTTCGAACTGAAATCTCTGCTCCTCTCTAACTCGCTATGAGCTGTTCCCAGATGTCCCATGAAGAAACAGGGCTTCTGGTAATTCCTCAAAATGGCTGGATTCTAAGGATGTGAGGCTACAGAAAGCAGCTTCCTGGTGTTGTTTGAGTGAAGCGATTTCATTGCTATCTATAGCAAATAGTCAGGGATAAACTGTGGCCCAGGCCAATGAGGCTAGAGCCCAGGGGTCTTCTGACTGCCAGTGGCTTGGGCCTGCAGTGGCCTGATACATGGCAAAGGGGAACTGCAAATTTAAACTTGATGTAGATAAAAATGAAAACTAAGAAATTAAAAAATGCACATAAAAATAACTATTTCTAGCCATATAAAAGTTTTAAATATTAAATATTGTTAAATACTCAAGTCAAGTCTAGTGTGGTCAGTGTGTAAAAAATCCACTGGAGATTAATATCTCAATGCATTTAGGCTTTATTATTCTGGTGTCCTCCATGATTCATATTCTTTCCGACAACAAAGCATTTGAACACCACAAACCTGTAATTACGACTTCAGAAGTGGGAAATAGCATGTGAAGACAGCATTAAACACCCTCAGGCTGCTGTGGGAAGACGTGTTTGTGAGGCCAGCAGGGGGTGCTTATCATGCTTTCTGTATTTCTATTTGTTAGGGGGACTACACTGTAAAAATGAGCTCCTTTCATATATTAAACTGATGTCCTGACTCTCTTTGGTCATTAAAACCCTAGTGTAACCCTGGCCTGTTGGTCTCCTAATCATCGCCATATGCACATAATCACTCTGTCTCCTCTCCACTGACAGCTGGTGGGTGTTGTGGTGCTCTAGGCCTGCTGTTGCATCATCCAGATACATGCTGTACACTGAATTTCCTCAGTCACTCTGTGAAACACTTTAATTGACACAAGACACACACACACAATATTGGTATCTGTAAAAATGTGCAAGTAGTTGTCATATCCACAAATATACAACTATATAATTATTTTGTTATTGTTGTTATGCACAATACCACTTATAATTAGCAAAGCTTTTAGCTTCTTAGATGACACATTTCAGAGAAAAAAAAAAAAAAAAGAAGAAATAATGATTCATTGCTGTTGGGGTACTCATTTGTTTCAGCACCCTGGACAGTTACACTAATACAGTTCTGAAGGCAGTTGATTGACAATACTTTGGACTTTTATTTGACCAAAAACATAACAGACAGCAGTAATTGGTTGTTTAATTCTGAATGGTCTTTCGCTGTAGTATTTCCTATATTAGCACTTAAATGCCTATAAGCAAGTGTAAAGTGTAGTGCAGCTCTCACAGAGAATTATTATACTTATTCTAATAAAAAGAAGAGAGAGAGAGTGTGAACAGAACACGATGTTGTAATATATAAAACAAAATAAAATTAAAAACACGCACATACAGTAGGAGTGAGAATCACTGTTATCGTTATTCTATCTCTTTTGCCATCTGCTGGACATTTCTGAAAAGGCAAATGGTAAAAATTAGAAGGAAACCGATTTTGCGCCATCTTGTGGCAAATATATATATATATATATATATATATATATATATATATATATATATATTTAGGAAGCGCAGATATGTTTTGTTTCATCTAAATCGCATACATCACAACAATACTAAAATCTGGATATAGGCTACTGTCCCTTCTCGGTTAAAAATAAACCTTTGTTATTATAGCGATATATGCATAATTGAATAAATTACTTTTGTAGGTATACATAGAGGTATTTTTAGAACCTATATTTGGATTTTTTTATTTATTTGTTTGTTTATTTATTTATTTTTCCTCAGGTGTAATTTTAAAAGTCATAATTTGGCATATTCACATTGTCCTAATTACCAAAAAGAAACATTTTACCATATTAATGTATATCATCACGCCATAAGTTGTGACACCTATAAAAAACTACTTTACTTATCTATAGTGACACCTATACTTGTATTATTGACCAACAAAGTTAAAATATTTTTTTTTACTATTTTTTGGTAGAAATAAATGCTTTTGTTTAGCAAAGATGCATTAAATTGCTTAAAAAGTTAAAGTTTTTATATAGTTATATATATAGTTTATATAGTTACAAATGATTTCTATTTCAGATAAACACAGTTAACCCAAAACTTTCTAGTCATCATTAATCTTGAAAAAATGTATCACAGTTCACTCAAAAATAATAAGAATTATTATTTTTGTCATTTTGCTTACATAAATGCATTATTAAAAAAAAAAAAAAACTTTTGAATAGTAATGTGTATTATTACACTATGGGGTGAGTTGTCACACTCTTTTTTTATTATTATTCATTAATTGATTGATTGATTGATTGATTTAAATTATAACACCTAAATCATGTAAGTGATATGTTTCAACTCGAAATGAGAGTAAAGTTTAACTTTTCAATTAAAACTGACCAGGATTATATTCTGAATGTTTGCAGTTTTATTGTGTTTATTTGTTTACCCAACAGAAAAACAACAGCAACATGACACTGCAAATACTTATTGGAGGAATATTTATTCTAATTTAAGAGGGTGATTGTTAAAAACCATACAAAAGAACTGATAGTAGCCCTTGTGACATGTTAGTTTGTCATTTATAGTCTGTATATGTGTATGTATGTCATAGTCTGTCTATGTGTTAGTCTGTCATTCTACAACATTCCAATTATCTAAATTAAAAGATTCATTTTTATGAATGTACTTTACCATCATTCACGCTTGTCTGAATGTGGATGGTCACCATGTGCTGCCAACTGACCCAATTAGTGTTCATGGCACTGTCGTGTCCAGCCAAGCATACCCCTCCAGACCCCACCACTGCAGGGGTCAGACATGAAGGTCAAGCATCTGTCCAACTCCCACTACCCTTAGTCTGGTGACATCATCACTGACTCACACAGAGCTGGTGGTGTATTTGGGAGTAAATCATAACAATAGAACTCTGACTCATGGTAGTTTTATGCAATACTATTCAGTTATTGATTTTATGACAGAATTTTGTATGGGAGAAACGTTCAGATATGATGCCATGTGACAGAGTGAATGATGAAGAAAATAAACATATCAATGCCATTGAGACATAATGAAACAAAACTAATATGTGAACTTAGGCTACATCTAAAATCATGTACTTCTTTTAAGTAAGTCATTTGCGACTGTTAAAAAAGTGCATTCTATGCAGTGTGTATAAATAAAGTAGTAATGCAGTGCAATACAATACAAATAAAAACAATATTTTCCTTAGGCTACAAATGTAAATAAATTTCAAAAATCTAAAATATGGCAGGGCAACTGATTTTTTTTTTTTTTTATTTATTTTTTTTTAAATAAAAACGTGTGGAAAAATCACCCATAAATAAAATCACTTCTAATGTGACCCAATTGCTTATCACTTTTGGCCAATAGGTGGCGCTGGCGATCAATTGATGTGGTGACAATGGCTACGTTCTACTTCATTTTTTATGTCCTTCATTCTGTCAAAATTAAGAGGTCGAGGGTCTGTCTATATAAACGTTTCGAAATGGCAGCTGGGATTCCCTAAGGGGAAGAGTTTAGGAAAGTTCGCAAGTTTGTGTCTAAAAGCGAAGTGGAATGCGGACTTTGACCTACACAAAGTTTGTTGTCAATATGCCAGTGTTACAGAGATACAGCCTCTGATCCAGTTTGGCATCATGCCATCAACTTTGCTGATGTGGTAAGCAAACACTTTATCAATGTGAAATCTTTTTTGACAACATGGTATGACGATTATCTGAGTGGAATTTTGTAAAAATTGAACCAAGGCTTTTAGAGAAGTTTAAAATGGCAGTAGGTTTGGTCAAATTGTTATAGCTGTTCTCAGCATAACCCAAGGAATCTGTCGAGACCAGTCTGAGGACCATAGGCAAAACGAATCAAAATCTACTAGCTGCTATCTTGAAATGTTTTGAGTACCTTCAGGGCATGGTGTCAGTCACACATAATGATTCATAATTTCATCATGATACACCAATGTGTTAGTAACATATAACATTTCACGGCAAAATTCAAAATGCCAGATTCCAAAAATGGCAGACATAGGAAAATTGGACATTTGACTCTAAGAAGACTAGTCACATAATTAATGGTCAAAATGTTCAGAAATAAAAAAATAAAAAAAATAAAAAGTTGAGGGGGGTGAGATGAACCTTTTTTTTTTTTTTACTTATGTGGTCCTTCAAATAAAGGAAAATGAGGCACAAGTGTACCTAATCTAAATGAAAGCATATCAAGTAACTTTAGTATGTTTCCTATCATTTTAAATTATCAGAATGTATCTATGACAAAGGGTTCTAAAAATATGGATTCTTAGAAAAAAGTGTTCCTGTGGCTCAGTTTGCCCCAGGTTAGGGGTAAGTTGACCCGAGTCAGTTGGTAAGATGAACCATCTGGGTGAAAACTGACCATCTGACTGAATCTGATTAAAACCGAATCTGAAATTTTAAAGATAATTTACCTCTTTTAAAACTGACTTCATCAAATTTCATTTTACAAACGGTTTTTTTCTTAAAGCTAACTTAAAATAAAATCAATCAAATACTAAGTTAAAGTGCTGGTCAACTTACCCCACAGCATTTGACTCACTTTGCTTACCAATTCAGGCTAAAATTTAGTTAAATAATTTACATGGTTTTATATGTTACTAAATCACCTATATGCATTATAAATATTTTGAGACCAGGATTTTTTTATTTATTTTTTATTCATTTTATTTATTTATTTATTTTATTTTTTTGCCATTACATCTGTTATACTAAAATTTTATTTTGACAAGCCAAAAAGATTTTAGAGTAAATGGGTGCCTTCCACTCCTCCCATGTGTTTCTCTGTCTTAGTCTGGTATTTTGTGATTCCAAAATACATGGTCACATGACAGTAAATGTGTAAAGTTGCCAAGATACAGGGGGTGGGTCAAATTACCCACTGGGTCAACTTACCCCACTCTCCCCTTGTCTATTTGTGCATCTCAATTTGTGTGTTAGGACAAAGAAGGGTTTGACTAATCAAAGTAACATGGCACAGTGGAAACACTTCAGGATCTGTTGGATTGGTTGAATTAAAGAGGATTTCAGTGAGATGCGTGTGCTGCTTTCTTTAACATTTCTGCCTGGAAACGAAGGTGCTGTAATGCGGTGGTTGTATTCATCAACTTCAAAGATGCGTTCAACTGTGTTCGCTGGCCATCCCTCTGAACCAGGGGTGCCCAAACTCGGTCCTGGAGGGACAGTGTCCTACAGAGTTTAGCTCCAACTTGACTCAACACACCTGGTGGGAAGTTTCTAGCATGCCTAGTAAGAGCTTGATTGGCTGGTTCAAGTGTGTCTAATCAGGGTTAGAGCTAAATTGGAGGCAGTGTTGGAGGCTGAACACGTCACCGAAAACCTTCTGCCTTCTCCAGCAGTCGTACAGTGGCTCTACAAGTTGCATCAGAAATGTCTGAAGAGTTCTCCATCTAAACTGAGGTTTGTCAAGGAGATGTCACCTCTCCAGTCTTGTTCAACACAATGATCGATACTGGCTGAGGCAGACATTAAGGCCACTGACACCTTATATGACATTTGGCCTGTAGATTAACATTGATAAGACCAAGGTGCTCACCACTAACGGATCACCGGCAAACGTTTAACCTGGGGGATTAAAATCAAATAAGTGCAAAATTACAGGTACTTAGGATCTCTGGTCCAAGAGAAGAATGCTGCGGTTGCAGAAATACAATGTCGAATCGGCCAAGCAACAGAAGTGTTTGCATCACTTAAATGGTGCTTGTGGAAGAAGGCCAATATCATGATCGTGACCGAGATGTGCCTTTTCTGGACTCATTCTGATTCTACTCTATGGATCAGAGACTTGGACCCTTGTGAAGATGGAAATCAAAAAACTTTCAACTGTCTTTCAAGTGCAATGCCTCAGGCAAATCTTGAGCATATCTCAGCTTGACCGACTTGGGAACGAAAGTGTACATTGACAATGCAGTGACCAGTCCATGATCAAAGAGACGATACAGAAAAGAAGCTTGTGGTGGCTTGGGCACATGTACTGAATGGACAGCGCCCGACTGACATTCAAACTACTCTGGCACCGACGACCACCAATGTGGAAGATACAGCGCTATGCTCTGAAGAAGACCTGGGTGAAACAAGTTAAAGACATCCTCAAGAATCGTTGTCTCACACTCGTGGACACCAAGACCCTATCCACCGATTGTTCAGCATAGAGACAAGTTGTGAAAGATGCTGGAAGTCCTTTGGCACCTACCACAGAGTATGAGCTACGAGCTTCGGCATGATGCCAGCTAAGAATCAAGAAGAAGCCCGTAATGTTTAAAAGTTATTAGCATAAACATGAGTGCACATTTGGACAGTCAGTGGTACTTGAGGGTTTTAGTTAGAGACTCCAAAATTGCTGTGGTTAATGTTCAGACTGCGTGCCAATTTTCAGCTTTCCCACAAGTGGTTCCATGGGCTGCCATAAAGTTGAAAATTTCAAGTACTTAGGATCTCTGGTCCAGGAGAAGAAGATCATACCGGTTGCAGAAGTTCAGTGTCGAATTGGCCAAGCAACAGAAGTGTTTGCATCACGTAAATGATGCTTGTGGAAGAAGGCCAATATCACGTTCATGACCAAGATGTGCCTTTTTTGGACCCTGATCATTCCGATTCTAATCTATGGATCAGAGACTTGGAACTTTGTGAAGACAGAAATCAAAAATCAAATTTCAAGTGTTAAATTGTTTGCATCACGTAAATAATGCTTGTGGAAGAAGGCCAATATCACAATCGAGACCAAGATGTGCCTTTTCTGGACCCTGATCATTCCAATTCCAGTCTATGGATCAGAGACTTGGACCCTTGTGAAGATGGAAATCAAAGTGCAATCCCTCAGGCAAATCTTGGGCATATCTCAGCTTATCCAACTTGAGAACGAAAACGTATGTTGACAGTCTGGTGACCAATACACGATCGAGGAGGCGATACAGAAAGGAAGCTTGAGGTGGCTCGGGCATGTGTGGGAAACAACCATTCTTTTAGCACCACTCAGTGGACAGTTTTGTTGGAAACTGCATATTTCTTGTGAATAAGTTCCTCGAGGTATGTTTTTGTCATGAGACCAGATTGCCTTTGTTGCTTGGTTCCCAATTAGAATGAGTCCATGAATCACAAACCATAAACAATTAACCATAAACATTTAAATGTCCAAAATAAAATCAACTCACGGGTTACTATTTTCCAATACATTATCATTTCACTTTTTCAAAACTAAATTAAATATGTATATTCAAATTAAATACGTCTTACAATTTCTTTTTGAAATCGTTGTTGAACTAAAAGGGATAGTTCACCCAGAAATGAAAATTCTGTCATTAATTACGCTCTTGTTGTTCTAAACCTATAAGAGCTTCGTTCATTTTCGGAACTCAAATTAAGATATTGGTTTTTATGAAATCCGAGAGCTTTCTGACCCTGCATAGACAGTACTGCAACTGACACGTTCAAGGCCAAGAAAGGTAGTTAGTAAGGGCATTGTTAAAATAGTCCATGTGACATCTGTGGTTCAACCGTAATGCTATGTAGCTACAAGCAATTTTTTTGTGCATGAAGAAAACAAAAATAACAACTTTTTACAACAATTACAACAGAGTCCTTGACGCGTGTTCATGAGAGTACCATGACGTTTACATGTGCATTCCTCTAAATTGTAAACAAGACATAGTTGTTATGTTTGTTTCTTTGCAAACAAGAAGTATTCTCATAGCTTCGTAACATTACGGTTGAACAATTGATTTAACATGGACTAATTTAATAATGTCTTTACCACCTTTTTGGCCCTTGAACATGGTAGTTGCGTTGCTGTCTATGCAGGGTCAGAAAGTTCTCAGATTTCATCAGAAATATCTTAATTTGTCTTCTGAAGATAAACGAAAGTCTTACGGGTATGGAACGACATGAGGGTGAGTAATTAATGACATAATTTTCATTTTAAGGTGAACTATTCCTTTAATAAGAGCTTAACTATTCAATAAATGTCCTGAGATGGCCATTAAGAAATTTAAAGTTGCAGGGCATCTCACCCCATGTTCTCCTACTTTTCATATCTTCAGGTGAACAATTTAAATGTGGAAACTACAACTACATCTTAAAGATAATCAACATTCCTGGCCCACGCAAAGATTTGTGAGTGTGAGTTGAATAGTGCTATGTATTACTGAAATCAAATTATAAAGCACAACATATTTGTGTGTTTTCTGAGAGATCACTTAATGATTGGATAATTATTGGATCACCAAAGGCGCTCGCATTCCACCGCTGGCCAGCTGCCACTAGATGGTGGTACAGGTACAATTTAGACTGCAACACTTCCATCATTAGACGACTCTAAGCAGAGCATATACACGCTCAGGAGAACATGGCATTTCTGATCATGTGGTTATGCCCATGCACATGTCAGTGGATAAAATTAATCGTTGCCCAAAGGCATAGCATTTAATGAGACAAAATGTCCCAATTAACCTTTTTAAGAGTGCCATTTTCAAAAGATATGAATGTTGCCTCACTGTTTAAGACATTTATGGTCTAACCCGTCGGCCAAGGATTTTCCCACTTGAGGCAAACGATGTCATATTTTTTAGTGTTGCACTTATGTGATTCCTCACATAAGTGAAAGTTTACAAAGGACATATTGAAAGAACTTGACATTTTCACATACATAACTTGCCTTGCTCCTCACACTGTTATTTTACCACATAAAAACACACTTGCAAATGAACAAATATTGAATGACCTACTTTCTTCAGAGAAACCGGTTTATAAGCGCTAACAAGGAATTATTAAAATGCAGTTTTCCAGTGACAAAAGCTGGATAGCATGTGACCAGCTTTACTGAGCAGGCCTTGTGTCATGTTAATGATTAGGATGGTCCTCAAGAGCCTCCATGACCCAGTCAGCCTCCTCATCTTCATAAATGACCGAGCAATGTTACTTTTGAATTGACAAATCAGGAGCTCATGAGACATGACAGTATATACAGTCTAATGAATAACTCACGTATGGTTGAGAGCATTGTGCTTTATTAACATCTTTATGCTTTTAATGATAGCATAAGTTGCAGTGACTCCTGTGAGCTTTTCTGACCTTTCTAAATCATAAATTTAGTTTTTTTGTTTGTTTGTTTGTTTGTTTTGTTTTTTTCCCTATGTTTTACCTTTTAAAAATCTATCTTTGTGCCTTCATTCGGGGCTGTCAGTAGAGCACATTATTAAATTATTACTTCCAGGCTGATGTAATAATAATCACAGCCAACCATCTGTACTGTGCTTTTTATGATACATACATAACTGACAAAATCTTGTAAAACATTTTTACAGGATTCTGCGACACTTTGGGATTTAAACAAACTACATTTTTAATAGTATCTGGATATCTGATCTTCTGGGATGAAGAAAGATGACAGATAAGAGAAAGTATTCCATTTTAAAGGAAGTAGTAGTAATAGAACTAGTTTTAAAATAGCAGTGCTACTTTTCCCCTGTTTTAATTAATTTTGCACTTACGTTTATTTGGAATTTTTTAGATCCCCATGAGATATCAAACTAACTGAGATATCTATTAATTTATTATGTGTATCTACTACAAGGTAAATAAATATATTTAAAAATATATTATGCTTGTGTTAAAAGACTTTCTGATTTTAAGGCTAATGCTTACATATTTAAAAAGAGCAATGTACAAATGTAGACAGAAATTAATTTTGTATGCATAAAAGTGATGAAATTTAGTTTTTGGGGTTTTTTTAGTCTAAGTTGTATGTTATATTAAGTCTAAGTTATATTCACAGTGTGTATGTAGTTATATAAATATTGTTGTTATTATTATTTACATTTTGAATAGTAGGGTATCACAGTTTTCACTGTGACAATATCACAATATTTAAAAAAATATTAAGCATCTTAAGCACGGTTTTCAGTGTTGATAATAAAAAAGAAATGTTTATTGAGGTTCAAAATGTCATATTAGAGTGATTTCTGAAGAATCAAGTGACTGAAGACTGGAGTAATAATTCTGAAAATTCAACTTTGCATCACAGGAATAAATTACATTTTAAAATATACTGAAATAGAAAACTTAATATTTTAGAGTGATAATGTTACACTTTTTTTTTTAAATGCAGCGTGGATTACTTTATATATATATATATATATATATATACACACACACACACACACACACACACACATATATTTACATATATTTACAAACATATATATTTAATGGACTGTGTGTTTGGTTGAGGTTTGAAACAGCGTAGTTTCATGTCCTCCAGTGGATGAGAACCGAAGGGTGATTAATGTCTTAATTTCCTATTATTAAAGACCAGAGAGGGGATGCAGGCTGCAGATAGTCAACACGCTATAAATCTCAGCAAAATGAACGATCAAATAATCACTCTTCAGAAATGAAATCTTCACACATTAATGTTACCACCCAGACACACACACACACACACACACACTTGTCTGGGTGTTTCTGTGATCTCACTCATTGACAGCGTAATTACCACACAGAATTATAGTGTGCTTCATTGTATTTCACCTCCCTGTGTGAACCATTTACTGTACAAAATACAGTTACTTTAGAATGGCCCTGAAATTGTTATGACTTAAAATGTACCATAATCTGTCTTTTTATCTTTTCTAACATCTCTCCCTCTCATGCACACACATGCGTTCTTACAATCCTGCGAGAAAGAGAGAGAGGGAGAGAGATGAACTCTGCTCCTTTGTGCAGGGCAGACGGAGGGAAAGGACTAATCACATGCACTGGATTGATTACAGTGATGATTAATAGGGTATATGGTTTTCATTAACAATTTGATTTATCACAGATCATGAGGCTGAATAATGGTAATGGTCTCCACTCCCTCATATCTCTCTCAGCAGATGAAAATCCAGCCCTTTTTCACTACTTTGTTTCCCCGTTTCCTTATTTCTACAGATGGAAGGATTCATTTAACGGCCCTGGTTCTTTTTTGCCTGAAATTTCCACTGCATGAACCACATTGCTTTCTTTCTTTCTTTCTTTCTTTCTTTTATTTCTTTTTGTTAATAATTTATTTCAGTGCTTTTATTTTTATGAAAAAAAAAAAATATGTGGAAAACAGATAAGATTTGGGTAGAATGTTAATACTTGTTCAAAACAACCACTTTAGCAAAGTATGTACTCTTTTCTGCTTATTTTGAAAAATAAAAGAATTAATTTTTGTTCAATAAATATATTGCCATTAAAATATGTTAATATAAAAATATATTTTAAAGTACAGAAACAAAATCATTTTAAACAGTAAAGCATTGAAGAAGATCCCATAATAGTTTAATATGGATTTACGGTAGTAACAACAAATGATATTTTATTATACAACATGATTAATATCATCTTTTTAAATATGCTGGTTTCATTCTAAGCATGATGATTATCTCTAAGATGGACTCCCAACATAATATGATATTTATATATCTGAAACTGACCATGTCATGTCAACAAATGGAAAAGTCAGACCTCTGTTAAGTATCATGTTAATTATGGTGTCTTACAGCAGGGGCACATTTTACCCCATATACCACTTTTACATATTCTTTACTTATTTAAAAAACTGTTGCTTTAATTATCTTAAACAAACCTGAAAATCATTAAGAAGACATTTGTCTCAAAATGTATGCATTCACTTTAGCTGTTCTCATTTGCTACTTAAAGGAGAAATTCACTTCCAGAACAAAGATTTAAAGATAATTTACTCACCCCCTTGTCATCCAAGATGTCATGTCTTTCTTTCTCCAGTTGTTAAGAAATTGTTTTTTTGAGGAAAACATTTCAGCATTTTTCTCCATATAATGAACTGATATGGTGCCCCGATTTTGAACTTCCAAAATGCAGTTTAAATGCGGCTTCAAACGATCCCAAATGTGGTTGTAAATAAAAATAATACAATTTAAATACTTTTTAATCTCAAACGCTTGTTTTGACTTGCTCTGCCTGAACTCTGTGTATTCTGGTTCAAGACAGGGTATGTCAAAGTACTGACCCAGTCTTTGCAAAATGAACATGCAAAGATCAAACACCCTTAACAAAAAAAGGTAAAACAGCAATATAAGACGATTTTGAAGTTGAGGGAGAACATGAGATGGGAGTTTTTTGACATACCCTAACTGTCATGAACTGGAAAAAAAAAACAGAGTTCAGGGAGTGTAAGACGAGACGAGCGTTTGACATTAAAAGTATATAAATTGAATTATTTTTATGAAAATAACCGATCGTTTCGCTAGATAAGACCCTTCTTCCTCGGCTGGGATCATTTACAACCGCATTTGGGATTGTTTGAAGCTGCATTTAAACTGTGTTTTGGAAGTTCAAACTCAGGGCACCATATCAGTCCATTTTATTGAGACAAATGCTGAAATGTTTTCCTCAAAAAACATAATTTCTTTACGGCTGAAGAAAGAAAGACATGAACATGTTGGATGAAAAGGGGGCGAGTACATTATCTGTCAATTTTTGTTCTGGAAGTAGACTTTTCCTTTAAATCTACAACATTTTAAAAAACATCAAATATTAGATCAAGTAAGCACAGAATCAGCTTTGCGCTGAAGCCCATGATCGCGTCAAGGATCAGCAAAATTTGCACGTGCATCTTGAAAAGCAAACGTTTTGGAAAGTGCTATGCCACGTTTTTGTTCCAGTGGTTAAGAGGAAAGTAATGTCAAAGGCGCCTTTTACCCTGGGGCACCTTTAGCCCCGTTGTACCCTATCTTTAATTTTTGTTAAGGTGAAGATATAAACATTCTGCCATTGGTCAGTTAAACAGATAGCCCCACCCCAAAAATCACGCCATTGGCTGAGTCTGTTGCTGGTTGCTCACACAAATATGATTTTTTTATTTTTATTTTTTTTATTAGCATAACAGACAAAGAGGAGTATGTTTTACAAAAAAATAAAAAATAAAAAACTATTTCTGTTTTAAAATGTTTTTATTTAATTTAATGTTGCTTGTAATTCCTTTGCCATTATTAGTGAAATTTGTGTCTTTTCACTAAGCGTTTTCAGCGCTCAACCTACAGTACATATGGTTTACTTATGCATGGTCTCTTCATGTTTAGATGGGATAGAAGAAACAATTTTAACGTCCCAAAAATTACCTTTAATGAACACGCTGATGGAGTGTGAAAAGGTGTTCATTTAATCACAGATGTTATTATTCCTAGATGGTTTATTACACATGCCTGTGACCTAAACTGCATCAAAGTTCGGCATTCTTAGTGAATTAATATACCCTCAAGATTATTTCTGTGTTCTGGGTCACCTGCAGTCATAATGAAAACAACTGGGGTCCAAATGTATGGAAAAAAAAAAGAAATATTAAAGCATTAGGGAACAAGGCATTTTTCCCTCTTTTTTTGGAAGGAGGATAAGGCTTCTTTATGAGAGGCTGGAGAGAATCTCTTTTTGGTGAGGTCAGGCTGTCAGCACATGCGCTGTAAGTCATTGAGCTGGAATGCGCTGGCTTTACTCCCCCAGTCCTGCACACATTGTGATGTTTGTACAGGGCTGCTCCTGTACTCTCTTGCAGAAGACACACTAGATGTACACACACCGCATCCTGCCAGCTAAATGACAGTGCTCAATAAATCTTGTTCCACATGTGCTGCGTGTGAGATACAGGTCACTACATTGTCATCCCTTCCGGATAGCTATTTTGAAGCGTGCATGGCCTGCATATATACATGCATATATCGAATATGTACATATTTATCAGCAGCCACAAAAGAGAGAAAGAGGGAGAGTTTGGGCCATGCGCTTCACCCTGTCCTGACAACGCTAATGATGTTCAGGACAGCGGAGGATGATGTCTGATTCTCTGCCAGGCCTGCCTGTGTGTGTGTTTGTGTGTGTGCTTGTTTTGGGGGGTTGGCAGGAGAATTGTGCAACCAGGTTTTTGAGGATGCACACAGGCTCAGACTATGGTAACTCATTACAGTTTAAAGCAGGCCCGGGTGACAGCATGAATCAGTCAGCATCTTCCATGCATACTGTAAGCGGGGAGCGAAATACAAAGGAGGAGACGAAGTGAAAGAGAAAGGAGAGAGGAAATGAAGTCGGAGTGCCAAGAAATAATGTGCATCGGAAGAATTTAGCCTCGGGCATGGCGCGCTCAGCCCGTGTCGGTATCATTAGCGTATTTATAATTCAAATGTATGCCTTTAATAATTCAAGCGCGCTGCTTTTCAAAGAGGGGCGCGGGAGATTATGTACAGACTGATGAAAGGAAGGAACTTTCCCATCTCTCCTGAAAAGTAAATAAACGACCTCATCATGCAATGCGCTCTCATCCTTTGCCTTGGAACATTTAAGTGCATATTTGCAATTATTTCCGAGTCCTTTTCAAGTACGCGCAATGTTTATTTTGCCTTTTTTTAATGCGGTTGGTATTTATTTATTATTTTGTGATCGCGTTTGCATTTTCTTGTTGATGCATCACGCGTTTGAGCGTGTTTGCGTTTGTGATATTCAACTCTAATATCGCCTATTGCTTTTTTTTTTTGTTGTTGTTAAATATGTTTGGTTTTCCATCGACAATGAGGCTCCGCTGAGAGAATTCAAATGCGAACTCGTTCTCCTCGCGTAGGCTTTGCACGGTGGTTTTCAAAGACAGATGCACCGCTAGGTGGGGATAGAAGGTAAAGTGACTTTGAAATTGATTGTTGCGCTGGAAAGCACAGCACACGTGAAACTGGAGCCCAGTGGCAGGTTTGCAGGACTCTCGCTGGATCTGAAGAACTAGAAGAAAAGTATCGTGCGGCTCAAGCACACATCCTGACGGGTCAAGCAAAGGTCAATACTTTTGAAATTAAAGCGGATTATCATCCTACCAACATGGGCGAGGAACACTGACATTTAAAGGTAGTTTAAAATCGTATCGAAAATGTTGATAACAAATTTAGGTTTTTTCTTTTTTTACAAATAAAATACAATTAAAATAGCCTGATTATAATTATAAAATATTATTTAAACAAGGTATTGTTTTTATTGTAAAAGCTGTTTGTTTCTCAAATTGTTAGTATATTTCTTAAATGACTTACATTGATATTAAAGACCGCGCTTACCATCATTCCGTTAATCTAAATTAAAATAATGATTTATTTTTATCACGCCACATTGCAAGTTTATATGGAAAATTATTTGTTACTCTCCGCGTGTGTTTGTAGAAATGTAGCATCTAAATACATAAACAATACTCAAAAACCTGCTTAACGATATTTTCAGTAGGATCCTCGCAGTAACACGTTTTCAAAACAATTTTGAAATAAATGCTCAAATCCCGGCATTCATTTTTAAATGAATAAATTTAAAGGGAACTAATATAACAATTTAAAGGAAAATAAAATATTACATTTTACAGATATTACAAAAGTTACAAACTAAGGGTGTACTAAAGAGGAATGCTGTTTAGAATTTGGCCAAAAGTAACATTTATTGTTTATATCTCTGTGTTGCTCGATAAAACTTTATATGTAAATAAAATAAGCAACATTTCTAAAATATGTGCTAATTTTCTCTCTTTTGTTTTCTTTTGTTAATATATAAAGTTAATTGTTTTAAGCTGTAAAATATAACTTTAAAAACAACATGATAAAAATTTGATAAACAATTTTAAGTAATTGTAAATTGTCACATGCAAAGCAAATTTACACCAAGCTTCTGTACACTAATTTAGCTTGTGTTTTTATTCCGGTCGATCTCGTTTCCTTTATAGGCGTTTAAATATGATGATGAGACAGTCGTGCAGAATTCCCTCAGTGTCATTTATGCGCAAAAGCGCATGGGATAAGAGGAAGATGTATAACTGCACGGGTTTTATAGTTTCCCATTTAATATCTAGGCTAATGTTCCTTACATTATTTTTTTTTTTTTTCTAATAAAAATAATATTAAACGTGAATCTATAATATTAAACTGAACGCATGTTCAGACAGTTTTTACTTAGACTACAAGTGCAAGACAGCTTAGTCTATTTACTGTTATTTTAAAGAGTCATATTTACAAAAGCTAAAACAAAAACTAAAAGGAAAAACGTAAACATATTCATTTAACTTCACTATATATACTTAAATTATATATGTGACGCGCAAGTACTAAAGGACAGTTAAACAACGAAGCAATCAAAATTTATAGTGTGTGGTAAATATATTTTCAAAGGCTCTAATGCTGTGATGCTCAGCAATTTGCTGAAATACGGTCCATTCCCAGTGCGACTCGGTGCACTGATCTGATTTTAGCACTTTTAAAAATAAAGACACTCCACCCCTAGTAACAAAACGCAGAGGATGGTGGTGCGTCATCCGTGCGCGTATCCAATGTGAACACTCGCTGGCAGCTCGTGGTCATTGCGCTCTTCTTTCTCTTGCTTTATGTAGAGGTGTCGAGCTGGTAACACCCACCACGCTTCCCAGGCTCAGTCATCAGGGGTTCAGTCTCTTCAAGAGGAACCTGCTCCAAATCACCAACACAATCCCAGTCGAGGCAAAGCGTGGGTCGCAAAGAGGGACCATGAGATCCGGATAGTTTTTCCTTGCAGTGTTTGCCATGCCAGACACGAACATCCCAGAATTTGGAAAGGTTCTTCTGACTTCAAGAAGTCTGTGAGGGGTAAATTGCATTAGTTAGTCAGAGGGTTCAAGTGGAAGCAAATATTTAGAATTTACCTAAGGTAAACGTGTCGGAGTTTTATTTAAGCATATTCGTAAAAGTGCATTTGGCAATACTGCTTAAAAACTAAAAGTGGCTGAAAAAGAAGCGATCAGAAACTCTTCACAGGACATGCTCTATCATCTCAACGGATTACCGACAGCTCAGTCCTCTTAAACCGGATGCACAAAAGGAATTAAATCACTCAAATTGCTTCCTCGTTGGATAAGATCACAATTTGCACTTAACATCAACAGAAGCGTCATATGCTGATGGCTCAACGGGTACGTTCTCTTCCAAATCCACCGCGTAAACAACTTAAGTTGTAAACTTTGCTTACAGTTTGTTTTTTATTATGTGTATAAGGCTGTATTAGATAAACACGCGTTTGTGTGTTTTTGAGTTGCATATGATACAGTTTCTATCTGATGCAGTACGAAGACCTTGCCCACTATGGTGGCGGTATGGATGGAGTTGGGGTTCCGACGTCGATGTACGGGGACCCGCACGCACCTCGGCCCCTGCCGCAGGTTCACCATTTGAACCACGGGCCACCGCCACATGCCAACCAGCACTACGGGGCCCACGCACCACACAGCATCATGCCCAGCAGCATGGGCTCGGCTGTCAACGACGCACTTAAAAGAGACAAGGACCAAATTTATGGGTACTTTATTGCAGCCATGCTTTATATGATAGTTAACACAATCTTTATTTTTTTTTTTTTAAAAGGCGTGCTGCATTAGTAGCCTACACCCGCATTTGACAAAGTAATTTATTTGTACTTTATTACAATCAGTAAATTTCTGTGCACATACTATCTTAAATAAATGTCTGTTGGTTAAGCATACAGTAAATTCATCTGACATGTAAATACTCCGCTGCATAATTAATCTTTAAAATAATGATGTTTATTTTAATTATTATTATTATTTATTATAAAAATTACAGAGCGCTGTCACTATCTGAATGTGCAATTTTAATGTGGCCGTCAGTCAATGAAAGTAGCAATAAAACTCCAAATACTGTCATCAGAATGATTGCTCAGTTATTGATATAGTGTTTTGATCTGTAAGTTTATGTAAATGTTTATATTGCATCTTCAAGGCATCCGTTATTTCCGCTTCTGGCGCTGGTGTTTGAGAAGTGCGAGCTGGCCACATGCACACCGAGAGAGCCCGGAGTCGCTGGAGGAGATGTGTGCTCATCCGATTCATTTAACGAGGACATCGCTGTGTTTGCCAAACAGGTAAAGTATTGATTGAAAAAAAAAAGTATATTTTTTAACGTTTTATCTAAATATTCGGTTATTCCAATTAAGTGAAAATTTGGTGGAAAACCCAAACATGTTATTTGCGTTTGGTGTATTGAAAATAAAAATAAAAATCCGTGTGTTATTGTTCTAACAAACTTGTGACTTTTTTCAGATTCGGGCAGAGAAGCCATTATTTTCTTCTAATCCAGAGTTGGACAATTTGGTAAGTGTGAGATGTTGTTCCGCACAGATTTTGTTCCAGGTAAAGTCGCTTCAAAGCTCCATGTGAGGATTCTTTGAGTGAAAGAAAGGAAGCTTTAGTGATTTATGAGGCCGCGTGTTATCAGAGGGCGTGGGGGTCTTTGCCCTGGGCTCCCTCAAAGCATCGTCTCTGGAGAAACCTATTTACACTTCTGCTATTGTCATAACATTACAAAGCCAACACAATATCAGACGTGCCAAGTTTTTGATTTGAGTGTGATTTCTCGCGCGTATAGAATAACCATCGTTTGATGTTTTGATGTTTGAGGTTTTTTATTAGCTTAATATTACTATTAACCCATTATTATTATTATTACTATTAGTATAATTAGGCCATTAATGGTTGTTGGTAATGTTAGAATTTTTTTGTTTAAATATTTAATGCATTATCTTTCTCTTTCCATAGATGATTCAGTCAATACAAGTATTACGATTCCATCTTTTAGAACTCGAAAAGGTATGTTAATTATTTTGTTGTAATTTTACATTATTGTCATTTTAAATTGTTCAAAGAACAAACAACTGTACGAATAATTTTTTTCCCCGGTTTTTAATCAGGTGCATGAACTTTGCGACAACTTCTGTCATCGGTATATTAGCTGTTTGAAGGGCAAAATGCCCATTGACCTGGTCATTGATGAACGGGATGGATGCAAGTCCGACTTCGACGACCTCTCAGGATCCTCGACAAATCTCGCAGATCACGTGAGTTTTAATTGGCTTTCTATGACATCAAAAAACAGGCCAATTAGACAGTGGAGCTGTTTTGTATTTACAGTAAAGGCAATTTATGAAGAAACATTGGTGATGTTTCCACTAAAGGAAAGACTGAAAATCAAAATGGTTAAGTTTTTGTATTGCCTCAACCATGCATTTGGCTTTTTTTTCCCCTTTCTTTTCTATTTAAAAGGCCTTCGTTATTTATTTCCACAATATATTTAGTCATAAAGAGAGAGAGCATAAGAAGAAGGGGTAATTACTTAGTTACATATGCTAATTTATTTAAACAACATTATCTAAATCCATTTCTCTTTGCACTGATATGAATCATTAAGGCATTGCCCCAGGACATATCTTATTTTAGAAGAGGTATGATGATGACGATGATGATCATGTTGATGAAGCCCGTCATGTTGGGTGCAGGTGTTGCTGAGGGTCAGGGTTTTCCCCCCACTGTCCAGCCCTCTGTTAGCCCTAATGATCAACGTTACATTTGCACGTGAATGCGCTATTGTCTTTGAACTGATTGGATTGTTATTGTCAAGCAGGAGGGGAGTCTTTTTTCACTCAGAGACCAACAGTGTGTTCTTTACAGTTGTGCTTCCTATTATCAACGCACCACCCCCTGTCACATGAACAAAACCAAGAATTAAGAAGAACAGAACTTTACATTCTGCTTAGTTCTGTTCCAGGCCGAAGTAGGAAGAGAGAGGTGTTTTCCATAATAAACACACAAATTAAAACTGCCGTTTTGTAATTTGGACTGACGTTAAACACCCGTGATAGTTCCTACATTACAGTCCTTCTCTTTTCCATCATGTTAAACGTTAGATGACTTTCCCCATCCTCACCAAATAGATCTGAACCGCAGCTGGCGAGGTCTAACCGTCATACCTTCACTTGGTCAGCTGAAATTTATTTGATGAATATGTACCTTTGTACACTTGACGATAACTGTAATCTTTTATTGATGCTCCTGTAATGTCTTATCGATTTACAAGTGTGCGGTGTGACACAAAACAATTTGAATTAGGTGATGAAGGGAGACAGTGGCCTCCTGAAACGTTATTAACAGCACACACACACACATAAACACACAAACCCACAGACTGCTTTTGTGTGTCCTAATGAGAAAACAGTGAAGGGTCTTATTCACACAGCTTTATTGTTGTAGGAGCTTATTCTGGCCTTTCTTAGAGCTCTTTAGCTGATCACCATCAGGCAAACAGCTGACGCTAAGGGCCTGAAGAGGAACGGCTGCTGTTTGCCTTCATGTTGAGCCCGTCTGAGTGCTTTGTACCTTGTTCTGGATAAAAAGGGGACGCCGCTGGTTTCTTGTGAGCATTTACGGTCGGACATCAGGAGAAGCAGTTACGCTGGTTGTAGCTCCATAGGTCTTGTGTTCAGAAACATATTCCTAGCTCAGTTCAGTTTGATCAGACAAATTTTTAAAGCACAGGCATGGTAACTAGGCATTTTTTTAAAACTGCTGTTTTCAAAATAGCTTGCATATGTGCTAGTGTTACTAACGTGGCCTTCTTTTTTTCAATGACTGGATGTTCATGTACCCGAACCTCAGAATCCAGCATCCTGGAGAGACATGGACGACGCTCACTCTACTCCCTCAGTCGGCACCCCAGGACCCTCCAGCGGGGGACATGCCTCTCAGAGCGGAGACAACAGCAGCGAACTAGGTAGGAAAACCTGTCCATTTTACTATTACGTCATGATACGCTTTGCTGAAAATGCGGTTTATGCTGTCAACTTAATTCGTACTCCAAGCTTCAAGTGGTATTTTCGCTTGAGGTTGGATTTTAAATTATGTTTATACGTTATGCACTGACAAAAATGGTGACTTAAAAATGCTGACGTCTAAATTGGTTTTATTCAAGTCAAAAGTGTTATTAAATGTCACTCAATCAACCTAAAGCATGATATGTTTTGTTGAAAAGGCTAACAAAGTTTATGCCATCATCTTAATTCGTACTCCAAGCTTCAAGATGGTATTTTCACTTGAGGTTGGATTTTAAATTATGTTTATACATTATACACTGAAAAAAAGGTTAACTTAAAAATCTATTATTTTTCCCAAAGTCAAAAGTGTTATTAAATATAACTGAAATTATATAAAAAGCAGATTAAATTTAGTAGAAACACTTTTAGCAGTGCACAACGTAGTCTTTTAATTTAATATTTTTTAATGCCTATGGTTGTAAACGGCGTTGGCTAATCAAAGTCATATGTGTCATTGTTCATGTCATCATTGCGATGCTTCACTGAGCTGGTTTTACGATTTTCCTGTGGACACAATAGGTGTTTAATGTTCTTGAAAGGTTAAGGGTCTAATTTAATTTACCAGATCTTCCATTTGCATGTCACTTTTTTTCCTTTCCTAATTTATATTGTGAACTGCCACTCCGTATTTATTGTTCCTTAGTGCTGTTTACCTTTTGGGTGAATTTTGATTTAATTATTGTATTTTTTTATGACTAATTGCTTGACTTAAAATAGCCTTCAGCGTTTCTCACCTCCTTTTAACCATCAGACATCAATAGCCTGACCATTATGCAGCACAATAGCAGGATGTTTTGCAAGACAAGAGAAACCAGAAGCAAAAACCAGCAGCCAGATTGTAATTCCTTGTGCGACAGTAAAAGACATCTTTAAAATGTTTGGCATAGCAGCAATGCCAGTAGTGCTTCTGCAATGCTACTCTGTATAAAAGAGAGAAAAGCATCAGGGTGGTGGCATTTTCCCCACGCCGGGCTTTTTTTAAACAACAGTGGGGGGACATCCAAGGCCCACGGCCTTTTGACCCCAAAGAGCATGCATTGAAGAAGGGGAAGAGGAATGACCCCTGCCGGCCTGAAGGACAGAGCACTTCAAATACTAGTCACAATAGAGGGTTGATATCTGGGGTGATCAGAGGCAGAGGTTGGGTTAGGATCAGGGACATCTACCTGCTGCTCCTCCAGGAGCCACTTTGGATCGGTGTTCCTCCCTTTATCATTCAAGAGCTCAGTAAAGCAAACACCTTTTCCATCACAAGTGAATGGGGGGTGTTACGTCAGTCACCCAACTCCGGTCCAAAGGATTACTGGGGCTCTTCAAAGCACCTGTCTCTTGTAGGGGGGTCCCTTTGTTGCTTGCACATCAGTAGAAGTTACTCTTGTTGAGAAACCTTCATGTTAGGTTAGGCCGTCGAGTCCGAAGAAGAAAAAATCAAGGTGCTCCTCACAGTCCAAATGGTTCTAAGAACTGCTGACTCACCGCAGGGTGAGTTTGGGATGGTCATAGGGGGTTTTCCACAGCTATCCTAAACATGTGCATGTTGGTGGGAATGCAGGGCCTAGGAATGTCCATCACAAAGGCCGAAAGGGAACAAAGGGAAGCTGCAGGACATTCCAGGCCAGTGTTCACCTCGAAGGCTACTGAAAGACACAGGATGTTTACATCTATATCTGAACCTTCAATGGAGGTTAAATCCCAGCATGAAGCGTAGTGGACCAACAACAAGTGTCAAGAGCTGATGCCTCCGCGTTTTAGCCGTCAATACCACCCAACTGTGGTCCAATCCCATGTTCCTCCAGATCATATCATGGCCACGGGGGACAAGAGGATAAGAGCATCTAATCAATATGCTTTAAGCGAAACGATTAGCGAGAACAAAATCATCTGCGTTCGTCCAGTAATTATCCAGTCTGTTGCGTCCAGTAGTCAGAATTATGGCCCCTTTGGAGAAGTATAGTTTGTGATAGATTGAGGTCATGGTGAGCTCATTAAGCAAGCAAACAGGATTTATTCTGTGATGCGTGTGGGGTGGCAGTCATCAGACCCGGCTAGTTTGCGCCGGGCCCCTTTGTCTCGGGGACATTCATCTATCTCCAGTTCATCTAATTATCAGAACAACGCAGAGCATTTTAGCTTTAGACCTTGTCATCTCTCGGATGCTGAAGGTACCGTGATGTGACACGGATGCCGTCAGGGTCGGCTTGAAGGATGTGGGAAACCGGTGGAAAGATTCTACTTAGACTTGTTTTATATGCATTTCTCCACAGAACCCCTTCAGAAGTTTTGCTTTATGTACTGTATGAGGGAAAGTGAAAAAAAAAGGAAGCAAGGAAGCTAGAAGCCTCTTCTTCTCCATGTCTTAGGGTGCTGTTTTTCTCTAAACAGCCTGAGGGCTTACTCCAGCCTTCCTCCAGGCTGCTCTGGCCCCCCTCTGCGCTGCGCGTGCAGACTCCGGGTTCGGGGAGTGAGGTAGGGCTCAGGGAGCTGCAGAGAGCAGCAGCCTTTAAAGAGAGTGCAGTCACACAGGCTGCATGGGCCAAGTTGCCAGGGAACAGTCAGAAGCGATTAGCGTCGGGTTGGATCAGCCCTGCGGCCTTCGTTTTCTGGAACAGGAGGAGAGAGGCTCGAGGAGAAGGGGGGGAAGAGAGTGTTTGAGTCTTCCTTAGATGTAAGGATCTCACCCAGCTCTCTTTATCTATCGTTTTCTCCTTTTTCTTTTCTTTTCTTTTCTTTTTTTTCTTTTCTTTCTGTATTATTTTATTCCAGTTTCACCTTTACTTTTCTTCCCTTAAAAGTCATAATTTTTGTAAATAGTTTTAATTAATTATTTTTTTTTAATAATTTGTTTCTAACACAATTTTGATATTTGATATTTATAAACAAACTGAAAACTTTTTTTCTTTTTTTTTTAACGGTTTTACTTTCTTTTCTGTTACTTTAATTTTCACTTTTTCTAATGCATTTTTGAAATCTGATTTTCATAAACATAATGAAAACATCATCTCACATGACCCTGGACCACAAAACCAGTCATAAGTAGCACTGGTATATTTGTAGCCAATAATCCATTGTATGCGTCAAAATTATTGATTTTTCGTTTACGCCAAAAATCATTAGTTTCTTAATTTCTAATCATCATTTAAAATTAACTTATTTTTTGATTAGCAATATGCATTGCTAAAAACTTCATTTAGACAACTTCAAAGGTTCTTTTTTTTTGCTCAGATTTCAGATTTTCTAATAGTTGTATCTCAGCCAAATATTGTCCTATCCTAACAAACCATGCACCAATGGAAAGCTTTTTTATTCAGATTTCAGATTATTTATTAATCTCAATTTAAAAAAAAAAAAGAAAAAAAAAAATCGACCCCTATTACTGGTTTTGTGGTCCAGGGCCACATATTTCTTTTTTATTATTTTAATTTTTGTCCCATTGCATAATTCTCTTTTTTCTTCTTCTTCTCTTTCAGACAGAAAGTAACTTTCTCATTAATCTTTTTGATATTTGATTTTCATTAACAAACTTAAAACCTTGTATCTTCTTTTCTAACATTATAGTATTAATTTTCATATTTATGATTTTTTTCTCTGTTAAATTGATCTGGATATAAAATATTACTGAGTATATTACTAAATATGAAGCATATTACTAAATATTATTAAGTGTCGCTAACCTTTTTGCTATTTGATTTTCATAAACAAACTGAAAACATCACTTACGTTCTTTTCTTTTTTGCTTCTTCTCTTTTCTTTTCTTTTTATATTATTTAATTGAATAGCTTTTTATTCCCTTTTAAATTGTTCCAAATATAACATAACTTTTTAGTAGAAATTCATGTTTTCTTTTTTCGTTTCCTTTCTCTTCTGTTTATATTATTTCTTTTCTCTCTTCTCTTTGTTTTTACTTTTCTTTCCTTTTCAGAACATAATATTTCCATTATTTTTTTCTCCTTCATATTCACAATAAGCCCTTGTGGTCAACATGCAAACTCCAGAAAGCGTAATGAGAAGAAACAGCAGTCTGTGTTGTGTAGACAGACAGTTTGAGACCACTGCCCTGCCCTTGACTTGCATTTTGATTACGGCATCAGTCAGCCAGCCTGAAGTCCATCTACCACCCCCCCTTCTTATATTCAAATGTCATTATTCATTAACTGAAATATTAATGCATGAATATGGCGCATACAGTCGCCTTTGATTGATGCATCCCCAAAAACAAGGAGACACAGCAGGGCCAATCTTAAGAAAAGTAGGGTTCCTGTCCCGCCTCCGGGGAGGAGTCCCTCAGATACATTATTCACACACCCTCCGGGCAGGCTTTCAAGGCATCTCTACCCTCAGGGCAAGAAAAATAAGCATGACTGTTAAAAGTAAATCATCTTGCCTGATGCACAGTTAATGGAAGCAGGAGAGAGGGATGGAAAGAAAGAAAGAGAAAGGAGGGTGGGGAGGAGGACAAGACGGAAACCTTAGTTTAAAAGCGGCCTCCTGCCTGGCTCTGATCTTAAAGTAGATTGGATGGTAATGGAATGAAAGGAGGCTTGATGTTATCAGAGAGCTTACAGTTCAAAAAGCATTGTTTGTTAAACATCAATTGATGTTACAGTAGAATGCTTCATTCACGTCATGTCAGAATTACCGTAATTACGAGTTTCCGAATATTAAAAAAAAATAATAATGTATTATCAAACTCTCAATTACAGTTTAGAAACTAGGATTTTTATGAATGCTTCAACTTCACTTATTTGACATTATGTAAAATAAATAAAAATTGCACCTGCCTGAACCGTTAAAAATAGTTGAGTAGTCACTTCAGCACATATGTGACACTGGATCACAAAACCAGTCATAATGGTCAGTTTTTGGAAATTGAGATGTATACATCATCCAAAAGCTGAATAAATAAGCTTCCCATTGGATATGACAATATTTAAAAATCTGGAATCTGAGGGTGCAAAAAAATAAAAGTACTGAGAAAATTGCCTTTAAAATTGACTAAATTAAGTTCTTAGCATAGCATATTACTAATCAAAAATTAAGTTTTGATATATTTACGGTAGGACAAAATATCTTCACGGAATACAATCTTTACTTAATATCCTAATGATTTATGGCGTAAAAGAAATATTGATAATTTTGACCCATGCAATGCATTTTGGCTGTTGCTACAAATATGTTTTTGTTTGCTTTGTTTTGTGGTCCAGGGTCACATATTTGGACATTTTATCATAGCCAGTATTATCTTTTTGCTATGAATATCTGCAAATAGGTGATGTATTTTATATGCAGATTTTAATATATGAGTTATTTATGTAACTATCTTTTCTTTTTACATTTTACAACTACATTTAAAAAAAAAAAAAACATTTTTTAGGTTGTCACACCTATAGATGTATACAAAATGAAGCAACGTTGTGGTCAAAGGTTCGATTCCCAGAGATAGCATGAGCTTCAGTAAATAACTAAAATTAGCTTTTAAACATATTCTTGGAAGGAAAGTGATGACTGTATTTAGCTGTAGCATGTGTACGTGGCCACTAACTAAACTTAGTTATATCTTTTCAATGCTACTCTAAGCGGTAAATTAGCGGTTAAGCATCATATGTTCAGTCTCTGCACTGTGTACCAGTTACTAACTTCTTAAGTCTAACACAGTTTTTTCAACAACCGCTAACAGGCGTTGCTTTATTTATGTTTTTCCCAAGTTTTTCGACTTTATTTTGAGTGCTAATTCAGATCAGATATTCTCTTTGCAGTGCCAAGTCTCCATTCCCCATTCAAGCATAGAGCCTGGACATTCATTACCCCATGTCAAAGACAGAACTCACATTGAATTAATAGCACTGGGGTTGGTGCAGAGCCTTCCTCGAGATCTCTGACATTGAGACAGCGAGAGAGAGAGAGCGGGAGAGATCTCGCTCTGTTGATTAGCGTTCCCTCTCACCGCATGGATACTCCTGCTCGCCGCGGTCCTTGTGTTACTGTTGCTAATCAAAACAAGCCCCCCCGCGTGGCTCTTTCACATCGTGTTTGTGAGTGGCACTGGTGATCGGTCTGAATAAACAACTGAAGGTGATGTTTTATCTCATTAAAGTGACTTTCTCTCTCTCTCGCCCTTGTTGTGTATCAGGAGATGGCTTGGATAACAGCTTGGCATCTCCGGGAACTGGGGACGAGGACGACCAAGACAAGAAACGGCAGAAGAAGAGAGGAATCTTCCCCAAAGTGGCCACCAACATCATGCGGGCGTGGCTCTTCCAGCACCTCACGGTAAGACGCTCTCAGATCTTGGAAGTTGGAAGCCTTTGAAAAAACGGGCCAGAGGGTCCAGCACGTCCAGCATGTCTCTTGGCGAATTAGCTCAATTCCACCGTTCTCAGCTCAGCAACCTGCATCAAAACTGCATTAAAACTAGCAGGGTGTGTTATTATCTGTCTCTCGGCCCTCCCATCCATTTCGCTTGTCAAAACCCAGAGCCCTATTTGCCCCGGGGTGAGTACCTTTCACCAAAACTTGCTGGTTTTGGGTTGATTTGTGGCATTCTCAACCCCCTCGAATCTCGGCGCGTTTTCACCGGTCCACCTCCTCGAATTCCCACCATTCTCTTGAGTCTTCCTGTTTTCCATTCTCTTTCAGAATTCCTGCACTTTCTAAGGGCTACACAGGTCCTGTACACATAGTAATCCTTTCCCTTTTACCCACCTTTAGAGTTTAGAGATAAAAAAGGAGAGCCTAATTGAATTATCCTCTCTCTGTTCCCAGCTCCTTTTCAACGCGATTTGTGAAGCAAAAGTGTTTCCCATTGCAGGATGTGTCCTCTGACAAAAAAAAGTGTTAGAGGGGACTTTGGCCTTTGAATGGCCCCCATTGCAACACCCAGGCGATCATGCATTCATTTGGGGTCGGGGCTGAATGAAAGCTGCAGGATTACGTTTTGTCGGGTTCTACTTTGAGCCAGTGTGCGACGTTTGAGATGGGGGGGCTCTTACATATGGTCTAAGCCTCCATCTTTTGTGACCTATTCAGAGGTCCGCGATAAAGACCCCCTGTGCTGCCAATCTTAAAGAAAGGTGGAACATTAAGATTCAGTGGAACATTACAGTTATAACTGTTAGTTGCACTGGAACGAGATAGAGAGATCTCCTTTGGCATGCAAATGCAGACGAGGAGGGGGCTTCTTAAGAGACATAAGTGTAATCCAGGCAAATATAAGCTTGCTTGGACAAGCAAGTAGGTAGGTTGGTAGGTTCCTCGCTAAACTTTAGCGAACAATCACGGCGCAACCTGCTGAGAGCTTTTTGATAAGAGTTTAAAGATGGATCCCAGAGCACAGCTCGCATTCGACCGTCACCGGGTTGTGTAGAAAAGGGGCGGAGCTTACGGTCATTCATCAGCACAATGACAGCTAGCAAGCCAGGAGGTGAGCAGGGAAATCTCCGTCGGTGTGTGAGAGAGAGGGAACGAGACATGTAACAGGACTCATCCTTCACCAAGTGACCACGGGAGGTGAGGCCGTGACAGTGCCAAAATTGGTGCACACCCACGACCCTGCGCTGTCTATACATTCACCCCTGCCTGCCATCTGCTGCCCTCCCTCTGCACTCACAGTGAGAGCAAGAGGATCAGGGGCCAGGGGCCACCGTGGGGCCACCAAGGGCCAAGCCCTATTCAACCCTAAACAAAACTCTCCATTGTCTCTCTTTCACACCCACTCGATCATTTGTCAAGTAATGTCAAATAATGTCAAACAAAACCACGAGCGCTTGGCCAATAAGACGCGGGGAAATTCTCAAACTCGGGGCTGCATATGGGAAGTCTATCATACATAATGATGTAATTTCCTGAAAGAGTCATATGGGATGCCCGGAGTCTCGCGTGGGGCGGGTAGACTTGATGCTTGCGGTCATTAGTCATTTAAACAGATTGGTTTTTAAGAAAAAGTCAGGTCATCTTGATTTGCTTTATTAATGGAGACTACGAGGAGAAATACACAACTGTAAAAAATGAAGACATTTACATGTTCCATTCATTATCACTTTATGGATCATCAGACAGCAATGCTATTAACTACTTACGTTTTTTTTTTTTTACACATTAATATAATTTTTCTTATTTTTTCTGTCTTGCAGCACCCCTACCCGTCGGAAGAGCAGAAGAAGCAGCTAGCGCAGGACACAGGCCTCACCATCTTACAAGTGAATAACTGGTGAGTAACCTTCGACCTTTGACTTTTGACTTGCCAGTTTGACCTCTCAGCACTTAGAAGTCAGGGTTAGGGATCTCTGTAACATTTCCATTTCAAGTCCGGTGATCCTGATTTCTCACACTATTATTAGACGCTGTTCAAAGCCCCAATGAGACAAATAAAAGTAAGAATAGGAGCAATGATGAGCTTTGCCCAGGGTCTCAGAGGGACTTTTAGAAAAGTTGTCAAACCTTATGTTGGGATATTAAGGAATGCTGTTCGGTCACCAGAGTTCTCCTGGATGTTTATTCATTTAGTAATCATCTTGTTTGTTTGTAAAAGATGTTACTGGATTGATCTCATTGCTAGATTCTGAATGTATGATATGGAGCATTACTGATTGAGAGGCCTCTTTCTGTTGTATATTTAGATTGGATTTATTTTGATAGCATAATTCCACATGGCTACAATCAACACTGTGTTTATGCAGACAACTTTGATATCCATTATCATTGCCAATAGACATCAGATTTTATTCTTATTTAATAAAGTTTTACATTTAGAGTTTTTTTTTCCCTCTTCCATTTCATTTGAATCTATATTTTCAATTCTGTATGTATTTCAATCTTAGACAACTAAATTTGATTAAATTTATCATTTTAACATTATAACATTTTAGTTTTGGTAGCATAAAGACATCAAACAAATTTTGACAATTTTTTTTACGTTGTCTTCAAAATTAGGTTTTAAATTTAGATTTGTTTTCTCCTACATGACATTTTTACATTTATTTACAACATATACTATCATAATTGCATTAATTTTAGATAGCATACACTACAATCCACACTATACTTAAGCAGACAACTTTGACATCTATAAAGGATGTTCTGCATGCATTTAAACCATATAACATAGATAAGTCAGCTTTCTTTTCGCTCATTGATGTATGGTTTATTGGGACAATATTTGGTCGAGATACAACTATTTGAAAATCTGGAATCTGAGGGTGCAAAAAACCTAAATATTGAGAAAATCACCATTAAAGTTATACAAATGAAGTTCTTAGCCATGCATATTACTAACTGAAAATTAAGTTTTGATATATTTACGGTAGGAAATGTACGAAATATCTTCATGGAACATGATCTTGATTTAATATCCTAATGATTTTTGGCGTAAAAGAAAAATCAATCATTTTGACCAATACAATGTATTTTTGGCTATTGCTACAAATATACGTGTGCTACGTAAGACTGTTTTTGTGGTCCAGGGTCAAATATATTGTCATAAATTGCTGATTTAGTTAAACAGTAATAAAGAAAAGACCAGTTACTCTATAAAAAGTCATATTGAATATATTTATTTATTTATTGGCATAAAATTGAAAATGTAAGATTTGTAACATATGATAACGTGTTTATTGCAACAAAATAAGGTGTTCAGAAACATTTGGCTAAGACTCATTGTCTATGAGTAATTCCTTCCCCCAGTCCATGTCAGGGGCATTTCCTACCTCTCTGTTATGGGCTGCTGAAGCATATTAGTGTCTGAAAAGCAGTTAGGCTAATCATACCCTGAGGCTACTAGGCCAATGCTATATCAATTGAATATTTATTGAGCAATGACCCCTTTACTTGATTCGCTAATATATTACAGCAAGAAGCACAATTAAAGCAAGTCTTAAACACAGAGGTTATCTTTAGACTGCTGAGGAAAAGAAAAACACATGACAAATCAAATAAATCTATTTGTTTTTATCGTCTGCTACTATAAAATTCACCATTAAACAGAATGTTTCTCAAACGCAATTCGTAAAAGGTGTTAAAATCTCTTTATTAACAAACCCTCGGCTTGTTTACATTACAAATTAGACTATTTCTTTGGTCTGGCGCTAAATCAGTACATTAGCTTTTTTTGTGGACTCCTGACAGGTCCATTAACCCAAAGGCCCAGGAGAAATCGCACTGCATTAAGGGATATTTTGCAGTAAATCATAGCAAAAAGCTCACAGTAGTAAAAGTCCCTAGTGTCTAAATAAGAGTAAAATATACTGTGGGTGATCGGTAATATAAATAGATTTAGTAAATGTGTTCCTTGTCTTCTCTTTGACAGGTTTATCAATGCTCGAAGAAGAATTGTGCAGCCCATGATTGATCAGTCCAACAGAGCAGGTAAAGTGATGGCTTATTGTCTACCATCTTTACTATCAATGTGTGCATATATCACATATGTGTTGTTTTTTTGTGTGTTTAGTAAGTCAAGGAACCGCTTATAGCCCCGACGGTCAGCCTATGGGCGGCTTTGTGCTTGACGGCCAACAACACATGGGTCTTCGGCCTGGCGGTAAGTTGCACTTTGATTATAATCGCGCATTAGTCACTTTTAGTGCTGTTATAAAAATGTTGAAAGCATTTGCATGTGTTTTATAGTTTTTTAATTTTCTTTCTCCGTCTCGCAGGTCCCATGGGAGGAATGGGTATGAACATGGGTATGGATGGACAGTGGCACTACATGTAAACGCCTCCCCGCTTCCAAAAACCATAAACGTAAGAAAACGCTTCGGTACTTAGAACATCCCCTCTCTTTCTCCTTTCACTCTGCGTGTGAAATCTGATTATAGTGGCAATTCTCTCTCCGACGCCCCCCCACACACACGCACACATGCGCGCACGCACCTTCTTTCCCCGGCTCCATCTTCGCTGCCTGTCTCTGACAGTCCACAAATCAAGACGTATCGCTCGCCGCGGGCGGCCTGGCATGGAGAATTTTATTTAATACCCACACTGTGCTGCCCAATGAGCCCCTCCATAATGACACTTACCTTGATTAATAGAGCTCTTTATATGTAAATAGGCACCGCATCCAGTTCTCCAATCGTGCCAACACAGCCCTTTCCTCTCAAATAACAACCTCAGCCTCTGCTAATGAAGGGAGAGGAGCGGGGAGGTGAGCGGAGGTTAACACCCCCCACCGAAGCCTCAGACACATAGAGATATCAGGAGCCCCGGCTTGGAAGAGCCAGATACACGCAGACTAAATAATTTCCAGACTATTTAATCCTACCTTTTTTTGATTGAATTATCATCGAGTCGTTACTGTAATTGCGTCATTTAGAGGAATGTTTCCCCGTCCTTAATTCGCTCTGGTTAAACACCATATGCTGGTGGATCGTGGGGATCATTATGAAGATCTGTTTTCCTGCATAAAGCGGATTGAGACACATTTATGATTTTAGAGGCAGGTGTATGTTTTTTTTAAAGGAATATTTTGAGTTGGGTGCAAATCAGCAGCATTTGTAGTTGATAAGCACAAAATTTGTTTTAAATACAGCACTTACACTCTTAAAAATAGAAGGTTCTTTATTTGTATTAATGGTTTTATAAAGATTTTTTAACATCACTGAATCTTTTATTTCATGAAGGGCTCTTTAAAGTGGAAAAAAGGTTCTTTAGATTATTAAAATGTTCTTTACACAAAGAAAAAAAAAAGTGGATATTTTAGGAACTATTTACTGAAACCCCCATAATGTGAATTTGGCCATTTTTAAGAGAATTTTAAAGCAAAAATAAAAATATGAAGTTAATAATTGCATAAAAGCACTTTTTTAAAATTACTATTATTTTAGCTGTAAAGCTGTTCACATTTTTTTATTTTATGGTCGTTTCAGGGTTTTAGACGTGTTAAGACACTGAAGTTGTAAAATATATTGGGGTTTTTTTTATTATTATTATTGGATTTTTAGGTTTTACAAAAACATACTGTTTCAGTCTTTCGTCTTCAGATTTTCATATTCAGTTTAATGTGTTACTTGCTATTTCTTTGTAATTATTTGTAAAATGTGTCCCTGGACCACAAAGCCAGTCTTAAATAGAACAGGTATATTTGTAGCAATAGCCAAAAATACATTGTATGGGTTAAAATTCTATTTTTTTCTTTTATGCCAAAAGTCATTAGGATATTAAGTAAAGATCATGTTCCATGAAGATATTTTGTAAATTTTCTACCGTAAATATAGCAAAACGTAATTTTTGATTTGTAATATGCATTGCTAAGAACTTTATTTGAACTTTAAAAGCGATTTTTATTATTATTATTTTTTTTATTTTTTTTTTTTTTGCATTCTCAGATTCCAGATTTGCAAATAGTTGTATCTTGGCCAAATATTGTCTTATCCTAGCAAACCATACATCAGTGGAAATCTTATTTATATGGCTTGGTTTCAAAAAATGTACCCTTATCATTATGGCCATTATGGTTTTTTATGGTTTCCAAGGTCACAAATTTCTTATCAATTTTTGTGTGAAAATTATTTCTACACTACTAAAACATCTTTACATTTTATTTTATTTTAATGTTTATTTCTGTTATAAATGCCTTATTGTAACCTAGATTCTTGTTTATTTTAAAGAAAAAAAGGACATAATTAAATACATTTTTCTCTGAATCAGAACATACCCAAAATATTCCTTTATTGCTTCCGCAATGTGGATGTTAGTGAATAAATCTCTTAATACTGTATTTTTCACTCTATATTCTAGGTTTTGATGGTGGCCTCAGGAATAGTCCCAGTGCTGGCCAGAGGCATGAGGAGTCACATCTCATTCATCCTTACCTGATCACGCCCCTGTCCGGTCACCTCCTGTCTTCACGAGACCTCCCGGACCCCTCATCATCTGGCCATCATATCTCCAGCCAAAGGACTGTCTGCAGGAGCACCAACATTACAACAACAGACTTGAAGCATTTGTGCCAAAAGAGAGACTTCTGAAAAGACAATTGGAGATCTTTTCTTTTTAAATTATTTATTTATTCTTGTTATACCGTCAAGAAGCACGGGGACCACACCATTTGTGCACTTTTGCTCAACCATAGAGTGGCCGCCCCAGACGCAGATATTCCATACCTCCTCACGCACAAGTGCACACGCTCATATTAAACGCATTTACCGGTGGAATATAGTAAAAGATGCTAAATGCCCCCAAGAACTGAAATGTGAGTGTATGATGAGTTTTTTTTTTCTTTGGGAAATGTTCTATGTTTGGGTTTGTGTCATTGGCTAGTTTTTAGACCTTTGCATTCATGATTCTACAAAGCTTGAAGGAAATGAAACCACTTGGTGGGATCATTATGGCACACATCTGACACAAATTCCAGTATTTGAAACCACAGAGTCTTCCCCACATAAGATGTTTTGAAAAGCATCTTTGAGGAAATGAGTTGTGCGTTTATTTGTCGAATTGGAGAGCAACAGTGCTCTTGTAAGGCTAAATATGCCTGGAGGAGTTTTTAAAACCACTAGAGATGTTCCATTGTACATAATTATGTAAATGTTATTTGTAAAACACATCAATGTCAATAGGCATTCAGTCGAGATCCTTTAAAAATGGAGATGGGATATTGTTGTACATTTTGGTCCGTTCTCACTCTTGCTTTTCTCTATGGAAAAAGTCGATTATATGTTTGTTGATGTACTGATAAGTTTGATCGATCCTCCCGCTCTGTCCATTTTTCCTTTTAGGCGTCTTTTAAAGCAGTACAGTATTTCTACACAGTCAAAAGTCGAATTCTTGTAATAAATGCTTCATTTTCAAAATGTTAAATCTCTTGCTTTGAATGTTATTTGAATCGGTACTGACACGATAAGAAGTTGAAATTTATTTCGTCTAGAAATAACTGTTTTTATTTTGCAGATAAAATGCAGCTTTGCTGCAGCGTATTTATCAATCATTATTTTGTATGTTTTAAAAAAGAAAGAAACGCAAACAGAACGACATCTCAAGATTTTAGGTGTGTAAATATCAGACGTGTGCAAACAATTATAAAATAAATGACTGTATAGCTACAAACAAACTGAGAATTTTAATACTCCATAAATAACGTCTGCTGAAACGGGCATACGAAGTGTAAAATAATAATTTCATATCCGTATACACCTCCCTAAAACCCTCTAAGAAGGTATTAAAATTTGTGTAGAGGTCCTTTGTAAAATGTTTGAGGCAATATGTGCAGAAATAAATCACATTAATTCGATATTGCCAAATCAGGCGACTGTACCGCGTGTAATTTTTCAGAAACACAAACCCCGCGCACTTCTTCATCTCCAGCATCTTTTAAACGCAATTTCGCTTTGACATTTTCAAATGGTTTTTCTCATGCTGTTTGATATCTTAGCTAAGACTGCTCCTGCAGACGTTTCCTTGCTTATTTCGACCTCCAGTTTGTGTTTCTCTAGCCTGCAGTACTGGTGAGAAAATGCTGTAGTTTGGTGGTCATTTATCAATGTCAGCGGCGTAACGATCTCACTGCAGTATTGATGAGGAGAATTACGCTGCTGGAGGAGAAGCCACAGGCACAACAATACCTGCAATAACGCGACGCCCAATGCCCTTGCGTTTCATCTCATTCCTTTCGATAATGGAATTATTTTAATAAGACCTTCCAATCCGTTTTGTTTCTCCTTCTTTTATTTTCTTTTTTATTTTATGTCGACTGCTGAAAGTCTTCACATTTGAAAATAAAAGGATTTTTTTAGTGCACAATTCGTTCAAGACGACATAAAATGCAGGTATATTTCTGTTGGGAAACGACTGGGTATTATAAAACCAGTTTCACCTCATGAAACATCTTTAAATAACGCATCATAAATAGCTAGTATTTAGCTGCACGTGAAATGTTTTGCAAGGAAAACGTTTTATAGAGATACTGGGATTCCAACATAATCGGGAAAATGCTTAATACGCGTCTTACGCGTCTGTGTAACATCTGGAAAATAAAGACAAGTTTAAAGCTGTAATATTATCTCGAGCACAGCCAGTGTTGATATAGATAACTCAAATGCTGAGTGTGTATATCTTGGTCAGAGATAAATTCGTTGTGAAAGCTGCCGGAAACACGAGCACAGCTTTATAAAATATGGGTCATCCTTCCCACACTGAGTAACAACACGTAAAAAGATACAACATAAAATGGAGCAAACACAATCCACACCCAGCTAATAATATTTATCTGCTCAGCGGAGTAAAAGAAGACGCCGTTTCATTATGAAATCTATGATAGTGAATGAAACAGTCTGTCGTTAACCTGCATAAAAATGCGAAACAGACATTCAACGGGCTTTAAAAAAATTTAAAAATTATTTTTTACAGTATTTTAAATTATTTAAAATACTGTACTTTTCGCGGGCTCATTAGTCATTTTATTTACTAGAACGTTATTTTGGCGCGCAGATTTGTTGCGACTTTTCTTGGGGTTTCCTCTCTGGCTGGTTTCCCTCAGCACTGGTTTGAAACAATGTCCTGAAGTGAATCTTACGACTGAAATAAAAGCGATGGTCTCTAATGGTGTGTCATCACACCATAAATGTAATCACAACTGGTGCAACTAGGTGCAATAACTTCTTAAACCTTGAAATCACAGTCAATTATTGAATAAGAGCAATAATGATTTTATGAATCAGCTTGTCATGGCAGTAGCTATTCTGTGCACCCCTCTTCATTTCAAAAATAGTTTACATCTCCCTTCGACTACAGCCAAGGACTTGTCGGGACCCGCTGAATCTAACTTGTCAAACACAATTTCTATTGTGTATATCTCCTCTCTCTGGATTTCTTGAGTGGTCGTGTTGAGAACCTGGTCCACGTGAGGAGATGTTTATCCCCTGGTTACAGAACAGTCAGAAGGATTGGTGTTTAAATTTGAGGCCAAAGGAAATTAGGTGGGGAGGCCTCTCTTCAGCTTTATTTACAGCAGTGCGTGTGCCAAGAGGTCAGAGGTCAAAGTTGAGAACGGGGCCAACGGGAGAGCTATCTTGCTTCTAACACTGATTGTTCCACATGCTTGGAGTTCTGTGCATTCTCTCTTTCAAGTCCCGGGAAGCTGATCAACGTTAAACCGTTCCCTAAGATGAGCAAAAGCAGGTCTTCTAATGTTCAAGAAGGAAAACAGACTAAGCTTTTGCTGACTGAAGGATGTAAACTGCTGACAAGTGGCTAAATATTATCATTAAAATTATGTCATCATGATGTCCACCAATCAGAGCCCCCATTAAATTCATTGCAACGGCGAATGAGCCATATAGTGAAGTGTCCCCCAGAAAAAAAAAAAAAAAATGTCAGATTCAGGATTGTATGCTGCAGAGGGTCCCCAGCTGTGGAGCTGAAGGATTTTCACTTTTATTAAGATCAGAAGGAACTCAATTCGGACAGTCGTGCTGGACAGTGGACCTCAACCATCGGCCAGATGCGCTGGAATTAAAGTGACACATGTCGGTCCAGGTTTTTTCACCTGACAACTTTATTTCCAGTTTTCCTTCTTGGATCTGACAGCCTTACACACTGTAGTTCATGTCTGTTGTGCTTTTAATTCAGTCATTTCGGTGTTTATTTTGAGCTTTGTTTTGTCATCGTGTAGATTATTAGTAATATGCCGTTCAACAGTTTGGGATCAGGAAGATTTTTAATGTTTTTTAAAGAATTCTCTTATGCTCATTGAGGCTGCATTTACTTGATTAAAAATACAGAAAAAACGGTAATATTGTGAAATATTATTACAGTTTTAAAAAATGGTTTTCTATTTTAATATATTTTAAAATATAATTTATTCCTGTGATGCAAAGCTGAATTTTCATCAGCCGTTACTCCAGTCTTTAGTGTCACATGATCTTTCAGAAATCATTCTAATAAGCTAATTTGTTACTTTGATTATCAATGCTAGAAACATTTGTGCTGCTTAATATTTTTTTGGAACCTGTGATTCTTTTTTTTTTTTTTTCTTTGATGAATGGCATGTTAAAAAGAACAGCATTTATTCAAAATAGAAACAATTTCTGACAATATAACTCTTTGCTATTATTTTTTTATCAATTCAACAAATCCTTGGTGAACAAAAATATTAATTTTTTTCAAAAAAGAGAATAAAAATTTACTGACCACAAACTTTTAAAAGGTATTTATTTATTTATTTGTTTGTTTTTTGTTTGTTTGTTTACTTACTTACGTTTTTATTATTTAAGAATCCTGAAAGTATCACATGGTTCCAACATAATATTAAGCAGCACAACTGTTTCCAAAGTTGATAATAAATCAGCATATCAGAATGATTTCTGAAGGATCATGTGACACTAAAGACTGGTGTAATGATGCTGAAAATTCAGCTTTGCATCACAGGAATAAAATATAATTTAAATTACATTCACATAGAAAATAGTTATTTTACACTGAAATAATATTTCACAATATTACTGTTTTTTTTTTCCCTGTATTTTTTATCTTCTTTAAAAAAAAAAAAAAACGCACTGAACTTTTGAATGGCAGTGTATATAATGTTACAAAAATTATATTGCAAATAAATGTTGTTCTTAAAATAAATAAATAAATAAATAAATAATGATGGTTTCCAAAAAAATTAGCAACACAACTTTTTAAAATCATTAATAATAAGAAGAAATGTTTCCTGAGTCACAAATCAGCATATTATAATGATTTCTAAAGGATCATGTGACACTAAAGACTGGAGTAATGATGCTGACAATCCAGCTTTTCATCACAGGAATAAATTGCATTTTAAAATATATTCAAATAGAAAACATTTATTTTAAATTGTAATAATATTTCACAAAATTTATGTTTTACTGTAGCAGCCTTGAGCATAAAAGACTTCAAAAACATAAAAAAAATAAAAATAAATAAAAATGACCCAAACTTTTGAACAGTACAGGAAAAAAAAAAAAATACACATAAGATTTCTAAATATCTCAGTTGTTTTTCCTAGATAACAGTAAGATTAAACTGCATCTCAAGTTTTTCTCCTGAGAAAAAGAGCAGACCACATACATCTTAACAACATGCTCAAATGTACATGTCTGCATTCAAAAGCTTCAGTTTCAATAGGAACCAAACATTTATCTACGTTCTCAGTGTTTCTTATTTTCCCCAAGTTTGGCAATAAAGTTGATACACACATAAAACACAGCTGAGAACTCCATTAAGTCTTGTGAGCAATAAAGGCTTGTTCAGAAAATGCTTTGTGGATACTCTAGACAAAATATTTTTACATATGGTTCAAATATAGACATCCATTGACTGTGACCTCTTTCTATTCTGTCGGCAATATGTTCCTAATACCCTTTTTTGTGACGTGGTGTATCATTTGTGAGAGGAATTGTCACCCCGTTGAACCTACACAGTAAACACCACAATCGTCTACAGGCGTCAGTACGGCAACACATTTCAAATACTCCAAACAATGTGTTTAATCAATGGAGGTGACAGTAAAGGCCACTGCTCATCTGATTGATACTTCGGCTCCTTGAGTCATGTTTGCCACGGTTTGGCCTTACATTTCGAGTGTCATCTATCAGAAGGTGTTTGTGTTAGCAACTGTTCTATTGCCTAATTGCTCGCACATGTGTGGGGCTGCTTGGATTGGGCATGTGTTGATAAATTAGATATCGTATATCGGTCGGAACGAGATGATGAATTGTGGGTGAAAGGGTGAACCGAGATGCATGACTCAAATGTGACTTTGATTATAAAACCAATGCGGTTACAGATCACCCAAACACAAATACCATCAAAACACGCACGGTCAAAATAATGAATATTAGATGCGTTTGATTCGTGATTTGGATTGCAGGAGCGTATTGAAACAATGGAACTGAGCTAAACAAATATCTAAATGTTGTGTTTTATGTGGTTGTGCTGTGAAGTTCTTGTTGTACAGGATAAAAGCATACAGACAAATACACAATCAGTGCTGAAGCAATAAACACGAGCTTGGAAAGTAATCTACACTCTCTTAGAGGCCAGGCTAAAGTTTGACCTCTCTCTCTCCCACACACACACACCTTTCAGGTTAAGATGTCAGTGGGAAGAGAATGTTTCAGGACTCAGCCAGCACATCTGGTTCTGCACTAGGGCCTCAGCCGAGCGGCTTTAGCTGACAGACAGAGGGGCAGGAGGAGGTAAAGTGGGCCCTGGGTGGAGGTCGGGGAGGGGACGGCTACGGTTTGGCCAGGGGACATGACTCCAGTTGACACCTGAGTCAGATTTCTTAGTGAGAAGGAGCCGTCCTCTAGGAATTATCTTCCCACTGGAATACTCTACTGTTCCCATGCACCGTTTACTCTATAACCCCAATAATCCCAGCGGGTAGTTATGGGTGGAATTTTAAGATTACATTTAATTGCTGTTAAAGGGTATCATGGCCAACATACAGTATTGTTTTTAGTTTAAAGTGTGTGTGTGTGTGTGTGTGTGTGTGTGTTACAGATTTATTATACATTTATTATAAATATGTAAATGTATTTTTTTATTTTATTTTTGTTTTGTTCATCTCTAAGTACTGCAACTTGTCACCATTTAATTAAATATTAATTTTATTTTAATTGTATTTATTTTCATCAGTTAGGTTTCTTACAGTTCACTTAGTCCAGAGTTTAGTCCAAATGCAATTTTTATTTTATTTTATTTTATTTTTATGTCCATCTGGTCACTATAAAATTGAGTTTTCATTTAATTTTATTTTAATATATGTTAATTTTTTTTTTATATTTATTTTTCTTTCAGTGAACTTAAATAGCACAGAGTTGTAGTAAATGAAATGTAACTTAACTAGTTTATATTTGTATATTATATATTATATATGTGTAAATTTATTATTTATTTATTTATTTTGTTTGTTTGTTTGTTTATTTGTTTTTTAAGTTTCTTACAGTTCACTTAGTCCAGAGTTGTGACAAATGCAAATATGTATTTTATTTTATTTTATTTTATTTTATTTTATTTTATTTTATTATTGTATTTTCATGTTTTAGCTTTCTTTCAGTTCAGTTCAGTTAATTTTGAACTTTATTATTTTATTCTATTTATTTGATTTTATTAGAACTGTAAATTTTCATATCTTTTTTATTTATTTATTTATTTATTTTACATTTTATTATGCTCATCTGTAAGCACTGTAACTGGTTACAATTTAATTCAATATTGTATTTTTATTTATTTCCATATTTTAGCTTTTTTTTCAGTTCACTTAAATAGTTCATTTTGAACTTTTTTATTTTATTTAATTTATTTTATTTTTATTTGAGCTTTTTTACAGTTCACTTACATAGCCTAGCATTGTGATATTATTATTATTATTATTATTATTATTATTATTATTATTATTTCATGCTCATCTGTAAGTACTGTAACTGGTCACTATTTAATTATTTCTGACAGTTTACTTTAATAGTGTGACAAATGCATTCTTTTTTTAAGTACAAACATTCAATGTCTCCTCGAAAAATTATGTCATAGTAATAATAATTACACAAGTATCAGCATTTTTTTTAACTCTTCAGATGAACTATAGTGTGTCACATTACAGCGCTCATAATTTTATGTCAACAAAGACAACCTTTTACACACAGTATTACTGCCTCACACTTTTTACACGCTTATTATAAAAACATCCAAATCATTTTTGTCAGATGGTTCTTGCTAAATCTAATGCGTATACATCAGCCAGCATACAAATGCCATGCATCCATATTATGTTAGTTGAGATGAAAGCCTGTGGTGAGAATCTCACACGGATGACAAATGTTTTTGCCCTCTGTCTGCAACCAGATCTGACAAGGCCAGAGAAGAGAGGAAGCGCACACGAACCGGTCTCATCACATAAATCTCACGTGCTGACCCCTAAAAAACGGGGAAAAAACTACAGAGAGAGATCTTTTATAGAACCTGCCATGACAAAACAGGCATTTTTTCAGACGGCATGGATCCTCTTTACTCTATTTTGTATGAATTTATCATTGCTCTTTTCATCTTTGCTTTTGGTCAAACGAGAGGCTGTTAGTTTATATCTCAAGAGTTTCCCCAGAAAACTAGACAAGACATTTTTTAGAGAAATGAAAGATGAAAATGTTATAATGTAAAAAAATGTAAGTGACAGTGTCATCAGATGAAGAAGCTTACACCAGCCCGTGGCTATATGAAGTTATTTTAAACAAAACACTTCTGACTGTTTGCACAGCAGGCCAAGACAGATATATGAGATAGCCTTTACATGTATTAATGATGTAAACAAGTTCTTCTGAAAGTGAGCGATAAGAAGAGCAAACTCTTCATATACACTGCAGATTTGTTTTTACAGTGATGAGTGGATTTAAAATAACATTACAGAACCAAAGCCCTCGGAGAGCAATATTTTATTGCTCAGATTTTGCGCTTTCATAGTTCAGGAGGCTTAATTCATTTCTTTGAAGTACATTTTGTCTCAGATGTTTGTCCTAAATTTGCGTATAGAATCCTTATAATTCAATATATGAAAAAAAGGCAGAAATGTTGACACAGAAAGAATATTAACTAGATTATTCTATGATAGATAAATAAAGGGGTCATCAGATGCAAACTTCACTTTTACATGTTGTTTGAACATTAATGTGTATCGTTGGCTGCTCCAATGATAGTTGATTGACATGAGCGTCTTACCTCAGATCAGCTGTAAAAGTCCAACCTCCATTGTTTCGATGCCGGATCAGGGATGTACGTTAGACAAGAATATCTCTGACTGAGCGATTGAGATGTTGTGTTGCTGGATGTAATAATGAACATAGTGGTCGTCATTTACTCCCGACATCTGAGCCGCTGAAGATGCAGTGGATTACATTTGTTTGTGAATGGAATGAGCCTCCCCGATCTACATAAATGTTCACGCAAATCATTCGCGATCCAGCTTCACTTACAGTGAGTATAAGGGTTTTTTTATGAATCTCTGCAATCACCTTTCCTAATAATGTGCTAGTTAGCAAGTTTCGCGGCTAAATGCGCTAAATGCGGCTAAAGTAAGAGCAGCAGAGAGAATTTTGCATTTAAGAGAGCAGCCCAGAGCTCATTTGCATTTAAAGGAACAATCCCTTAGAATGGGATGATTTTTGCAGATCTCATTTTGACAAGGTAAAAAGGGTGTTAAAAGAATTTTTAACCAAAGTATATTATAGACTTTTCATTAAGACCCTAAAGAATCATATCAACTTGTGGAAAATGGGCAGCCGATGTCCCCTTTAAAATATAGTGTAACTGAACTTTGTCATGCATTTACATATACTTGTAATTATTCATTAATAATGAATGAAATTCCAGTTTAGTATGTATGCAATATGAAATAACATGCTACAGTTAAAATTATAATATAATTAAAATTATAATTTATTTACATGTGCTTTAGTATGTTGGTCAGTGCACATTAAAATAAATGTATAAAGCACAACATTATTATTAAACATACTTTAAAGTAAAACTCTGAATTTGACATTATTATAAAGTGCACTTTTTAAAAGTATACTTAAGTGTATTGAGAAACAGTCATGAAAGTATAAAAGTGTACTCTCTTTAAGTACACTTAAGTTGCCTTTTATGTAATTAATATTATTTTGTCATCTTACAAAAATTAACCATGGATTTATTATAGTAAAAGTGTGGTAAACAGTTTTTTGGCGTATTGATGACCATTTGTAAAACCACAGTTTAACTACACCATGGTTAAACTATGGTTAGACTACCAAAACCATGGTTAATTTGTAGTTACTGTGGCTTAATTATAGTAACCATGTTTTTTTGGTTTTATTTGTAGTAAAGCCATGGTTAATATTCGAAAGGGGCAAGTACTGTACAGTTTATATTCTGTAAAATTAAGCACTTCTCTTTTTTTTTCTTTTCTTTCTTTTTTTTCTTTTCTTTCTTTTTTTTAATAGTTTGGTCTGGGAATATCTGATGAATGTACACCATTCTCATGACAATGCAATAATTCATACAATGCACTGCAAAAGTGATTGTTGTTTTAATGGTAAAAGACTGTGATTGTTGTTTTAATGGTAAAAGACGGATAGTTACAGTCCTTGATTCTGATTGGTTGAGTGGTATACAAAGCTGTTGTAAATTACTCTACAAACATACACCTTTGTTTATTTTGTGTGTTGCTTGGCAACCATTTTGTTGCAACCACAACTGTGTCTGAGAAACTACATTGTTTGGTGAAAGAATACTGTTTTTATTTATATCATTACACAGTATTTGCTCTGTTTTATTTTGTGAAACTACGTATATGGAATAACTGTTTTATAAAAGCAATAAGCCCCATGAAGCCATGGTTTACAGTGAATTTCTAACAGCTAAGGACATTTTAGGCGCTTTGCGTCATTATGAATTCATTGTAAACCACACCTTCTTGGTGGTTATTGCTTTAAAAAAAATGCTACTGTAAAAACCTGTTAGTTAATGGTAAGTGTCCGTGCAATACATGCTAAAAAACTACAATAAATCTAACATGACATTTTACGTAATATTACAGTAAAACAAGGGAAACCAGTAAGTGTTGTAACACGGGGTGAGTTGTCAGTTTGACAAGTGAGAAAGGAGCTATGGTTGATGTAATCAATTTCATACACTCCACATTTGTAATGTTACAGGGGAAGTGGCATGTCAATGTGAGCAACTTTGTAGATTTTAATGACCAAAAACTGATTTTCAAGACAGAAAGTAACAATTGCTATATAGGCAAAAAATAATGATAATGGAAAAAAAATACTTTCTTTGCTGATACAAATATTTGACTTACAAAACCTAAAGTAGCTGTTTGTCTAGTTTAATTTGATACTTTGCATTCATGCTAACTTAAAACCCACATGCTAAAACAGTTTGCTATGTTATGGCTGTTTGGGGTGGGGATAGTTGTAACTGTTCATTAGAACTGTTACAACCAACTCCTTATGATGATTCCAATAAGTCCAATTATCAAATCACATCCTCTGTTAAGGCAAAATCGTGTGAGGTTTTTGTTGCACATCAAGGGATGTATGTAAAATGTAAAATGTGTTTCCATCATAGTTTATATGCATCTTCTTATTGGATATCCACCTCAAATGAACACATACTGTTTTTGTGCACGTTTAGAATTTTAGAATTAGAATTGCGCATCTTGAAATTTCCATACAGAGTTTTTTTTTTTTATGTGATGATCCAAAATTCACATAAAAATAGGCAGGTGGCAACACAGCTAGTCACACTCACACAAACACACACACAGCAATTGTTTTTGTGCTAAATTAAAAGTCCTAAAATGAATACAGTATGATGTTTTTGTCACTTTAAATGGTTTACTTTATACAAAAAAAAAAAAAAGATTATTTTTTGTTCTTCAATCAAGTTTTTGAATAAATTGGTAGTGTGGGTCTTATTTCAGTAGTGGGGTAGGTTGTAACAATGGAACTCTTTGTATTTGACATTACTCACATAATCTGTGATTATGCAATACACATCCAAGTGAGTTTTATGTGTAGTAGACAAATGTGGCAAGCATATATCAAAGTTTGACTCGACGGTCTCCCCCACTGTTAAATGTACTTTGTGGAAGTGAATAAGAACAAGGAAAACCATAAACTGACCTTCCCAGAATTCCCTGTGTAACACTTCAACATTGTATTTAATTTGAATAATCATGCTTTTTGTTTTTTTTTAGCTTTTTATATATATTGTTTTATATTTTATATATCCATGTATTTTTAGTTATTATATTTAGTTATTTGTTATTAGTTATACATTAGGGTTTTATTATACAACTCATGTTTTTAAATTCATTTTTGTTGCATTAGTGTTGCATTGATAGTGTTTTGTATATGTGTTTACGACATTATACATACTACTTCTATATTTGTCTTTACTTCAGCTAGTGGAACAGGAACTTGTGAAAAGCTTTGATTTTGTTTTATGGATGTCAGTATGTTAAAGGTTCAAAATTTAATATTTTAGTAGCAGCATGGCTCTTTTTTGTAAAATGTATAGATTGTTTTGTAAATATGTTTACATTTTTGCTGTATTTGTATCACAGCTACTAGTTATTTCTGTAAAACCTACATGGTTTTTTCATGGTTATGTTAATTTTTGCATGTATGTTTTTATACAACTCAACTCTTATGATTTAGTATTTATTATAAATATAAGTTTAATGTCAAATCTCTGACTTTTGCTAAATTTGATATCTTAGCTGTGCTCAGTGTGGGATATTACTGATATCTCCTCTGAAATTCGAGATGAGAAAAGAGATGCCTGGGATGTTTATCTCAGGAGAAAATTCTAAGCAGCAAGAGATCTACCTGTTTTCTATTTAAACTCATTACTGTCTGTGAGAAGCAGTTGAAATAAGAAGTAATCGCTTTTGTGATTTTTCTTTCCCACGGGTATCTCTGTAAAACCGTAGTTACTTGGTCACGAAGACAAGATGTGAGGCCAGCTTCAGCGATGATTTCATTGGACCTCACATCTCGAGCTGTCGGCAGCCACGTTAGCATTAGCAACATCCAATACGATCCTCTCAGCAAATCTCTTTTCAGGCCAGAGCGTGCGCGAAGACCCTCCGCAGTCGCTGAGTGAGGTAAGAAAACAAACCATTGGAGTTAATGGGCGAGAGCCACAGTCTCACGACCGTATATTTACTTATGTCAACTTCAGACGTCGGACACTGATTACATCTATCACGATGATCTTTCGCAATTACTCTGCCGAATAAACACGGTCACAGGTTCATGGCCAGTCAGAATCGTCATTCGGTCCAGCTCCCGAAATGATCGTTCTGATTCTGATTTGACATTAGCTAATGGTGAAAATCAGCTGAGGCGCTGCCGAATGGCGTCGTGTTCCAAACTTGTTTGGGCGAAGCGTTTCTTAATGAAAAAGTAATCTTGAAAAAATCACAGTGCCTAATTTTTTCAGTGCCACACAAACAAGTCAGAGGGGGTGATGAACGAGCGCGCTCTGCGCAGGGTCATCCATCACCTTCGCTGTCCGTTTGCCAGCAGGAACGTGACAGGAACGGTCAAATAACGTTTAGCACACGGGACCCGGTGTTGGGGGGGAGATTACTACTGTCAGGGCCATAATGGATTAGCCTAGGCCAGCCAAGCAGCAGCCAATCAGAAGCCGGCGGCCGCATTAGCATAGCTATCAGAGGGCCAGCCAGTCGGCAACGGGGCAAACTTGATTGACAGATGGAGGTGGCCGCCCGGCAGACATGCAGCCAGACTGAGGCCAAACAGAGAGAAGCCAATTATGGAAGGATGCAAGGACATTCATCATTCAGTTAGACACCTGTCCGGCCCTCACAAAGGAGAGAACCTCCATCCCTGCGCGCAGAAGATGCTCATTAGATTGGACTGGAGGAAATAAAGGAAACCGGTGGTTCATTGTCAGAGCACAGTGCAGTAAGACAAATGGAGGGCTGGTCTGAACACTGACGGCTGGCAATCCACAGATGTGAGAACGTATAAATGGAAGACCCTCGCTCTTCACATTTACTCTTTTGTTTTACCCTGTAGGCATTTCTCTCTCTCGCTTTCATTCATCTGCATCCTCTCTCTCTCTCCTAACATCCTGCTTTCCACAAAAGAGTTCAAACTCTGTATTTTTTATTAGGGGAGGTGTTTCGAGGGAACTCCGTGTAGGTCTAACCATCAACCCATCCTTCGGTTGTTTGTGGAACGCTGTGAGTTCACACCTAACGTCAGATGCCTCGACACAGAGTGATGATACAATTTAAACCATATCCCCAGCAACCAGGTGAGTTTGAATGACGGATGGCGGTTGCAAAACTGAATATAATTCAGCATCCCCACAAATATGCAGTGCCTTAGTTTGTCTCGCTACAAAATCCAACAAGCCAGATTAATACAGCTATCTGCTGTCGGTTTGATGAACAAGGGTTGATGACATGATGATTTTTTAAGGATTATTTATTAATTTGTTCATGATTTCATGATAATATGGTGCAACTATCAAACAAAATCATGATTTTTTTTTTTTTTCTCCTTGTTAAAATCAATTGAAAATTTTTTAGGTCATAAAGTCAAAATTGTCAGAGTGGTGCAACTATCCTTATATTGCAATGCTAGGCCAATCTGTATGTTTTTTACGAGGCGGCTAATTCGTATGAATTCAAACGACTTTTCACAAAATGTACGCATACGAGTCAGGTCGAACGAATTCGTACAAATTAGCCACCTTGAAAAATATGTATGAACTGCGATCGGGTTGGATATTATAATGAATAAAAAAAAAGGGAAAACTTAAGCATAATCGTTTATTATGTCTTTGCAAAAAAAAAATATATATATGTATATATATATATATAAAGCAAAAAAGGTCTGCCAAATCTCTGTCATGTGGTGCAACAAACATGCAGAAAGATTCAAAAATCACCAAATTAATACAAATAAAACAAGGCCTCTCAAAGTATCATACAATTCAATCATTTTTATAATATGGCAAGGTTGATTTAGATCATTAAAAAGTGCAATAAATACAATAAAGATATTTATTAATTAATAATTCATTATATTTTTGGAAAATAATGTTTAAGATTTGTACACTTGCATACACATGCAATATGTGCAGTGTGACGAAAATATGTTGTTATTTTCTACTTTATCGTTACACCACATGACATTTTAAGTGTAACTGAATGTAAAGTTTTCTTGAAAACGGAAAGGAAAATTGCCATATGAAACCAACAACAATACAAAAAGTAAAAATGCTTAATTTTTTTTAAAAGATTCTCACTTCAAATCTAATATTTTTCCTTTTCTGAGTCACAATTAGAATAGCACCTGTTAATTTAATTGATTATCAGGTACAGACAGGTCATAAGTATTGTTCTGCAATTTGGATGACTGCGTCTCCCAACAATTACTACAAAGAAACACTTACTGCCGCCGCACATGCGTACACGGCGACAAGAAACATTGTTCTTTCCTCAAAATTGATTCTAGAAGATTGATCTTGTCTGGCTGGCCAATCGGTTTCTCATTGGGGTCATGCCTCATTGGTGTGGGTTCCACCCCCTCCACTGATAAGTCCTCCGCTGCAGAGAAATTAACAAACGTTTGACATTTGTTCCACGTCCCATTGCTCAATAGCCAAGGCTGAGCACATGTTTAATCAACATTCATGTCCCCCAGGGAGCTCTGAGCTGCTTGCATCATCACCCTCTGCCACATTACCAGCCTGTTCCCGGTGCACCCTGGGATTCCGGGGCAGACAGTTGGCACACACGAACTGGCCGAGGGTGAATCCACGTGGGATTTCCTTGTGGGGGTAAATATTGTCTTTTCACTCCATACTGTATTGAAGAACAAACTACACCCAGGACCCATGTGGTTTGATTGAAACTCCAATGTTCTGCTGGAGCAAATGTCACTCATGCATGAGCGCCCTGGTTGGAGCCCATGCTGAGAAAGAGCTAGCTTCGGGAGGATGATGGGATACGGTGTCCGTGCAGTGATGTTCGGCATAAGCAAATAGGTAAGGGAGTTACAGACGGACAGCAAGACAACGTGGGCGGATCAATGCTCAACATTTGGACGACGTGAGCTTGTGTCATTTCAGAACAGCTTTGAGGAATGAATGACAGTGCTAGTTCATAGATGACTGGAGACCAGGAACAAAGCTGTTCACATTAAAATAAGCACCATGGGATGTGCTCATTAAGAGCTTGCAGTTTCCGGAGGTTTCTTGCCTACTTGAATATAAAAGTATGACAGCTGAATCAATTTACACTATAGAATGAATACATGGAATAAATGGACCGCATGAGAAAACATAACTATTTTAAGGTGGTGATTTTGTTTGATTTTTTTTTAGAGAGGGGGAAAAAAAAAGTAAGCATGACAGTCCACCCCTAAACTTAACCTACATTAAGTAGACAAAGTCATGAGCTGCAATTATCATCCAATAACATGACTTAAACTCTTTTATGATGAAAATGTATTTAATTTATAAATTTAAAATTAATTGTTAACGTTTTTAGGACATAAAAAAAAAAAATTGTCAGGGTAGTACAACTGTCCTGTCCAGTTTACACCATCATCGAAACGTATCAGAACAAATACTTGGAATAGCCCGAACTTATGAAAAAACATAATAAATAATAAATAAATACTATTAATATTTGTTTTTAAAAAAGTCACATGGTGCAATTATCATGCAAAAACATGACTTAAACTCTTTTATGATGAAAATGTATTTAATTTATACATTTCAAATAAATTGTAATCGTTTTTAGGACATAAAAACTAAATTGTCAGGGTGGTACAACTGTCCTGTCCAATTTACACCATCATGTACATGTATTAGAACAAATACTTGGAATAACTCGAACTTATGAGAAAACATAGGTATTTTACAAGGTGGCAATTTTTATGAATTTGTATGATGTGACAGTTGGATTTAATTTTAGCAAAAAATGTTGGAATGAAGGTCCAACGCGAACCCTAACTGTCAGTGGGGTGTAAGCAGGTTGTAAGAAAGTGTACCAATGAGAAAAACAAGTAGTTTAGCAATGTATTTTTAAAATTATTTCTCAGAGGAAAAAAAAAAAAAAAACAGTAAAGCAGTTTTGTTAAATATACTATTAATATTTGTAATAATGTTGTCTGTCATATGGTGCAACCACCAAAGTCCTGTGGTGCAACTATCATGCAAAAACATGATGTAAACTCTGTCATTATGAAATGTTTATAATTTATACATTTAAATTTATACATATTAATTGTAAAAGTTCCTAGGACAAAATCAAAATTGTCAAGGTAGTGCAACTGTCCTGCCCAATCTACAACATCATGGACACATATTAGAACAAATACATGAATGGCCCGAATTGATGAGAAAACAAGATGGCAGTTTTCATGAATTTGTACAGTGTGATTCATACAGAATTGTTGGGTTTAATTGTACAAAAAATAAAGTTAGAATGAAGGTCTAACCCAAAAAATCAGTTGGGTGTAAGCAGGTTGCATCAAAGCGTATGAATGAGAAAAAAACACTAAGTAGTTCATCGTAACAGCAAAGGGGTTTTGTTTAAAATACTATTAATATTTGAAAAACTATTGTCCAGCAAATCACGATCATGTGGTGAACAAAGTCATGTGGTGCAACTATCATGCACAAAAAAACAAAACAAAACAAAAAAAGACTTAAACTTCTTCCTCTTTAAAATGGTTTGAATTTATTAATTAAAATTAATTGTAAATGTTTTAGGGCATAAAGTCACAATTGTCAGGGTGGTATAACTGGCAGCCCAACCAACTAACGTAACTATTTTATAAGGTGGCGATTTTTAAAATTAATTTATACAATGTGATTTTTACGAAACAGTTGGATTTAATTTGAGCCAAAAATGTTAGAATGAAGGTCCTAACTGTCAGTGGAGTGTAAGCGGGTCGTAAGAAAGCGTATGAATGAGAAAAACTTCAAGTAGTTTGGCACTGTATTTTTTTTAAATTATTTCACAGAAAAATAAAATAGAAAATAAGAAAATCTGAAAATAAATAGTAAAGAAGTTTTGTTAAAAAAATATTTAAAAAATAGAACATTTGTTGTCTGCCAAATCACTGTCATGTGGTGCAACTAACATGCCAAAACATGACTTAATCTCTTTTATGATGAAATGTTTAGAATTTATTAATTAAAATGAATTGTAAAAGTGCTAGGGCATTAAGTCAAAGTTTTCAGGGTGGTACAACTGTCCTGTCCAATTTACACCACCATGGGCACATATTAGAATAAAAACACTCATGAAATAACCTTACCTTATGATAATATGAACACGTATGAATGAGATCATACATATTAGCCAGCAATTTACCAAAATGTAAAGCAGTTACACTTGCCATTGGAGTGTGTTGCTACAGTTTGAGGTTCACAGATACATAAAAGCGCACAAACGCACATCCAGAAAATTGTTCCACGCTTCACAATAACATATCCATGCACACACACTGAGGAGAGGCTATGGTAATTCAGCTCTCCATGTGGAGAATTACATCAGTATGGGTGTGCGGTGCAGATCCTGTATAAGTGGATGTGCCAGAGGATGATGAATGACTGAGTAAATACCCAGCATCCCAAGAGCCCTGATACAACCAGCCCAAACCCCCATCCATCTGAGCCTGGTCCGCATCACCTCATTTGTCAAGGAAAACCATTTTCTGTGCAGCCGAGCAGCCAGTTTGGGGTTACCGCTCTCTCCCTTATTACAACCGAGGGGATACGTGGAGGTCTCGTACACTTCTTAGGAATTCCTTTCATGATTCTACGCAGCGTTTTTGTAAGAGATTCCAAGAATTGCATTTTTGTTTAATCGGTAGACATCCCTTGGTCCCTATTTATCAACTCGCTTTTGCCACTTCAAAAATGATATAGGCCTGCAGGTGCTACTATGGTGTGTGTGTATGTGTGTTCAGGTTAGGGTAATAAAAAAAAATAAAGCGAGAAAGGAAAACAGCTAAATTAATGTAAATAAATAATAATAATAACAACTGCACAAAAAAATAGATTTTTCACATTTTCTGAAAAAAAAAAAAAAAATTAAAGTGGTGCATGGCCCTGCAAAAACTCCCCACCACAATGGGTGTTGGGAATGGTTGCCGCTATATTCCTGTGTGGTTACAAGATTGGGCTGGATGGTTGCTAGGGTGTTCTTGTGGTTTGGTTACTAACCCACATCTAAGCTTCTGAGTCCTTAGCTCCTCTGTTCAGTGTGGCTACAAGATTATTTTTGTTATTTTATATACCATTTTTACATTTTCATCTAGAATGTGGAAATGCATTTCTATGGCGGTACATGGGAAACCTTAGCAAATATAATTTTCTATGTTCCCATTTACTCTAACAGCCAAAAAAAAATCCTATAGTGTGTTTCTGCCACTTTCCAATATATAAAAATATAGACAGAGAGATTACACCAGAGACATATATGAGAATTACAGTTATTCTGCAGCATAATTGTACTAGTTGTTCGTAATTAAAAATAGTAAAAACAAACTATAAAAATAATACTAATACTAATAAATAAGAAATACTTACAAAACTTAATAAAAAATAAAGTATATTAATTATTGCGGAAATGCGTCATCACAGTCTGGACAAGGTGTTCAAAAGTAATAGCACACCTATTCAAAAAAAATCGTAAACCGTAAGTATGATCATATAATAGTGCTGGTTTCTTTACCGAGCACCACAATGACATGAATGGAATTTACATTAATAAATGGAATACACTGCATTTTAATGTAATTACCAGGAAATAATGATGCGGGGTTTCAATGGCTCTCGTACAGTCTATATGTATGAGGTCTTATCATAAAGGCCGGGTGTGTGTGAATGGTATTTAGGCTTGAGCTCGACACAAGCACAGAGAGAAACAAAGACTGAGAGCCGTCGTCATTAATCTTAGTCAGTGGCCGGTGCTGGCGCAATCTGCATGACCGGGGCAGTGACAAATGCCACTATGTGACTGCAGCGTCCAATCTCCCCAGCTTCATCTCCCGTTAATGTCACATCCATCAGGCCCGAGCCGCTCGCGCCATGTCGCAGAAAATTAAACTGCTTACAGATAAGGGCTAATTGCATGGACAAGCGAGCGGTGATGGGGTGGTTGCACAAACGGTGCTTCTCTTGCGTGTGACTTCTTTGAAATGTGCACCCCCTTATTTTGAGGGTGGTTTAAAAACAGGATTTATTTTAAAGCAGTGTTTTATTATAACACTCTCAACTTTTAAAAGGATACCTTAAATACCGCAAATAACATATCTTTCGATTAAAGATTTAGCGTACATTATTTTGGGCAAACTAAAGAAATTATATAGTGCAGGCTATTTCTGTGCCCACGAAGAGTACTTTGAATTGTTATCATTATTTAAAAAAAAAAAAATGTTTTTAAAATTATATTCAATGTCTGAGATGGATATTGAAGGATACAACTGTATTTATTAAACTAAACTCACCTTATGCAAGGTTACACAAAGCTGCAATAACTACATTGCTTCTTATGTCTCTGCCTTGATCCCGCACAGCTTAACACTGTCATCTAGCGGTCAAGCTTTGTTTGTAAGAATTAATGGTCTGTAATTTCAAGGTTGTTAACAAAACATTTCAGAAAATAAAATAAAATAACATTTAATAAGTAATGACGGAATACACTTCCTTAATTACATTTTTATTTTTTATTATTATTTATTAAACGCTTGCTTAGAAAATACAAATGTGAGAAAACAGATGCCAAGGAAAAGAGCCATAATAACAATAATAATAATAATAATAATAAATAAATAAATTAATTAATTAATTAATTAATTAGTTAGTTAAATTAAAAAGAAAGGAAGGAAGAATGAATAAATAAATAAATAAATAAATAAGCATGATCACATAACAATAAACATACGTCTCTCTCAAAACAAAAATTGTTAAATAAAAATTATACGAAAGCACCAAAAAGTGAGCATGGTTTAAAGTTTTATTTGCTTTTCTGTTACAGGAGGTAGATACCACTTTAATATAGATTTTAATGTCTTCTTGAAAGTAATAAAAGTGGGGGGTAACTTTCATAACCTTGCATTTGTGAATAAAATACGTTGCAAGCAAATTAATTAAATTGCAGAGAAAGTAAACATTTTCATATTGCTTCTCAAAAGTAAAAATTCCAAACTAAACATCCTTAAAGAAAAGCTCAAAGTCATTGTATGAAGTTTACAATGAACTGACAAATGTCTTGCCAAAGTTTTCTTGTATGAACAACAACAACAACAAAGATGCAAGACATCTATCTGCAAAGCCATCTGGGACAAAGTGTGCTAGCATGGTGTAGTTTTGGACAAGCAAGCCTTAATTATTTTTTGCATATTTTGGGAAAAATTAGTCACTGCTATTTTCACTGTTGAACATGTGCTCTTACTTTAAGAGAAATATAAATATATTTGCGAGGCAGGTTTCATTTTATTAGTATTTTGTTCAGTTTCACTCCTATCTGTACTTCACACTCCATCCCAGTAGGTGGCGGAATTTCACATTAGGCTGGTGCCAGCCGCCGCAAAACGTGAGAGAAGGAGACGAAATGGCGTCTGTTTGCATACGAACCAGTGAGAGGAGTGGACTGAATAGTTGTTAATGAATTGCTCCGTGTATTTGTGTATATATATTTTATATTGGAAGCTTGTTATTGTCGGTTTGGAACACAACCGTCGAAAGTTATGACAAATTGAGCGAGTCGTCTCTTGATTCATATCACGAAATTCCTGCGGGTAAGGTGAAGTTATTGCTAAATTTTTACTTAAGTTTGTACATCGTGTTAATTTCGTTCCCTGAAAATGTTCTAATTATTAGTATTTGCTTCTAATTAAGTACTCACAAACATATGTCGTGTGCATGCATGCATGCATGTGTGTCTATCTACCTTACGAAGATTTTTACTATAAACAAAACGTGGTAACACAAAAACATCATGGTTTTGCTACGCTAACCGTCGTTTAACCATAGTATTTGTCGGAAAACTGTGGTTATGCAAATGGTAATCAATATGGCAAAAAAAAACATGACTGCACTTCTACTACAATCGTAGTAACTGATTACATCCACACAATCCACACTGATCCACACAATCTGGATTCATTTCAACAAGTTACCTAATATTTACAGTCAGACTATAGTTACTTTTTTATTGATTACATGGTTACATATTATTATTAAATGTTATTTTATATTATTAAATAAAATTGATTGATTCTCCCTAATTCTTCTTTTCCATCTTTTAAATACTTTCTGAAATAGCCTAGCACTTTTTTTACACACAGAAAGTTTCATGATTTTAATTAATTAGACATGCTTTTTGATTAATACAATTTGATTTATAAAATCATACATTTAATTTATTTAAATTAAATAAATTAAATGTATGATTATATAAATCAAATTGTATTAATCAAAAAGCATGTCTAATTAATTAAAATCATGAAACTTTATGTGTATACCTGCTGGCAAAATATATATATATATTTGTTGTTGTTGTTTAAATTAATATATGTTTTTAAAAGACTTAAGCAATAAACACTTTGTCAGAACCACTACTAAATTACGTTATTTTGTTTAGTTTTAATCTTTTTTTTCTCCAGAATCGTGAGAGAATCATGGTCTCCAATTTATTAAAAACAACTGGGATGCTTATCCAGAATCGTGAAGCTCTTGTTTAAATGTTATTACTGCATATAATTAAAATGGAAGTTTAATTACATGTAGTTCAAAATGCACCTACTTTTTTTTTTTTTTTTACATTTTGTCGTCTTCAGTTGAATAAAAGACTGTTTTCCCTATATATTTCATCATTGAGGAATTCTTAAGAAACGTTTAAAAATCTGGTCTCGTCTAGTTCTCATGAACCTAGTCTAGTGTCTCCTCACCTAGAATAAGTGTCTCGTGACACCCCTATTATTAACATTTTACAAAAAAATGAAAAGATGCTTTAGGGAAAACCGCAGACAGACTGAAAGAACGCACACTCAGTCTTTGCCAGCAGGTGGCGCTTATGGAATGAGAGCGATATTACGTTGCTATGGTTACCGCTGTAAACAAAGCGGCGCCGCGCTTATGAACGCTACTTTAAATACATCATACATGGGCAAATGGGAAAACTCCATGTAAACTTTTCTTTAAACAGTCTGTTCCCCTTACAGATACATTCACATAAGCCACAATTTCAGTATTTAGGATAATATTTCCAGTATTTGTGCACCGTGATCTTGCTCTGCCTGCTACAGTATTTTTACCTCTTTGCGTTCCTCTTTAGCGTCTTTGGCCTCTGTTAACGGATGTCTAAAGAGTTCGTAATATTTCCACACACATGACATTTTGAAAGAAGATTGCATGCAGTTCGTGTGCAAGCCCGGAACAAGAGATCGGCTGAAATATGTCCGGTCGATCGGTGCATCTGTCTCCACTGTATAAATTATGTATGTATTGGTTATTGTTAACCCTCTGGGGTCTTTTGTGGCAGTTTTTCTGATAACGCCAAAAAGAACTTAAATTACTCCCTCATTTTTGATCGTACAGATAATAGCAATACATCAATCAAATCTGTAAGGAGTCTACTTTTAGTTGTTACACATGATAACAACATAGCAAACAAAAAAAGAAACAGGCAAAAGCAAACAAACAGGGTGTGCAGTCTGCTGCGTTGTTCTCTGTGATCGTCATTAAGAAATGCGTCACTAAAATGAACTAAAACTCTGCGAATAGTGGACACAGAGACATGAATATATCTGTAGAAAGCCTGACATGTCTACTTTTAAATTAGGGATGTAACGATTACCGGTTTGACGATAAATCATGATAAAATTCCCCACGCTTAGTACTACCGTGTCATATTTTAATTATCATTAAAACCGTATTCGATTACCACGATTTGAACAACTGATGATAAATAAATACTGTCCAGCATAAAGCACAGTTATGTAACAGTCTCATCTGCGCACGCAGAGTAGTTTCGTTTTGTGTGAAAAGACGACGGAAAAGCTGGGATGTTTTAAAAGGGTGCTAATGGCATAGGCGCTGATCCCCACGGAAATGATCGAGCACGCACGGAAAAACAGGAGATAGTCTCCGTTCTTTTTAAGCAATAAGAAATGGATTGCAGCTTTTACGACTCAATTCTCATTTTCATCCTTCATTTGAAGCAGTTTTTGGCGTTATTTTATTAGCAAATGCAAAGAGTGCATTATTGTAATACGAGAGGGTGCCAGCACGAATTTCTCGGATTGCAGCGGGCTTTCTCTCCCAAATATATAGTGATCATGGCTCTTCGCTCCCTCAGATGTTACATATGCGCCCTCAAACTTTGTCGTGTGTACGCACGAATAAGTGCTTATTGTAAACAGGTATTTGTTCATTTTATTTAGTGAAGCGCAACCCTCATAGAAAAAAATGTTTGTATTTGCTAACTAATGTATTTGCAGTCCGTGCGTTTCACTTCGCAACTGGGGGTTGCCCACCGGCAGAAACATAAATTGGGAATTATACAAATTAATGAATATATGAATGAATTATACGAATGTACCTCTGAAGGTTCTGATTGTCTTCAGAAAAGATTCGATGTCATTTTGTTTTCATCTTCACTCCATGTAACATCTAAAGTAGTGTTCTTGATCGCAATACTGCTTTATCCACGGAGTTCACGGAAACAGCTGTAATTCAGCTTTTCCATAAGCGCCATCTAGTGACACACAGTGGATTTATAGAGACTTACATTTACATTCAGCTTGTGTGCAGTTTTTGTCTGTCCAAAAAACAGACCGAATTGTCATGCCCTTGCTGTAGCCTATATTTTGACCAGTTGATGAAAAACAAGCTTATGTGGATTCTACACACTTAAACAATTCAGATAAGTTATCTAGATTTATGGAGCAGATAAAAAACATATAATCATTTATTAATCAGTTATTATTTTGACTTAACTCCTTTCTTTATTTAAAGGCTGAAATGTGAGGTTTGCCTTTTAGTAAATGTTTGATGTTTGAAATTTGATCATTTATTTTAGATATTTGAACATGCCATATAAGTTGTCAGTCACGTTGTCATTTAAAATCCTGACATCATTGGAACTGTTATTGTTTTACTGATTAGGTAAACAGAAAGTCATTTTATTTGTTGTTTGTTGATTTTTAAATGTAAAACTTGAAGTAATTTATGTGTCAGTACTTTTCGAACACTTCCAGCACATTTTAACAATACCGTGATAATACTGATAACCGTGATCATTTTGGTCACTATAATCGTGATAGGAAATTTTCATACCGTTACATCCCTATTTTAAACGAAGTAAGTCTAATCAAAAACAAGTATCATGTGTTAAAGTAATTTGTATGAAACCAACCCCACGTCCTGTCTTTCTGGTCAGACCTAATTATTTTTAATTTGATCACGCCCACGAGCTACTTACACTTTTGATATTATAATCAGCCACATTAGGCGCAAGCTGCGTACCGCCCACATCAACGTAAACAAAGCAGCGAGCCTTGTCTTCATTGTTTATCTCGGCTACTTGCATCTTGTTACTGGACGAAGACGCGCTGTGAGGAGTAAGATTTATATTTCTCTCAGAGGAAGAATGCGATGCGACTTACGGCAAGATCCACCGAAGGAGTAAGTCTTTATTTTATTAGCCTACTTACGTTAGTTGTTGTGTTACTGTGATATAACTTGTACACATTATAGTAGTTAGATTTTTTCCAAACTATAATTCCTGACTACATGTGCAATCAAGTGAAACGTTATGAAGTATGTTTCATTTCATTGCATCGAAATGTTTCACGACACCAGATGTTTTTAATGTTCTATAAAATGAAAATGACACGATATAAAAGGAATAGTATTTACACTGTGACACTGAATGATAGAGTCTAAGATTGTTTAGACAAAAACTACTGAATGTTTATGTTTATGATGTGCTTCACAATAATACATTAGTTTCCCAAACATAAAATGGTTTTGTATTGTATAATACATACAAAGCATGCTTGTGTTTATGACTATAAAAATCATATTTTTTTTTTATTTATAGTATAACAATAGGATAATATTAGTTTATTATTAATGCTCTGTGCATGAATAGATGTTTAACGTGTTAATAATAATTCGTTTCTCAGATATAAAATGCCATTTTTTTAAGATAGCATAAAACATGTTTGAGTCTATGACTACAAAATCATACTATATGTATATATTACAGATGCTCCTGATATTAACATGCTCACAGGTGTTTTATTTTTTTCTAGTGATCTGCACCACAGGTTAATGCTATATGAAGAGTGCTGTACCAACATCAGATGTTCAATTGCACTGATATTTTATTGTAAAACAATTTCCTGGACTACTGATGATGAGTTTTGTTTCTTAAATCCATGGAAAGAAGCAGCAATCGCTTAAATATCAGGTATAATTTACTTGTTTCACTTGTTGAAAAGAATTCAGAAACCAGTTTACAGGGATGACACAAAGTCTGTTCACGTCTCTATGGTTAGATCAGTGTAGTCAATAATGTGCTTTTGACCTTCATTATGTATGTTTTGATGATACTGTGTTGTAAATAAAATACAATCTAAAACTCCATTCTTTGAATCTTCTCACATTGTTTCTACATGACAGTCACAGTCTTACTGATGGGCCATTAGAGGAGAGCCTTTTGTCTCTCAGGTGTGAATCATTCAGGGCTGTTGTCACTCCCTCGCATATTCCCTTTCAATAACAAAACATGTCTTAGAAAATTTAAATCAATATATTGTTTTCTGTAAACGAGTGAATGAGATGATTTTCACATCATTTTGTAGAAAAAAAACTCTAGACTACCACATCCAGTTCTCAAAAGTCTTGTGAAGTATTGTTCTGAATGTGTTTCATGGCCTTATTTCAGTGAGTTTTTCCACTAACCACACATAAACGTTTTCTAAAAAACACAAACATGTACATAAATGTTGCTTGCATATTATTGTAGCCCAGTTTGTTCTGATTACAATGTAATCAGACTTTAGCCATTTATATGTTTTTAAGATAGGGCCAGTGACATATTTGTCAACTGTCCCGAGCGTCTTTCACGCTGGCCCCGGGCCATCGGGCACTCCTTATTGTCGAGCCCTGCTTTTGAAAACCTGTTCTATTTGAACAATTAGATGTGCTTAAGAATGGATGCACTAATATATATATATATATTTGTCTTTGCAGTGCATGAAGAGAATGCTTAGCATTTCAAGCCAGATGCCAACTCAGATGCAACTTTCCTTTCTAAATAAAGGAGGTCCGGATCTTCACGCTGGACTGAGTTCTGCATATTCTTCAAAACCTTCAGATGGTCAGTGGATGAATAAAAACCTCATTTTTGAGGAGGAACAAGAAGCCACTGTCAAAACACAATGTGAAGACAATAATGTAAATGCAAAGGTGTTGCAAAATAAGAAGCGTAATGGAAACAAAAGAGTTTATGAATGCCATGTGTGCCTTAAACGATTTGGTGCCCCATCCAAACTAAAAAGGCATTGCCTTATTCACACGGATCAGAGGCCATTTCAATGTTCCATATGCTTTCATGGCTTCAGAGAACGCTCTCATCTAAAAGTACACCTCAAAACTCACACCAACCCTTCATCACCAGATCAGAGATCACAGACGAATACACAGATTACAACTTCCAGTCCAATTTACCTGAAGCAGAAAAATAACGGTGAGAATCAGTGCAGCATCTGTCTGAAGATCTTTGCGTATCCTTCTAAGCTTGCTAGACATATTTTGAGCCACACGGATATCAGACCATTTAAGTGCCACATGTGCTTGAAATCATTTCAGTTTCGATGGCATTTGCAGTGCCACGTGAAGACCCATAAAAAAAAGGGTTGGAAGATAATTGCTGGTCATTTGGAACAGGATCGTACCGTTTCTTCCAGCAATGTAGAAAAACCTAAAGAACAAGATGTGCACACATCCTCACAAGAAGGAGCTGAAGACTCTTCTACAGTTCACCAAGATCAAAATATGCTTAAAGAGAATATGGCGTATCAGAAAATGAGTGGTGACTGCAGTGATTCAGATGTATATGTGCAAGGTACCCTTTTAAATGAAGGAGATTTGGATCTTCAAACTGGACAGAGTTCTGCATATTCTTCCAAACCAGAGGGCGAGTGGATGGTAAAAAAAGAAGAATTCGAGGAGGAACAAGAAGCCAGTGTCACAACACAAAGTGAGGACAATGATGTAAATGCGAAGGCGTTGCAAAGTAAAAGTCGTAACAGAAACAAAAGAGTTTATGAATGCCATGTGTGCCTTAAACGATTTGGTGCTCCATCCAAACTAAAACGGCATTGCCTTATTCACACGAATCAGAGGCCATTTCAGTGTTCCATATGCTCCTCTGCCTTCAGAGAACGCTCTCATCTAAAAGCACACCTTAGAACTCACACCAACTCTTCATCACCAAATGCAGTCACGCCTGCCGGAAAAGGGATCTTACCAATATCCAAGTCTTCTGATCGCATAGGTATGCTTCAACGCAAAAAGAAAAATGGATATCAGTGTGAAATATGCTTGAAGAAATTCAGGTTCCCCTCAAAACTAACTCGACATCTTTTCGTTCATTTTGATGTCAAGGCTTACACTTGCACAATCTGCAGAAAGTCATTCAAACAGGCCAATTATCTTCATAAACACCTCAAGGTACATACAGGAAAAAGAAATGATAATTCCAGGTTGTGTAGAGTACCGCAAAAACATGGGCACAAATCTCCAACACCTGGAGCTTTAAAAACTACAAATAACTGCAGACCGGATAATGGAAATGTGTGTTCACCTCAGATATTACACTCTTTAGAGACCAAAAAGCATCAGAAACCTGAATGCCGAAGCAATCTTCACCAAAATGTTCAATTGATAGAGTCAAATTCAAGTACCATAGAGATTAAAAGCTCTAACGCTTGGAAAAATACTGAAGAGCAGATCACCAGCCCATTTTACCTGAAACCCAAACATAAAGGTGTGAATCAGTGCAGCATCTGTCTGAAGAACTTTGCGTTTCCTTCTAAGCTTGCTAGACATATTTTGAGCCACACAGATATCAGACCATTTAAGTGCCCCATGTGCGTGAAATCATTTCAGTTTCGATGGCATTTGCAGTGCCATGTGAAGATCCACAAGAAAAAGGGTCGGAATATAATTGCTGGTCATTCGCAACAGGATCGTGCTGTTTCTTTCAGTAATGCTGGAAATTCCAAACTACAAGATGTGCAAATATCTTCACAAGATGGAGAAGAGGACTCTGCTACAGTTTACCAAGATCAAAATAGGGCTATGGATTCTCAAAAAATGAGTGGTGACTCCAGCGATTCTGGTGTATGTTTGCAAGTTTCCCTACTAAATGAAGGAGGTTCAGATCTTCACACTGGACAGAGTTCTGTGCCTTCTTCCAAACATTCAGAGGGCCAGTGGATGAAGCAAAAACAAGAATTTGAGGAGGAACAAGAAGCCAGTGTCACAACACTGAAGCCCAAACATAAAGGTGTGAATCAGTGCAGCATCTGTCTGAAGAACTTTGCGTTTCCTTCTAAGCTTGCTAGACATATTTTGAGCCACACAAATATCAGACCTTTTAAGTGCCACATGTGCGTGAAATCATTCCAATTTCGATGGCATTTGCAGTGCCATGTGAAGATCCACAAGAAAAAGGGTCGGAATGTAATTGCTGGTCATTCGCAACAGGATCGTACTGTTTCTCTTAGTAATGCTGGAAATTCCAAAGAACAAATTGTGCAAATATCCTCACAAGATGGAGCTGAGGACTCTGGTACAGTTCATCAAGATCAAACTATGGCTATGGATTCTCAAAAAATGTGTGGTGACTCCAGCAATTCTGGTGTATGTTTGCAAGTTTCCCTCCTAAATGATGGAGGTTCAGATCTTCACACTGGACAGAGTTCTGCACATTCTTCCAAACATTCAGAGGGCCAGTGGATTAAGCAAAAACAAGAATTTGAGGAGGAACAAGAAACCAGTGACACAACACAAAGTGAGGACAATGATATGAGAACGCACACACATAACTGCAAACCAGATGATGGTAATGTGTGTTTACCTCAAATATTAGACTCTTCAGAGATGGAAAAGCATGAAAAACCGGAATGCCAAAGAGCTGAATCACAACCTCCTACTGAAGAGCAGATCACAGCCTCCAGCCCAATTTACCTGAAGCGCAAACATAAAGGTGTAAATCAGTGCAGCATCTGTCTAAAGAACTTTGCGTTTCCTTCTAAACTTGCTAGACATATTTTGAGCCACACAAATATCAGACCATTTAAGTGCCACATGTGCGTGAAATCATTTCAATTCCGATGGCATTTGCAGTGCCACGTGAAGATCCACAAGAAAAAGGGTCAGAATATAATTGCTGGTCATTCGCAACAGGATCGTACTGTTTCTCTTAGTAATTCTGGAAATTCCAAAGAACAAGATGTGGAAATATCCTCAGAAGATGGAGCTGAGGACTCTGCTACAGTTCTCCAAGATCAAAATATGGCTATGGGCTCTCAAAAAATAAGTGGTGACTCCAGCGATTCTAGTGTATGTTTGCAAGTTTCCCTTTTAAATGAAGGAGGCTCAGATATTCACACTGGACAGAGTTCTGTGCTTTCGTCCAAACCTTCAGAGGGCCAGTGCATTAAGCAGAAAGAAGAATTTGAGGAACAAGAAGCCAGTGTCACAACACTTACGCACAAACATAAAGGTGTGAATCAGTGCAGCATCTGTCTGAAGAACTTTGCGTATCCTTCTAAGCTTGCTAGACATATTTTGAGCCACACAAATATCAGACCATTTAAGTGCCACATGTGCGTGAAATCATTTCAGTTTCGGTGGCATTTGCAGTGCCATGTGAAGATCCACAAGAAAAAGGGTCAGAATATAATTGCTGGTCATTCGGAACAGGATCGTACTGTTTCTTTCAGTAATGCTGGAAATTCTAAAGAACAAGATGTGCACACATCCTCACAAGACGGAGCTGAAGACTCTGCTACAGTTCACCAAGATCAGAATATGGTTAAAGAGGATATGGCGTATCAAAAAATTAGTGGTGCCTGCAGTGATTCAGATGTATATTTGCAAGGTACCCTTCTAAATGAAGGAGATTGGGATCTTCACACTGGACAGAGTTCTGCACATTCATCCAAACCATCAGAGGGTCAGTGGATGGAGAAAAAAGAAGAATTTGAGGAGGAACAAGAAGCCAGTGTCACAACACAAAGTGAGGACAAAGATGTGAGAACGCACACACATGACTGCAAACCGGATAATGGTAATACATGTTTGCCTCAAATATTAGACTCTTTAGAGATGATAAAGCATGAAAAACCTGAATGCAGAAGAGCTGAATCACAACCTCCTACTGAAGAGCAGATCACAACCTCCAGCACAATTTACCTGAAGCGCAAACATAAAGGTGTGAATCAGTGCAGCATCTGTCTAAAGAACTTTGCGTATCCTTCTAAGCTTGCTAGACATATTTTGAGCCACACAAATATCAGACCATTTAAGTGCCACATGTGCGTGAAATCATTTCAATTCCGATGGCATTTGCAGTGCCACGTGAAGATCCACAAGAAAAAGGGTCGGAATATAGTTGCTGGTCATTCGCAACAGGATTGTACTGTTTTTTTAAGCAATGCTGGAAATTCCAAAGAACAAGATGTGCAAATATCCTCACAGGATGGAGCTAAGGACTCTGCTACAGTTCATCAAGATCAAAATATGGCTATGGATTTTAAAAAAATGAGTGGTGACTCCAGCAATTCTGGTGTATGTTTGCAAGTTTCCCTTCTAAATGACGGAGGTTCAGATCTTCACACTGGACAGAGTTCTGCACATTCTTCCAGACATTCAGAGGGCCAGTGGATGAAGCAAAAACAAGAATTTGAGGAGGAACAAGAATCCAGTGTCACGACACTTACGCACAAACATAAAGGTGTGAATCAGTGCAGCATCTGTCTGAAGAACTTTGCGTATCCTTCTAAGCTTGCTAGACATATTTTGAGCCACACAAATATCAGACCATTTAAGTGCCACATGTGCGTGAAATCATTTCAGTTTCGATGGCATTTGCAGTGCCATGTGAAGATCCACAAGAAAAAGGGTCGGAATATTGCCGGTCATTCAGAACAGGATCGTACTGTTTCTTTCAGTAATGCTGGACAATCTAAAGAACAAGATATGCAAATATCCTCACAAGATGGAGCTGAGGACTCTGCTACAGTTCATCAAAAAATGAGTGGTGATTCCGGTGCATATTTGCAAGTTTCCCTTTTAAATGAAGGAGGCTTGGGTCTTCAAACTAGACAGAGTAATGCATATTCTTCCAAACTTTCAGTGGGCCAGTGGATGCAGGAAAGCCAACAAGTTAAGGAGGAGCAAGCAGCCAGTGTCTCAACACAAAATGAGGACACAGATGTAAATGCAAAGGTGTTGCAAAGTGAGAATAGAACAGAGAATAGGAACAAAAGAGTTTGTGGTTGTCCTGTGTGCCATAAACTATTTGATGATCCATCCAAACTAAAAAGGCATTGCCGTATTCACACGAATCAAAGGCCCTTTCAGTGTTCCGTATGCTGCCACGCTTTCAGAGAACGCTCTCATCTAAAAGAGCACATCAGAATCCACAACATCCCTGTGAAGCGGAGGACAACATCTCTCCAGAGCTATAGAAACAATAGTGTGCCCTGTCGTCAAGCATCTAAGTTGAAGACAAAATTCTCTCCAAAAAAAACAACTGCCCAAGACAATACAAAGTTAACAGATAAAGAAAACTCAACAGTGCACCAAGAACAAAATATGATGATTGCAGAGAATATGGCATCTCGGAAAATTATTGGTGACTGCAGTAATTCAGATGCATATTTGCAAGATTTCCTTCTAAACGAAGGAGGTTTGCATCTTCACACTGGACAAAGTTCTGCATATTCCTCCAAAACTTTAGAGGGCCAGTGGATGGAGGAAAACCAAGAATCTGAGGAATTACAAGATGCCAATGTCACAACACAAAGTGAAGACAAGGATCTAAATCTGAAAGTGTTGCAAAGTAAAAATGCTAATGGAAACAAAAGAGTTTATGAATGCCCTGTGTGCAGTAAACAATTTGGTGCTCCATCCAAACTAAAAAGGCATTGCCTTATTCATACGAATCAGAGGCCATTTCAGTGTTCCATATGTTGCCGTGCTTTTAGAGAACGCTCTCATCTAAAAGTACACGTCAGAACTCATGCAAACCCTGTGAAGCGGAGGATAACATCACTCCAGAGCTATAGAGACAATAGTGTGCTTTGTAATCAGGCATCTAAGTCAAAGATAAAACCCTATCCAAACCAACTAACTGCCCAAAATGATACCAGTTCAACAGATAAACAAAAGTCAACAGTGCACCAGGATCAGAAAATGGTTAAAGAGAATTTGGCATCTCAAAAAATGACTGGTGGTAATTCAAACATATATTTGCAAGACTCCCTTCTAAATGAAGGTTTAGATCTTCACACGGGACAGAGTTCTGCATATTCTTCCAAACCTTCAGAGGGCCATTGGATGGAGGAAAACCAAGAATCTGAAGAGGAACAAGAAGCCAGTGTCACAACACATGGGGAGGACAAGGATGTAAATGCAAAGGTGTTGCAAAGTAAGAATTCCAATAGAAACAAAAGAGTTTATGATTGCCATGTGTGCCATAAAAGATTTGGTGCTCCATCCAAACTAAAAAGGCATTGTCTTATTCACACAAATCAGAGGCCCTTTCAGTGTTCCATATGCTCATCTGCCTTCAGAGAACGCTCTCATCTAAAAGCACATCTTAGAACTCACACCAACCCTGTGAAGCGGAGAACATCATCATCCCAGAGCTATAGAGACAATAGTTTCCCTAGTACTCGAGCATCTAAGTCAAGGTTAAAAGTCTCTTCAAAACAACCAATTGCCCAAGGTGATACCAAGTCGACAGATAAAGAAAAGTCAACCGTGCACCAAGATCAAAATATGGTCACAGAGAATATGGCATCTCAAAAAATGAGTGGTGACTGCAGTGCGTCTGATGTAAATTTGCAATATTTCTGTCTAAATAAAGGAGGTATGGATCTTCACACTGGACAAAGTTCTGCATATTCTTCCAGACCTTCTCAGTGCCAGTGGATGGAGGAAATCCAAGAATCTGAGGGGGATCAAGAAGCCAGTGTCACAACACAAAGTAAGGACATGGATGTAAATGTGAAGGTGTGGCAAAGGAAGAATTCTAACAGAGGTAAAAGAGTTTATGAATGTCCTGTGTGCCATAAACGATTTACTGCTCCATCCAAACTAAAAAGGCATTATCTTATTCACACAAATCAAAGGCCCTTTCAGTGCTCTGTATGCTCTTCTGCCTTCAGAGAACGCTCTCATCTAAAAGTACACCTCAGAACTCACACCAACCCTGTGAAGCGGAGGAGAACATCATTCCAGAGCTATAGAGACAATAGTTTCCCTTGTACTCGAGCATCTAAGTCAAGGTTAAAACTCTCTTCAAAACAACCAATTGCCCAAGGTGATGCCAAGTCAACAGATAAAGAAAAGTCAACAGTAGACCAAGACCAAAATATGGTCACAGAGAATATGGCATCTCAAAAAAAGAGTGGTGACTACAGTGAGTCTAATGTAAATTTGCAATATTTCCTTCTAAATAAAGGAGGTATGGATCTTCACACTGGACAAAGTTCTGCATATTCTTCCAAACCTTCTCAGGGCCAGTGGAAGGGGGAAATCCAAGAATCTGAGGAGGAACAAGAAGCCAGTGTCACAACACAAAGTAAGGACATGGATGTAAATGTTAAGGTGTGGCAAAGAAAGATTTCTAACAGAAGTAAAAGAGTTTATGAATGTCCTGTGTGCCATAAACGATTTACTGCTCCATCCAAACTAAAAAGGCATCATCTTATTCACACAAATCAAAGGCCCTTTCAGTGTTCCATATGCTCATCTGCCTTCAGAGAACGCTCTCATCTAAAAGTACACCTCAGAACTCACACCAACCCTGTGAAGCGGAGAACATCATCACTCCAAAGCTATAGAGACAGTAGATTGTCTTGTACTCGAGCATCTAAGTCAAAATTAAAACCCTCTTCAAAACAGCCAACTGCCCAAACCAATACCAATTCGACAGATAAAAAGAAGTCAACAATGGGTGGTGACAACAGTGATTCAGATGTGTATTTGCAAGATTCCCTTCTAAATGAAGGATGTATGGATCTTCACACTGAACAGAGTTCTGCATATTCTTCCAAACCTTCTGAGGGCCATTGGATGGAGGAACAAGAAGCCAGTGTCACAACACAAAGTAAGGACATGGATATAAATGTGAAGGTGTGGCAAAGTAAGAATTCTAAAAGAAGTAAAAGAGTTTATGAATGTCCTGTATGCCATAAACGATTTGCTGCTCCATCCAAACTAAAAAGGCATCATCTTATTCACACAAATCAAAGGCCCTTTCAGTGTTCCATATGCTCCTCTGCCTTCAGAGAACGTTCTCATCTAAAAGTACACTTCAGAACCATGCACCGAGATCAAAATATGATTGCAGAGGATACACAGCCTCAAAAAATGAGTGTTGACTGCAATGATTCAGATTTATATTTTTCAAAAAGTAATAGTCCTTTAGAGACTGTTGAGAACAAGTCAGAGGTTGTTTTCCAGTGCAACAACAAATCACTTTGGGGTCTGACGCATGAAACTGACATCTTGCTAGATGGGAAAAAGACATCTGACATTGTGCCTTTTGGCAGGGTGAGTGACTGTCCACCCAAAACTGACTCATCTCTTCGTCATTGTGCTTCTGAATCAAGAACTGAGGAAAACTGGGCACATCAGATGGGAGATGTTGAAGATTGTGCCTTTGTGGACTCAGACACTGGTAAATGTGTCCCTGATTCTTCCTTGTCCAGTTCTTCTCAGTATCAACAGAAACCTGATGTTCCCAGACTCCCAGAAGTTGTTGTGGAGCTTGAGGACTTTGAGGATCCAGAGGAATGCTTCCCCAATTCTCCACATGACCTCCCAGTTTGTCCTGACTGTAGTCAGTGTTTCCCCACGGTAATGGACTTATATGCACATAATTGTGCAAACACATATCCTGGAGGGAAAACAAAGAAATCTCACCAGTGTGACATTTGCTTCAAATTCTTCAGTGCACCATCCAAACTGAAGAGACATAGGGTTACTCACACCGGTCAGAGGCCGTTCCAGTGCACACAGTGTCAGAAGTCCTTCACACAGCCCCATCATTTGAAAAATCACATGCTGTCCCACCGGTAGAAGGGTTAGTCAAGGGTTGCCCAAAGATATGACCAAGCCAAAAGGGTTTCACTGTAAATTAGTTGTTCTGTGTAGTTTCTTAAAATACTGTGATTTGGCTTTTCAAATTGAGAAACAGATTTTGAAACTAGTACTACTGTTAATCAAATGTATGACTTTTTTTGATTAAATTTTGGATTTCCTATTATAGTGTGATGTAACCATACATTTGTGTGATGAAGTCATATATTTTACAAAATGCATTGATGTTTGAAAAAACAAGACAGAAATTTAAAAAAAAAAAAAATTGCATTGTCCATTTCCCAACCTAGGAAGTGGCTGTTTCATTTTTTTTCTTTCTTTTGTTTTACCAATAAAGTCATTTGCAGCAAGAAATATACATCGGATATCATTACAACAAGTGTTGCATGGCATTTTACCATCTATTTGTAATTGTCCAGACTTGTTTGTATTCATTCATTTTATTCAGTAGTCTACTACAGAATGGGGACCATACTGTCATTTGCAGTGGTTCCATGTATATCCACTAGATGGTGTAATCTGCTTTCTCACTCTTAACAATTTTTCAAAGTAATGCACTTGCAGTCTACCCCAGATGTCTGTTATCACGGAAATAATTATATATCATTATGGTTTTTCCAAAGCTACCAATCAGGTTCACACAGCATGGCTAAAATTAATGTATATCCTATATAATATTTATTATCCTGTAGTTATAACAATTATTTATACATGACTTTTAAACTTAAACTTCTTTAATGTGAGATAAGAGTTTAGAGTTCAAGTTAGAAACTCCAGGAAAAAAAAAAAAAAAATCTTATTAATTTCACAATGTCAATCTAACAGAATACTTCCTGAAATGAGGATTTATTATTTATTTATTTTTATTTATTTTATTTATTTTTTTTACCTCAGCAACCCAAAATCCAATCAAAATAATGCTAACAGGAAAATCACTCCATGTACCGTAGGCTTTATTCAAGTTAAATAAGTGTCTCTGTACCTGGGAACAAATTCACCTCACTGGACACATTGACTTCTATGTTATGCCAAGTTTTAATGGTATGTTTTAATCTCTGATAGATTCCCCATACTAGCATTTTGATTTTCCGTAATGGCTCAGATGAGAATCTTTTATGTGTATGATGGTTTATGTGTAGATGCAGCTTTGTTTACATGTGAGGAACAGCCTTTATTTGGATCAAACATGTTTGTGTTGAGGGGAGAAATTATAAGGGATTTCATTTAGTTTTGTCACAACATTTATACCCTTTATTCCCAGAAGAAGTGTTTATCTTGACACTGGTAAGCCAAGATGTTTTGTCCCCCCTCAGAAGTGTTGCAATCTTGCTTAAAAAAAATTTTTTCTCTTTTTTTTTTTTTTTTTATATTTAACAATTAACCAACCTCACACATGACAGGTCATAAATCTGTTGTTAGTTGACACTGTATTAGTATTCTAGGGCACCCACAGATTAAGCTTTGTTCTTATCATTTACATTTCTCTTGAGGAGGTTAACACAAAGTCTAATCCAATGAAAAGTCTCTATCTGATGGGATCATCAACTTATCATTTAGGTCAAATACATTGTTAAATGTCGGCTAATGATGTTTTGTGGTGAGACAAAAGGATTTTGTTTATCCTGTCAAATATATCCACAAATGCTTGTTCAAGCGCCATAATTGCATAGTGATGTATTGCTTTCCTGCTCTTTAATGCGCGACCCAGACCAACGAGTGGATATATCCTGCCAAGCGGATGAACATTTAACATGCAACTCGCAACCGACAGGTCATTAGTACAACAAATGGCTTCACTTATACTTACTTTGCTTACTTTTTCAGAATTTATTGCGTTTTTGTTTTAAACCTAAGAGCTTATGCCGCATTGACGCCATGTCGATGTAATTTCGAGATGACGAAACGTGACATTCTACTTGGAGCTATTCGCATCCTTGGAATCGGAAATGCTAAAGGATTCTGATGTGGTCAGGTGGTACAAGTTGTAGCAGAAACTTCCCAGTTCCAAAGTTGTAATTATGAGTTCTGAGAACGGTTTTTTTTACAAGTTGGTATGTCGTAATCACGATAATTACAAGACGTGAGCGCACCTTAAGTCATATACATTGTTCCATCTAGAATCTATATGTTAAAGCTAAAGTGTGTAAACTTTTCAATGTTAATATACCTTTTAGTGTTCCACTTGAATGCAGAGCCAAATCAAAAGTATGCCATTTTTCGTTTGATTGTAGCAATGTCTAATTGGTAAATTAATCTTTTAATGAATTGCTTGAACAGTTCATAAAACAGTTCAGAATTGACCTAAACCTAAAGCTGTTCTGAACTAATTGTAATGAAGATGCAAATTATGTAGGTTTTAAATGGCTGTGAGCTGATTCATAGATGCAACAAGCTGAATAAACTACAAAACTATTTAGTCAGTTACTCGGATGCGTGGCCATATCAGCGATACTCTGATGTAAACAACCGCATGGATTGCACTGTTAATATACTGAATATGTTGTTTTGCCAATTTATGCTGTCTAAAACTGCTAATCACTGCTAATCACATAGAGAAGGACGTAGTAAGCAGGAAAGTGTGCAATATTTTGACAAACTAAAGTTAGTGCAGGCCAAAACATGACAATAAATGACCATTTTCAGCAGCAATAATCAGCAAAATATGTGAGTTTCCTTCGATTCAGTGGCCTTGTTTGCATTTAATGCCACCAATATGGCAAACTGAATATTGACGAGTTGTGAAAACTCTCTGGAATATGTCAGGCACGACATGGTGGCAAAAGAATCAATATTTTAACATTTTCTTAAAATGATAAATGAACAGTTTGGAAGAACCATTTCATAAGTTACTCTCCATTAGTTAATTCTGAACAGAGCGACAACAAGGCTTGTTTTCAAGTCCTTCACATGACAGCAAGTGGCAAATCTTCAAACACCTATTATTTGTGCAATTCACATTGACACCTATTGGGTGGCTTGTCTCATTAGACCATTTGTGCGTCAGTGCAAACAGAGTGAAAGGTTAGGATCCATTTAAGACAAAACAAGTGATCGCCAACAGGGTCTTTTGTGCTTTTATGTGATTGAAGTCAGCAGCTGAATATGATGGACCTCTGAGCAGTTGAGAGCAGTTGGTTCCTTTTGCTATAGACCAAGCACTGTCTGCAGAATGGACCAAAACAAAGTAATAATATGCCTATTGTTTAGTTCTGATAATTGCTATTTATGTTTTTGTAATTAGAGCCAGTGTCTTCAGCTGTAGCACAGCAAATCACAATGTGTAATTTATCCCTTAATATATCTGAGCACTCTGGACTGGATGTCCAAAACCTTAAAATTGTGACCTTATCAGAAAGTGTCTGGAGGTATGACGCTTTGATGCAGTATGTCTGCAGTGAAAGATTACCAAGCTGTACATTTTGAATTTTCTCAAAATGCGAAGTTGAAACTTTTTAGACACGGTTCCACGTTGATAACTTCAGAGCTTCTTAATTCAAAAAATCCCTTGCTTTAAATTCTGAGTTTTTGATAAATTCCCTATTCAACTAAAATCCCTAGAGCTCAGATGTTCTCATTTTCCTGTAGTGTTTGCCCATTTGTGCGTGCAGGTTCAAGCGCTCGCTCTGTGATGTGAGGATCTCCTTTCAAATCCCTCTATCCCTTTTTCATTCCAACAATGGCAGCTCAGTGTCAATAAGACTGTTCCAAAATAACCCCAGACACCGAGGCAGAGGGCTGTATGTTTTTATTATGAGCCTGTAAAAGATGTCAGCCGAGTACACCTCTCAGCGGGGCTCTGCCACACTCGGTTTAAGAAGCGGTGACGATGTCAAACTCCCTGCAGGCGACAGGATTCCAGCGGTTTAATTTTCGTTAAGTATGCCCAGTCATGCAAGGACGCTCGCAGATCAGAGGCCCTTTTTGATGGAAACAATAGAACTTAAATTAAAAAATGAATAAATAAAAGTAATTTTAAAAATGCTAAATGACTGCCTAGTGGCCTTTTTTTTTTTTTAGTAAAAATGAGAGTGGTGCTTGTCTCTGAAAACTTGCTGCCACAACACAATGTTAAGCTATTGTGGGTGGTTGTCAGGACAATGCTATTTAGTTGCTAAGGTGTATTGAGTGTTTTTTTGTTTTGTTTTGTTTTTTCACCATCAGGCCGAACCATTCTCAGTGCTTAACCATTCCACTGATTTTGTTTTCCACTGCGATGAAAGATATTTTAGATATTTCAGTTATTTCATTATGGAAGATGACCAGAAATTTCTGTTTATTTTATTCAACTAGAGAGAGAAACTAGTAGCCAGACAACAAACAAGTGACCAATCCTGAGTAGCGACAACACTAAATGCATAAGATATTTCACAATAAAGATGTTTAAATATAGACCACATGAGAAAATAATAGTTATAATAGTTATAATAATAGTTAATAGTTTATAAAAATGACCCCGTTCAAAAGTTTACATACACTTGATTCTTAATACTGTGTTGTAACCTGAATGATCCGCAGCTGTGTTTTGATCCCACATTTTGAGGTCCCACAAATCCTTTGGTTTTTCAGCATTTTTGTGTATTTGAACCCTTTCCAGCAATGACTGTATGATTTTGTGATCCATCTTTTCACACTGAGGTCACATATGCAACTATTGCAGAAGGTTCAAATGCTCATAGGTGCTCCAGAAGGAAAAACCATGCATTAAGAGCCAGGGAGTAAAAATTTTTGAATTTGAAGATCGGGGTAAATTTAACTTAAATTTAACTTATACATGTAAGTATCTTCTGCAGGGCAGTACTAAATTAAAGAAATATGATATTTAGGCAAAATAAGAAAAATGTACACATCCTTATTCCATTCAAAGGTTTACACGCATGGCTCTTAAAGGAGAAGTCCACTTCCAGAACAGCAATTTACAAATAATTTACTCACCCCCTTGTCATCCAAGATGTTCATGTCTTTCTGTCTTAAGTCATAAAGAAATTATGGTGTTTGAGGAAAACATTTCAGGAAATGCTTCCAAAATGCAGTTTAAATGCAGCTTCAAAGGGCTCTAAACGATCCCAGCCGAGGAAGAAGGGTCTTATCTAGCGAAACAATCAGTCATAAAAATTTGTATTGTGACTCGGGAAGAAGGAGTCGTCTCGGGGGAGTGATTCATTCAGTCGCGCATGCGCAACATCCTATTAGGTTCTGTACTGGAATTAGTTCACCTGTTTCGAGTCTTCGGGTTTTTCAAGTCGTTCGTTCATCTTATGGGGTTGTCACGTGTTGCTGATTTTGCTAAAATGACCGAAATGATTAAAAAAAAGATTCGATCATTTTGCTGAACGAGACTCAAAGATCTGAGTCGGTAAAATGATCCGAACTTCCCATCACTACTACGAATCATGTCTTCGAATCACCACAAGTTCATCGTCTGTGTACTCCGGCTCAAAAAGGTAGAGCATGTCGAAAAACTCCTATTTTCTCCTACAACATCAGAATCGTCTGACATCGCTGTACCTTTTTGTTTGTAAACAGCGTTTGACTTACTTGCACTTTCTTAGTCTTTGCATGTTCGCTTTGTAAACACTGGGTCTGTGGTTCTGCCTACGTTCTTAAAATGCAGCTTCAAAGCTGCATGCTTCAAAGCTGCATTGACCTTTCGACGTGATTCAATAGTACGTGAACGCGCATCTCAGAGCCTGTGCTACATGAGCTTTTGTGCTTAAAAAGTATACAAATTTTTATTTTCCGAAAAAAATGACAGATCGTTCCGCTAGATAAGACCCTTCTTCCTCGGCTGGGATCGTTTAGAGCCCTTTGAAGCTGCATTTAAACTACATTTTGGAAGTTCAAAATCAGGGGACCAATGAAGTCCATTATATGGAGAAAAATCCTGAAATGCTTTCGTCAAAAAACTTAATTTCTTCACGACAGAAAGGACATAAACATCTTGGATGAAAAGGGGGTGTGTAAATTATTTGTTAATTGTTGTTCTGGAAGTGGAGTTCTCCATTGTTTTTCTTTCTGGAGCATCAGTGACCATTTGAACCTTCTGTAATAGTTGCATATGAGTCCCTCAGTTGTCCTCAGCATAAAAAGATGGATCTCAAAATGATACAGTCATTGTTGGAAAGGGTTCAAATACACAAAAATGCTGAAAAACCAAAGAAATTGTGTAACCTGAAGGATATTTTTAAAAGAACTGCAGGCAGTTTAACTGTTCAGATCAAACAAGGGACTTCGTGAACAACTATCACTAAAAAAATAAATAAATAAATAAATAATATTTTGGAGATTCTGCATCATGTATGTAAACTTTTGACTTTTTTACAACTTATTGTCCCTTTTATCATCTGCCATGTGAAAACTATTTCAGAAGAAGTAATAGCAAGCCGTAATAGAGAAGTAATAACAATCTGAGTTATCAGTCATGTCCATATCACTACTGGACATCTTTATTTGTCAATTCCTGATCCAGTTGTTATGAATCCAAGATCATGAAATGAGCAACACCATCCCATTAGTCATGCTCTAATACCTCCCCTGTGCTGCCAGCCAAAGAGACTTATCTCTACCCTGGATTGGCACCATATAAAGGTGCTCTACCCATAACCCCACTCTAGATCCATTGTGACCTTGTCTCTATCCTGAAGATTCCCCCCTCAGCCAAGTCTGGGATGAAGTTACACACATCAGCATTCCAGTGGCCTGAAGCCACAAGGGTCTCTCAGGGTCCATCTGCTGGTCCTCTGCTGTGTGTTTGTGTTAGTGGTAATAATAGAAGGTTAAGTGTGTGATGATGCGGAAACCAATCTTTAGAGCTGGGGTGAGAATGAGAGGCATCTCTGAGGGTAGGAAGCCAGGATATTTTGGACAGGCCAGGCCAGGGTCTTTCACTTCAGCAGCAGAGGTTCTGGTTTCAAGGCCGTCCCCTCCTCAAAGCACAGAAACCTTACACCACAAGAACTGACTTAATGTGACTCAGCTCCTCAACTCCTCTATAACGACCATAGTGGGTCAGGTATTCAAGACTGGGAGGTCATACGGTTATTGGGATCTCTGAGCTTTGTTGCTGTTGGCTGATTTATTAGTGGTTCTTTAATAGTACTTGAGCCATGTGATATTTACTGGTGCTGGCTAAGGAAAGCATCACTATTGCTTAGGTGAAATACATAATTGATACATATTCCCCTAAATAACTATTTGGCATATATTCGCCCACACAGATTGTGGTATGGACATTAATATCTCAAATTCACCGGCTTAAAGGATTAATCCACTGCCAGAGTATACGTTTTCTGATGTTTTACTCATCCCCATGTCATACAAGATGTTCTAGTCTTTCTTTCTTCAGTTGATAAGAAATAATGTTTCTTGAGAAAAACATTTCAGGAATTATCTCAATATAGTGGACCTCAATGGTGCCCCCAAGTTTGAGCTTCCAAAATACAGTTTAAATGCATCTTCAAAGGGCTGTAAACTATCCCAGCCAAGCAAGAAAGGTCTTATCTTGCGAAACGATCGGTCATTTTTTAAACAAATTGACAATTTATATACTTTTTAACATCAAATTGCTCGTCTTGTCTTGTCTCTGCGATGTGCATGCGTAGTCTGTGTAATCCGGGTCAATACAGTTATGGTATGTCGAAAAACTTCTATCTTGTTTTCTTCTCCAACTTCAAAATCGTCCTACATCACTGCAGAAGTACCGACCCAGTGTTTACAAAGTGAAGATGTAAAAAAGATGATCAAACAACCTCTACAAAAAGGTAAAACAGTGATGTTGGACGATTCTGAAGTTGGAGAAGAAAACGAGATGGGAGTTTTTCGGCATGCCCTAACTGTATTACAGTTCGCATGCCCATCACAGAAAATAGACAAGGCGAGCGTTTGAGGTTAAAAAGTATATAAATTGTCAATTTGTTTTGAAAATGACCAAACGTTTCGCTAGATAAGACCCTTCTTCCTTGGCTGGGATCATTTAGAGCCCTTTAAAGATGCATTTAAACTACATTTTGGAAATTTTGGAAATTCAAACTTTCCAAACTACATTTTGGAAATTCAAACTTGGGGGCACCACTGAAGTCCACTATATGGAGATAATTCCTGAAATGTTTTCCTCAAGAAACATAATTTCTCATTGACTGAAGAAAGAAAGACATGAGCATTGGATGACAAAGGGGCGAGTAAATTATCTGTAAATTTTTGTCCTGGAAACGAACTTCACCATTAAGGCGAGGTGTATTAATATTTTTCCAATTGATCAGACCTTTGCTTAATAGATGATAAAAATTAGTCAGAAGATTCCAAATATTCTCAAAAATTTTGGTGTGACATCTGTTTGCTTTTTGCTTTAAATTCCCAGATACTATGAAAGCACTTAGCATTGCACTAAAGACAACCTAGAACATTCTAAGAACCAGAGCAAATTTCTAACAACCTCTCAGATTATATTAGCAAAGTCGTTGCAATGACCCAAAGCACCACAGGAGGTGAGCAATTCGCTAACAACCACTCAGAACATGTTAGCAGAGTTGCAACCACCCAGAACATCCTAAGAACAGCATAGCAATGTTCTAACAATTATTCAGAATATGCTAGGTTAAGATACTCACACGTCATTGCAACCATGCTCAACTGAAGATCCACATAGCTACACACTAACAGCCCAGATAGCACATGTACATCTGCAAGATGTCTGTTAAAGATCACTTGGAAAGCATCTGCTGTGTACGAACATCTGGCAGACGTCTGTAAGATGTCAGTTTTACATACATTCTAAATCATAAATATCTTAAAGACATCTAATAGATGTCTGTTTGACATCTGATAGAGAATATTCTACAAACGTATCGCAGATGACCAAACACTCTAAAAAATACATCTTGCAGATGTAAATGCAGACATCACATAGACGTCTCTGAGATGTACCTGTGCTATCAGGGAGTCACTCAAAATATGTTAACAAAATCATTATAACCAACTCACACTCTAGGAATAGCACATAATTATCAACATGCTAACAACCACTCAAAGCAAAATTCATTTAACCAAACTGAACACCTTAGGAACTCCATAACAACATGCTAACAACAAGGTAAAATTCCCAGAACACCTTGGGAATAACATAGCAACATGTTAACAACACTCAAAATATTAGCAGGTTACTACAACCAACCAGAACAAGGAACTGCAGAGTAACATGCTTACAAAATTTAGACCATGTAAGTTAATTACCTAGAACACCCTTGTTTGATTGCCTAGTTGGGCAAGCACTGTTCACATTTACTTCAGAAAATGTAAAAATCTTCAGTCATATGCAAAGGTTGGCATGACTTTGAATTACAAAAGATTTCCTCGGTAACTGCCTTTCAGGGTGGCACATCCATTGTCTTTGTGGACTAAACACTTCCTAGGAAAAATGTGTCACTATTTTGCTGACCTGTAAACAAACAACAAACTTGGCACCTCTTAAGTCTTGGGTTTTACTGTGCATGGTACTCTCTGCTCTCTCTGGGAAGGTGTGTGTGCGTGTGTGTGTGTTAAGGAGGGGAGTGAGAGCTGTGCCAAACCCCCCAGCAGCTGTTCCACAAGTGACCCTCCCCCTAAACACACATGTACAAACCTTGTCAAACTAAAAGCAACAGGAAGCAACAGGGAACCGATGTCTATGAAACAGTTGTTCCATCCTTTTTTTAAGTCCTTTACAAATCGCAGCAGATGAATCAACACTTGAAAGATTTTAGCCACAAGACTGTTTTAAAACAATCTCAGGAAGACTGGACCACACATGAGAGAAAACTTCTCAAGAAACCTGGAGTTTCTAAACCTGGAAGGACAAGCACACAGTAGTATAGTTTGGATATTCCATGCACTGACATTTTAATTCTTTTAAGGTGTGTTTATATTTTGGTGAAATTTCAGGGGGATAAAAAAGAATATTGTTCCAATGTATGAAGCACAGCTGGCACAGAAGTCTCTTTCAAATCAAGAAGCTTTGTTGGTCAATGCAAATTCCACTACCAACTCATGGGATAGTAAAGTGTCCATTGAATGTACACTCCAGTGTCTTCTGGGTGCTTTTCATCTACTGTTGTTCAAATAATATGAATTAAGAAATGCTACTCTTTTGGTGTACAGTTCTATATAGTAGGCATGTCTCCTGTCTCTGGAAGACAGTGGAAGCAAAAGTGTGACTGTCCTTTACGCAAAATTCCCAGTCACTTGGATTCCTTTTGAAATGACTGGATTGTGCAAAAGATTTTACAAAAATTTCCAAACAATGTGTTGGTATCTTTAGTGTTAAACATTCTGACGAGTTAATAAATGCCATGCTCAATGCTGAGTAGTAACTAACTACATGTAATCTAAATTACGTAATCAGATTCCAAAAAATGAAGTACTTGTAATTAGGTTAAATTGAATTTTGAAAATATTCATAATCAGTCACTTTTTTATCAATTACATAATTACATATGCAGTAGCAATACATTTTCCATAATTCTTATTTTTCGCACTTAAAATAGCCTACGACTTAAATACATTTAGAAAGACTTTCAGTTTTGTGGACATTCACACAAAAAACAATCACTAGTCACTGATTATAATTACACAGATAATTGAGAGGTGACACAGCATTTGACCACTGAATTTATAAAAATCATTTTCATTTCAAGAAGTGTTTTCTCAGCATATGAACATTGCATCTACTACTGATGAACACACACACTTTTATTCAAATTATCACTCAGTGAGTTAAACATATATTATGTGTCTTTGAAAGACTTTTATCTTTCAAACACATTAAAATGCACTTTTTTTTAGATCTTAAGGTAATAAGAAGTGTTAGGAAGGTTACTTTGGAAATGTAACAGGTTACAGATTACAAGTTGCCATATTTAAAGTGTAATAAGTAGTATAACTATTTTAATTATTTTAAGTAATGTAACTGATTACATTTGATTATTTTTTATTACTTTTCTACAATTTTTTTTAAAACTGTTTCAAACATTTAAACCAGGCAGGGTTAAATTTACCATAGTATTCAATGCTTATTACTTGATTACAGCCTCTCAAAATCATTCATCAATTAAGATTATAATAATTTAATTTTAAAGCACAACTACCACAAAATCAGACTTTAGAACCTCTTTTTACTTTGAGATTGTTGTGATGGTAAATACTGATTTGAAATCATAACAAGATAGTTTAATAGCTATGATAATGTTTTTTAAATCAAATCTTTGCATAGTTATGATAGGAAACACTGGCATCTTACAATACCTAATCTTAAATTAATCTTAAAAAATAAGGCATATACATAAACCCAATTAGGAAATAAAACAGGTACTGAATAAGCATGTGTCCTGTTCTGTGTCCTAAACTCCTGAAACATTGGGTCATATTTTAGAGCAGTCAATGCAATTTGGGAAAAAAATCAATTCAATTTGTGTGTGTGTGTGTGTGTGTGTGTGTGTGAGAGAGAGAGAGAAAGAGAGAGAGAGAGAGAGAGAGAGAGAGAGAGAGAGATTTTCTGGACATAACCCAACCAACAAAATTGCCCAAATGGTGTCCCAACTAGTCAAACACAGTTGTCTGAACAAAGACTTTCATATTTTTGAAATGTTAAAGCTTTTTGAGTTCCCAGAATTAATTAATTAATTAATTATGTAGTTACTGATTATTGTTTTGCTGTTTGCTGACTTAATTTAAACTTTTTGTTGTTGTTTTGTTGTTTGTATTGTTAGTTATTTGTTGCACTGTGATGTAAAGAGCTCATATTTTTAACATTTGTTGATTGCAAACATTCTATGTTCAACCACTTTTATCTATTTGCTGAATATCTTAGTCTTGTAAGATGTTCCACAAACAAAGACAATGTTGTCTGCATATTAGGCTAAGTTATCCATTAAGGTTTCTACAACAATTCACTGTTTGTCATTTGTAAATAAACTAAAAAAAAAAAAAAATTAATTACCTCAACGTCAGTAATTGTTGTTTCAGTTGCTGTGACAAGACATTTTTTTTACTAGCAAAAGAAGACAATCAGTATTGCATGAACAAACAAATTTGTGTTAGCTAAAGAGTATCTTTACTGAGAAAAACTAAAAAAAACTATTGTTGAGAAAACTCAAAAGTCTTCCTGCATCAAGTTGCCTTACTTTTTTAAGTTTTCTCAACTATTTATTTTTTTACAGTGTTCCTTCACGAACCCCAGTTTTGGAAACATTGATGTTTAATGCACTTTATCTTGTTGATAATAAAAGTGTATTTTTTCCTCTCTCTCTCTTTAAATTTGAATATCAATACGATCCTATTTAAATCAACATATTACATAATTAACATAATCAGCATAATCAATTACTAACTACAACTTTTGTCATGTAATTTTAAATCTGTAACAGATTACAATTTGTAAGTAATCTAGCCAGCACTGGTTATGTTTTGTTTACCAACTGCAGTGACACACATTCAGCATACATGTTTACATGAGTGTATCTATACCATACAAGAGGGAAGAAGAAGAGAGAGGGTGGTGACAGGTTATTCCTGTGAAGCTGGTATGAGTTCAGCTCTCCACACATAGAACGAGATCACAGAGAGGGCGTGGATTCGGCATTCCACACTCCACTATGAAATGTCTGGCTCACACCCAGCCTTTATTTGAGATTATGTTTGACAGACCTCTCAATCCCCTATCCATCAAACTATGAGTCTGGCCTTTATATACTGTAACTGGTTATTGATTACTGATTGATCTACTAATTCACAACTATTTTGAATATTATAACTGGCAACAAGTGTAGTTTTAGCTTTGTATGTGTAACCTATAAATACAGCTGAGTGTAATGTGAATTACTGAACGTCAGTTCTGTGGGTCATTATGTGCATATAATGAACGATGAGAGAGGTTAGTGGCACGCAACATGGCTCACATCATAATTATGTAATCATACGGCTATTTATAAAATGCGGGCGACAATGTCAGAACATTGCTCAGTACATATTATTGGACATCTGAATAAGCCTTTTCTGAAATCATGACTGTGTTGTGTGATGAATGTGGCAGTCAATTCATTTCAAATGCATCAAGTTTCAGAGGGCCGCAGAAAGATCTTGCCGACAGCAAGCAACATATCCTGTGACAAGACCAGACGGCATTACTATCCAGAGAATGTGACCCTTGAATAATAATGTTTCTCTGCTCAACGGAAACCACAGCTCATCTGAAGACTTACGACCTTCAAGCTTTCCTTTTTAAGTAACTGATAAGCACAAGAGGTCCTTAAAGGGCAGAGGAGATGCACGTACGTTTCAAAAAGAGAGATGTCACGAAAACCATTTGCATAGCCTTTTAAGATTAACCGCGCAAACAAAATATTACTGTAATTTTGGAAAACCGTGAGGAGATGCCTTCAACGTGAATGTTAAACAGAGTTTTGAAGTGCGAGTGGATTATTGAAAGAGCCGCGGGAGAAACAGCAAGTAGATTAAGCGCAACTGCTGGCTCTTTACAGGCTGTTTTGCTGCTAAAAGGGATTAAAGTTTACTGTAAGTTCAAAGCGAGTGTTTTGCAGAGGAAAGCAAGTTGTGAAAACTGAATTTGCTGGGACTTCATTCGGTAGCAACACATTTATAAAGAATGTCCTTCATGATCATGAACCTTTTAGGGAATTGTGGCTGGAAGTACATTTCCAAACATTCGCACGCGTGCAGTTCGAGCAAATATCAAGGTTATTTTTGTAGCAGCCAAATCACCCCTAACACAGCCACAACGAGCTCAAATAGAGGAAACCTTAAGCCCTGCCGGCTGACAGATGCTCAGACAGAGAATGTTGGGGATTATGCAAAAAGCAGCACGTTACATCACTCAGTAGTCACATGAATTTAACATTATGAGAAGGAACGGTCATTACTGGTAGCACAAATTAACATTTCAGTGTAAATATAGACACAGCAACCAGACTTGCTTTTGCACCCTGACAAACAGAAATGGGGCGAAATGCTGATATAAGAGGTGAACTGAGAGGGATGAAAACTCTCAACCACAACTCAGCAGTTGCTGGTCCCTATTTAACAATCCTCTATTCCAACTCTGCTAACCTAAGGCTGCCAGGTCTTTGACTTGGATTTTAAAGGGTGCTGATGTGGTACCAAGTGATCTCCTCAGAATCAAAGCGTCTTCCTATGAATAAATTCATCATAATCACCGCCCTTTAAATGGGTGATGACTCTCAAGCCAAATAAAAAAGTCTCATTAAGCATCTCTGATATACAGTGCTAGTTCCTAAAGTAGACAAATAACCCTACATGAGTTTTGCACTCTGCCTTTCATCTTCCTAAAGCTCAGACACTGCAACTATGATATAAATGGAAACAAATGGCAGGGACATGTCAGATGAAAGGGCTGGCCTGAATGGGGGATGGATGACAAATTGGCACAATTGCATTTTGGGCATCCTGTCTTGTCTATTGTTTTTTCAGGATTTCGCTCAAATTCAGTTTGCACAAATGATTATTCTCCTTGATATATTTCTATTGTCAGTCCTCTCTATGTAGATATTTCATTATGCTTCAAATTCTGTTTGCAAGACTTGCATTTGATTTCATTTTGAAGTCAGTTGACTTATTCTAATGTAGTGATATTCAGCTGTTTTATTATATAAAGATTATGGCTTCTCCCTGCTCACGATACGATAGATAGATAGATAGATAGATAGATAGATAGATTTTAGATTTTATGATTTTATGATCCTTATAAAATGTTGAAAATGAAAATGTTAGATACATTATAAAAAGTGATATTAAACTGTTTTATTATTTAAAGATTATGGCTTCTTCTTGCTTATGATAGATAGATAGATAGATAGATAGATAGATTTTCATTTAGATTTTCTGATTTTATAATAATTCCAAATGTTAAATATATTATAAAAAGTGGTATTAAACTGTTTCAATATATAAAGACTATGGCTTCTTCCTGCATGTGATAGATAGATAGATAGATATTCATTTAGCCTTTCTTATATGTTAGATAATTCCAAATGTTAAATACATGATAAAAATTGATAACAAACTAAAAATTTCATTCAAAAAGGCGCAGAAAGAAACACAATAATCATAACGTACTCTGTCGTTTTCAGTCACTAGTGTTTTTCTTTTGTTTATTCCTTGTTTACTTCTTTTTTTCCCGTTGTTTTCCTCATATACGTCGACACACTCGTATTTCGTTTCTAAACCAAAATCTCATCGTAATCAACAAAGTTTATAACGAGTCATCGTTATAAACAGATGATTCTTTGTTGTTTTAAGAGAAAAAAAAACTCTTATTGTCTTGCCATTTTAGCCTATTTAGCGTGTAACGTGCAGGTTTTAGGGATGCCATTTTAACAACGTACATGGTGATTAATAATGACGTGCTGAAAATCGTGGAATACCATCTCTCGCCCCCCGCGATGCCTCCCTGCGTCTCTTCCCATACATGGGCGTAGGACCGAATGCCTCGCGGGGGTCTCTCCTCTCCGCGCCCTTCCATTCATGGCCACTCCACTCTCAATGGCGCTCGGGCTACCAAATAAGGAGAGGGAAGTCCAGCGGGAGCCGGGCCACTCTTAGAGTATAAATTGGCTGCGGCTCAAGGCGCTGTCTACCATTCACTCTCCAAAGGAACCAGCTCCTGGTGCTGATCTGGTAAGTACAGCTAAAGCTTTCCGAAATGTCAGACTTCATTTAATGGGATGATCTTCTGAATGTTAGGATTTAAACTAGGTCAGTTCTGGTGCATTATCACTGGAATTATAATGTAAATAATTGACTCTTGAGCTAAACAAACGTTTTGAAGGCTTAGAGTTGTCAGTTATGAATACTTTGCTGAGTTTCAAACATGTTAATGTTTTTACTTTTGAAACTTGTCTTGAGGATTTGTCAGTCAAAGATGAGCATGTCAACATCTCGGGAGGTACTGAACTACACTTTCCAAAAAGGAGTTTTTGGGTTTTCAGAGTAATACCTTAGAAGAACCATTTTCGGTTTCTCAAAGAATCTAAAAGAAGCTTTTTAGTGTGAAGAACTTTTGAATAAGCTGAAGAACCTTTTTTTTCTACTGTAAAGGACCTTTTGTGCAATGGAACTTCATGGAACCATTTGCTCTCAAAAATAAAGTTTCCAAAAGAGAGTTTTGGCAGTGATAACAAAGAACCATTATTTTTGGTTCCACAAAGAACCTTTCAGTGAAAAGTTCTTAAAATAGCTAGAAGAACATTTGTGACCCTGGACCGCAAACCCATCATAAGGGTAAATTTTTTGAAATTTGAGATTTATACATCATGTGATAGCCGAATAAATAAGCTTCCATTTGTGTATGGTTTGTTAGGATATGGCAATATTTGGCCAAGATACAACTATTTGAAAATCTGGAATCTGAAGGTGCAAAAAAATCAAAATACTGGAAAGTTGTCCAAATGAAGTTCTTAGCACTGCATATTGCAAATCAAAAATTAAGCTTTGATATGTTTATTAAATGTTTAGGAAATATCTTTGTGGAACATGATCTTTACTTAATATCCTAATGATATTTGGCATAAAAGAAAATCTGTAATTTTGACCCATACAATGTATTGTTGGCTATTACATACAATGCATTGTTGGCTGTTACATTCTGTAATCTGAAGAATCTTTTTTTGCTGTACAACACCTTTTGAACATTGGAAAATGTTTCATTGATGTTAAACGTTCTTAATGGAATTCCACAGAAGAATGTTTGGTTCCCCAAAGAACCTTTTAGTGAAAAGTTCTTAAAATAACCATTTTTTCTTTGTGTGAAGAACATTTTATAATCTAATGAATCTTTTTTCTACTACAAAGAACCTTTTGAGCATTGGAAAATGTTATTCATGGAATGCTAATAAAGAACCTTTATTTTTAAGTTTGCAGAATAATTTCAGCAGCCTGTTCTGAAGAGAAAACATGAGCTTGTCAGGAATGTAAACAGACGTTCACAGTATGTTCATGCGTATATATCTGATCCTCTTTTAGAACCCCAGCTGAAACCATGTGTGACGATGACGAGACCACCGCTCTTGTGTGCGACAATGGCTCCGGCCTGGTGAAGGCTGGCTTTGCCGGAGATGATGCTCCTCGTGCTGTCTTCCCCTCCATTGTTGGTCGTCCTCGCCACCAGGTACAACAATGGACTATACTACAGATTTAAAAAGGGATATTACACACTACTGAAATATTAACATCATCTCTTCTCTAACAACAGGGTGTCATGGTAGGTATGGGACAGAAAGACTCCTACGTGGGTGATGAGGCTCAGAGCAAGAGAGGTATCCTGACTTTGAAGTACCCAATTGAGCACGGTATTATCACCAACTGGGATGATATGGAGAAGATCTGGCACCACACTTTCTACAATGAGCTGCGTGTAGCCCCCGAGGAACATCCCACCCTGCTCACTGAAGCTCCTCTTAACCCCAAGGCCAACAGAGAGAAGATGACACAGGTAAACTCGCATAAACATCCTCAAATATTGCACATTTAGACAACTGTACATTGATTCAGTGTATTGTGAAAAGCGCTATATAAATACATTTGACTTGACTTGACATGTCTGGTATTCTGTCATTTGCAGATCATGTTTGAGACCTTCAACGTTCCCGCCATGTATGTGGCCATCCAGGCTGTGCTTTCACTGTACGCCTCTGGCCGTACCACCGGTGAGTGTGGTGTTTGTGAATTCATGCGTTAAAATACTTAGCTTCTTGTATGTTTCTCTGGAGCCTTATTGATTTTTGTTGTTTGTAGGTATTGTGCTGGACTCTGGAGATGGTGTAACCCACAATGTGCCCATCTATGAGGGTTATGCTCTGCCCCACGCCATCATGCGTCTGGATCTGGCCGGTCGTGATCTGACTGACTACCTGATGAAGATCCTGACTGAGCGTGGCTACTCTTTCGTGACCACTGGTATGAATAAGCGTTGCTGTCTCATTATTAGAGTTATCAAACTTGTATTGTAATAATATATTGTTAACACTGGAATTATATCGTCACAGCTGAGCGTGAGATCGTTCGTGACATCAAGGAGAAGCTGTGCTACGTCGCTCTGGACTTTGAGAATGAAATGGCCACTGCTGCTTCCTCTTCTTCCTTGGAGAAGTCTTACGAGTTGCCTGATGGTCAGGTCATCACCATTGGAAATGAGCGTTTCCGTTGCCCAGAGACTCTCTTCCAGCCTTCCTTTATTGGTGGGTGATATCATATTAATTCTACCATTAAAAAAAAAAATAAAAATACATTATCCTAGTCATTTTAGTACTTGCCAAGTCAACATTTCCAATTTTCACTTAAGTTTTTCATCTAACACTTATATTTTATTGTAATAACAATAAAACAATAAACATAGCTTTAGATTTAGTTAACAAAAACAACACTGCTCATTTCTTACCAAAGGTATGGAGTCTGCTGGTATTCATGAGACCACCTACAACAGCATCATGAAGTGCGACATTGACATCCGTAAGGACTTGTATGCCAACAACGTCCTGTCTGGCGGCACCACCATGTACCCAGGTATCGCTGATCGTATGCAGAAGGAGATCACTGCTCTGGCCCCCAGCACCATGAAAATCAAGGTAGAACATTTATTCAGTCATTCAGCTTTCCTGTCTTCTTTTATTAAGTTTAAATCAACTAAGTAAGATATTTGATTTGTATAAATCATGTGTCGTCTTCTTTCTGACAGATCATCGCTCCCCCTGAGCGTAAGTACTCTGTCTGGATCGGTGGCTCCATCCTGGCTTCCCTGTCCACCTTCCAGCAAATGTGGATCAGCAAGCAGGAATACGATGAGGCTGGCCCATCCATCGTCCACAGGAAGTGCTTCTAAGCACCAGGATACCCATATTACACTACTGATTATGGATGCAAAGAACAAAAATTCTTAACATTACCTCCGCCTGTTACACATGCAGGCAGATTTTGCCTTTCTTTTTCCTTGTACAGTATGTTTACACCAAAGTGCAATTTGTTTGTAGTTATTTGCTGGATCATAAATTTGTATGTGGATATTTATTGGTTTTTAAATAAACAAGACTGGGAAATTTGTGCAGAAATCTTTTTTTCTTTTTTTTTTAAATTTGTCTTTAATTAATTCTTTTAGTTTACTACAAGAAATGTAACACTTTGTTCATTACTAATACAGTGAAAACAGGATTGCATAAAAGCCATCTGTGACAGATTCATATTTGCTACTTCAATTAGCACCCAGTATAAAAATAGCTGTGGCTCTCCAGGAGGCGAAGGGAGATCAGAGGAGAGCGCAGCTCATTGTCAAGATGCCCTCTTCAGGCTTATGAATTTATTTTTATCTTACCTACACTATAAATATGTGCAAACATTGATTGCCCAGTGTTGAGGTTTACAGCTTCAGTTATCAGTTGGTTTCTAGCAGGGATATCCCATGTCGTCATTAATTGTTTTTATCTCTCCATCCTAGTGGGTAGTCCTAAAGCGATTACTCACCAGTGTAAGTTCACCACAGGCGTTACCACAAATAGGCCTACCTCTTCATCACCTGCAGGAGAGTGCAAGTGAGGGTTAAGGAACTGTGCTTGGTGTGAAGAGTTCAGATTAACCAACTCAATCAGCTGTTTACAAAAGAAATTACACCCACGAATAATCTTTCATGTTTTGTTGTTGTTGCAGAATAGAAAACAGTAGCATATAATATTTTTCAGGTATAAACAGTTCGTGCAAAAATACAGTGTCTTTCAGGGCAGTCGACTCGGAATTTTAAAGTAAAATATCTGCTATTAATTTAAATGTAATTCTCGGAGAACAATCGGTCGAGGTTCCTCTCGTGCAACACATTAGTCAGGTTAGACGCCATATTGAATTAACACGAATGAAAACAAAACTGTGACTTACAGTCCTTACAATGATAAGTGGTGTATAAAGGTCATATCACGTAATTTCCCCCAACTCATAGCTTTCAAAACAGTTTAATGTTTTACTAAAGCTTTTTTTCGGAAAGAAGTTCGTCATCTGAGCAATCGGTATGTTGATAAGCAACATTACAATCTATTTGAACGCACTGTATTTCTATCCTTCACAGCTTTGTTTTTATCAAACATCTTCTAAATTTGTCTTAATTTGTGATATAAATATATAATAATAAAATGATATATAACTACAGTGCTTGTTGTGCTTTATCAACTTACCGCCTGAAATCCATTGTGATCAGTTACCAGATTCCTGACTGAAAAGTTGCTAAATGTCGCTAGATGACGCCATGCATTAATTAGCATGTTAATGATGTCATCGCATCGTATCATCCTTTACATTCGTTTCCTTTTTATCCACATTTTTCTTGCCAGTGGGAGCAGCCATTTGTAAATTTTATGGGTTGGCTTCTGTCCAACTCTCATCCGTTTTTAGCTTTATATAAAACGGCTCGTTTGCTGTTTGATATTACAAACGGGTGTGTCTTACCATATTATTTTAATGTATTATCTTAATTATGAGCACACTGGTTTGTAGTGCATACAATTTTACTGTTTATGTTGTTATTCTTCTCGTTATTTTCCTATAGCGGATAAAGAACCAGAAGTCTCGCCCATAAGCTTACTTCTGTGTTGAAGAAAAAGGTGGATACACCCAATTCCTATTTTAATACCACCAAATTCCCAATAAACCTTTTCACATTCATATTTTTTTATGTTTCTCTTGTCAGACAATGCGATTCATAGACGCAGTCACTTTCCATCTACTGCTAAAATCAAGACATCCTCTGATAAAAATCACAATACACATAAGTTAATGATAACATCACTGCTGTGGTTTCAGCTGTATTTACATGTGAAACAATAACAATACCCTTACGAAAATGAACCATGGTTTTACTACAAATAAAACAAACAAACAAACAAAACATGGTTGCTAGTTAAATCACGGCAACTACAAATTAACCATGGTTTTGGTTTTCTAATTATAGTTTAACCATGGTATTTGTAGTAAAACTATGGTTTTACAAATGGTCATCAATACACCACAAAAAAGGTTACAAAGGACTGAACGTATGCATTATTTTGTTTTGTCTGTTAATCACAAAAAGTCGCCCAATATATTTCAGTTTCACCATAATAGCTCCTTGTCCCAAAACATTAATGAAATTCGAAGTAACAAATTTGTTACATTGCAACTTGCTACATTTGGTGACAAAATCCTCAAACTGGCAACACCGATCGCAATGTAAAGCGGCGTGCAGAATACTGTTGCTATGGTGACTCGTTCCAAACTCTACTTCTGTTCGGTCAGCGTTTTGGCGGCAGTTGAAAATACGCTCTCTGGCTAGCCTGTAATCTAAATCATTAGTAAGACGTTTGAAAGCCCTTCTGAAACCTGTACTTACCTTTTGGCTTTCTTTGCCGGGGTTCAAGCCTTAATTACCCCCCATGATCCGCGCCCTGTTTATTATCGCGCACACGAACACTAACTCCAAACTCTAATCTCCCATCCTGTCACGCTAGTGAGTGTGTGTGTCGCCGGAGACAGACCTCCCCAGTGATCTGAGTTTATCACCAATGATTTTACTACGGATTAATCAGGGCATCTCTGGCATATTCGGAGACTAATGAAACGGAGAAATCCTACTGTTCTGATTTCTCTCCAACAACCTGTCTGCGCGTGACGCAGTGGGAGGAGGAGGGGGGCAGTCTACTTAAAGCGGGATTAGCACGAGCCAAACATTATACTCCCCTCCGTTTAGGCTCAGAGCGACCTATCGTCCTGCTCGCCAGACAGAAAATAGGAGGGCTTTAGACTAATCAGGACCTCAGACGAGAGCGCGCTCCGGAGCGAGGCGTGGACGACAAGGTGGACAGCAGCGACTAATCAATGCATTCGCCCGATACTACACTCGCCTTCGGAGCGGAACAGTAGCTCGCATTTGATTTTTCACGGTCCACTGTGTTATATCGTCTCCGAATGAACAGCCATGGGGGAATGGACAATTCTCGAGCGTCTCCTGGAGGCGGCTGTCCAACAGCACTCTACTATGATCGGGAGGTGAGGAAAAAAGTGGAAAATGTTTATTGATCACTTTGTACATTACAAAAAATATCGAGGTCAATACGCAGTGACCCTTCTAAATGAGGGCGATTGGCTGTTGGCGCTTAATGTGCCCATTATGAAGGATAGAAAGGTGTTCGAAGAATTAAGATAATGCTTTTGATGTTATTGTTGTTATAGTTATTACTGCACAAAGCTTTTGTGCCATCGGTAAAATTGCTGTTCCATGTCAGTTCTGATTTGCTTTCAAATAAATGTTGTGCGCGCCTTGCATGGCTGGAAGCGCGCTTTTGCCTGTGGAGAGAGTTTCAGCACTGGACAGCTCCACGCGTCAATCTGCACAGTCAAAAGAATAGAAAGCCATACAGTTAAAACCTGTTAACTGTAAATTACCATATCACATACAATTAAAAATAAGGTTAGATTTAACATGTAGACATTGCGTGTCATTTAAAATAAATAAATAAATAAAGTGATGTTTTTGAAAGTAAAAAGTATACATTGCCGTACAAAATAACGGCGAATCTATTAAATTCGACTCGACTATAAATGTACGGTTAGAATTATTGCAGTAAGTCACCTTATAATTTACGGTGAAAATCAGTAAAAAGACGTTTACATATATATGCCCTCGCATGACACATCATATTTCAGTAAAATACTTATGTTTCTTTGTACATTCAAAGTGCATTTCATGTTTAGTTAATGTATAAAGCGTTACTCTAGCGCCATGTGTGTTACTACCTTATCGTTTCATGTGAGGTAAATTAACACTGCATGCTGAACGTATTTACATACAGTGAACTTATTGGCTATTGTTCCAGGAATTTCACTTTTGATGAAATTGTATTCATCATGTGGTCTTGTTTGATATGTTTATCAGTATATGCAAACAACAATGTTATTACATTGTAGTTATTGGAATATTAATATTGGAATCGGTACATCATTGGAATCAGTTCATGAAATATATATGGTTATGGATGTGCAAAATATGTGGTATTTTTCCAGCGAATTTCTAGCACGACAGAATGAAAGTTATATGTGTGTGTGTGTGTACTTGTTCTTGCTACATTGTGGGGACCAAATGTCCCCACAAGGATAGTAAAACCTGAAATTTTTGACATGGTGGGGACCGGCCTGTGGTCCCCACAATGTAAAAAAAAAAAAGATTAAAAATAGTAAATGACGTTTATCTGAAAATGTAACAAAGCAAACATATTTTCTGTAAGGGGTATGTTTAGGATCAGGGTTGGGTTAGGGGATAGACAATATCGTTTGGTCAGTATAAAAACTATAGAAGTCTATGGAAAGTCCCCACAATTCACAAAAACAAACGTGTGTGTGTGTGTGTGTCCCTGGACATCAAAACCAGTCATAAGTAGTACGGGTATATTTGTAGCTATAGCCAACAATACATTATTTGGGTCAAAATTATCGATTCTTCTTTTATGCCAAAAAATCATTAGGATATTAAGATCATGTTCCATGAAAATATTTTTTAAATGTCCTACTGTAAATATATCAAAACATATTTTTTGATTAGTAATATACATTGCTAAGAACTTAGTTTGGACAACTTTAAAGGCGATTTTTTTCAATATTTTGATTATTTTGCACCCTCAGATTCCAAATTTTCAAATAGTTGTTTTAAATAGTTGCCAAATATTGTCATATCCTAACAAAACATACATCGATGGAAAGCTTATTTATTCAGCTTTCAGATGATGCATAAATCTCAATTAAAAAAAAAAAAATTGACCCTTATGACTGGTTTTGTGGTCCAGAGTCATATATATATATGTGTGTGTGTGTGTGTGTGTGTGTGTGTTTGGTGCAAAAAGGTGCAGAATTTGCCCCCTTTAAAATTAAGTGTCTTATTACCTTTACAGTGAATTTCTAGCTACCATAAATGCCAATTTTTAACAGTTTTTTTTTTCCTTTTCTTGCTTTGACTTAACTGTTTTGTGAATACAAGAGCAGGTACACTATGATCTAAAAAAACATTTTTTGTTTTTATGTTCAGGATCCTACTGACTGTGGTGGTGATCTTCCGGATTCTAATCGTTGCAATAGTAGGAGAGACCGTGTACGACGATGAGCAGTCAATGTTCGTATGTAACACTTTGCAGCCGGGCTGTAACCAAGCTTGCTATGACAAAGCGTTCCCTATATCTCACATCAGGTACTGGGTGTTCCAGATCATCATGGTTTGCACACCCAGCCTATGCTTCATCACATACTCGGTGCATCAGTCGGCCAAACAGAAGGAGCGGAGATACTCCACGGTCTACTTGTCCCTCGACAAAGATCCCGATTCAATGAAACGAGACGACAGCAAAAAGATCAAAAACACCATCGTGAACGGAGTACTTCAGAACACGGAAAACTCCACTAAAGAATCTGAGCCCGACTGCTTGGAAGTGAAAGAGATCCCCAGTTCAGCCATGAGAACTACCAAATCTAAAATGAGACGTCAAGAGGGCATCTCAAGGTTTTACATCATTCAAGTGGTTTTCAGGAACGCGCTGGAGATCGGCTTCTTGGTGGGGCAGTATTTCTTGTACGGATTCAACGTTCCCGCCGTGTACGAGTGCGACCGCTACCCTTGCATTAAAGATGTCGAATGCTACGTTTCGAGGCCCACTGAGAAAACCGTGTTCCTCGTATTCATGTTTGCGGTCAGTGGGATTTGCGTGGTGCTCAACCTTGCAGAACTCAATCATCTGGGCTGGAGGAAAATTAAAACGGCAGTGAGGGGGGTTCAGGCCAGGAGGAAGTCCATATATGAGATAAGGAACAAGGACTTACCAAGGATGAGCATGCCGAATTTCGGCCGCACCCAGTCGAGTGACTCTGCCTACGTCTAATGCTCCTTCATGTAGTTCAACAGAGCAGAGGCGCTCAATCCTGGTCTAGGAAGACCTCAGGTTGCACATTTTGGATGAAATACCAATTTTAGTCCAGTAGTTCACTCAAAAATGACAAATCAATCATCAATTACTCAACCTCATGTCATTTCAAATCTGTATGGCTTTCTTTTGTGGAACACAAAAGAAGATATTTTGAAGAACGTTTTGGTCCATGCAATGAAAGTCAATGGGATCCAAGACAACATTGGACCCCATTGATCCTACTGAGATTTTTTTTTCAAAATATCTACATTTGTGGTCTACAGAACAACATCAGGGTGAGTAAATTCAGATTTGGGTCCCAACGGCATCCAAAATGCATTTCTGGAGGACTCCAGCACCAGGATTCGATTATTTAAACCACTGCATTCAATTACATACAAGAAAAGTTATGTTATGAACTGTTCATCTCACCTGTTTCATGGTGGGGTAGATGGATTTTATTTGTCTGTTGTGGACAACAAGAACAAACAGACCAAGCGTTTGTTTCTTATCAGTACTGAAGGGCACTGATGCAACTTTTTTTATTGGTCAGAACGGAAAGCTTGCAATGAGTTTTCAACATTTATTTCTTCGTTCACACGATCAGCTGAACCCGAAATATGTTTTGCACTAAATATGGATTTAAAGAAGCCAAAACGAACCCGAATTGTGCTGTGAAGGTCTTTTGTTTCATTATATTGTATTCTCATTCTGGTTTTAGATCGCACATGTGATAGTTTCAGTTTATTCACCGCAACTAGTTAGACTGCAGTTCACATACGTTTATCTGTACTATATAAATCATATCTCTCTTTTGGCTTAGATAGATTGGCATCTTTAATGATTTGGTTGCCTGTGCTTGCACCACTGACCTTAACGTAAGTTATCGTTCCATTATATTTAAGCTGACTTGCAGATCAGTAGCCGGTGAACTGGCCAATGCTGCATAACGCTTAACTGTCTATCTTTTGTATTTATTTATTTATTAATGTATTGGATTTATTTATTTATTTATTTATTTATGACACCAAAGCGCCCATTGCTTTCATTTGTGGGAAACAGATATTTGCTTTTATGTATTTTATGTATTCAAGTGCCATATGTGTACATAGATATATACATATTATAGTATTGTAATCCTTATCATGAGATATGAATTCCATGAACTCAACGTGGACTGTTTTGAAGGATGTACTATCCCTTTAATATGTTTGGGACTGGACAAGTGGGGTTAAAAAAATCATCCATCCATATTTTACATTCATGAAAAATATGATATTGGATTTAAAGTACATATAAAGCACAGTTGATCAGAAATCAGTGAATAAGGGGTTGAGATTCACTTCCCCTGGTGCTTCTATTTCTCAAAATAAAATGATGTTAGCAACTATGTGAGATGAAAATAAAAATCTTATAATAAATTATGGAATTCATGATTAAAAAGCTGTGTGATTTGCATTGCTTCATTCATGGTCGAACTAAAATTTTAGTCTGACGCGTCAGCAAAAAAATGCCATTTTCCTTAGGGATTGAGGTCCCTGTCATCTTCCCCATGAATCAACTTCCTGTCAGTTAGTTGAAATGCTTGCATGTATTTTTTTGACTAGTTCAGCAGCACGCTGCTTAAATTTGATCCGGGCGCCATAATTCTACCTGTCCAGCTTCAGTCATGCTGACACAATGACAGAGGCTTTCTCTCGGGCCGGTGCCCTGCATACAGCATCGCTGTGTTATGCGGAGGTCTGGTCCCTGCAGAAGCCGCGGTGGCCCTTGTGCCAAGGTCACAGAGAAAGTGCTGAACACTGCAGCTGGTGGCCTCAAACCGGGATTTCTCTCTGCTGACAGACTGGGAGAGGCCCGAGACTCGCAAAAGTGCCAAGATGACTCTTCAGCAGAGAGGAGGGGGTGGGAAATCTAGGAGCAAGCATCATGACAGATCAATTTGGAATTCAGCAGGGACCTGAGATTCCTCTTTGACACAACACAAACAGCCAAGGTACAACCTGACAGGACGTCAGTGGAGGCTGCTGTTGTGTGTGTGTGTCTTGTACAATTTCAGTCTGTCCTCTCTTACCCTCCCACTTTCAATAGTTCCTTCAACTTTCTCCAAAAGTCCTCTAAGAAAGGACCTTCAGAATTTGTTCTCCGATGCAGTTAAAGAAAATCAATTCTGCTGTATGGCAGAAGTGTGGCATAAGAACAAGATATAATGTAGTTATTTTGGCAAGACACCTGTGTGAACTTGAGGAGAAGTGAGTTCAGCCACTAAAATTACCATGAAAACAGTTGGCTAAACTGCAAAAGCTCTAGCAGAATTTATTTGCAGATGCCACTCTGCTTTGTATCTCAGACTAATAAATTCATCTATTTTTAAGCGTGTCTTAAAAAATTTATGTGGTTCATGAATTTTATTATTTATTATTTACACTCTACTTAGTTAGACTACATATAAATCATGGCCCAAAACAAATAAATTAGTAACATATTAACAATTCAAATGTGGAACATACAATTCAAAGGGATCGCGTGTTGGGTTTATTTTTAGCTCTCAGTCAGACTTAGTACTGTGCAATGCTTAGAAAGCATTTTGAATAATTCAAGCTCAATATACTGGCACAAGCTGTAATTCTCTAAAGCAGGTTAGGGAATGCTGATGCTTAGAACACCCCCCCAAAGATCCCCTCCACCTCCTCATCTATGAAGCTTAATAAAAGATTAAGACAAAAGAGCGCCAATGCAAACCTTGACGGAAGCACAGAAGTGTTCTTGAGCATTAGTAGAGAGATGGAGAGTCTGAGATGTGTGTGACGTGTACATTCTATCAATTTATGATATACTCCAAGACTCTTGAAGAAAGTATATTGCAAGTAATGCAAGTTACATAATCAGATTACTTTTTTTTAAGCAACTATAAGGTAACAAATTACTTTTACAAGAAAATATCTGAGGTACTTTTTCAAAGAAGTAATGCTAGTTACTTTGTTTTCCCATGTATTGACTGACAGGTCTCCTGTCCCTGTGTTAAGAGAAATCAGGAGTAAGTGCAAAGACGTTGTATGAGGTGTGTAAACATGATGGTTACTGTAATGTAAAAATGCACTTACTCATCTCACTTGCACAAAAACAGAATCAGTATTCCTCAACCTAACCTAAAATATGTATAATATAAAATAACACAAATATCCTTTATGTATCTAATCACATTTAATTAACCAGTGTCTTTACTGCTGACTTTTGATGATCCAGTTCAACCATACTAATAAGTTAACATTACTTTAAATAAGCGTAACTTGACATGAATTTACATTTCATTCACCTGAGGCTTGTTTATTTCACTTTTGGTGTGAAAGGGCTTTTTATATTTGCCAAAAATATAACTTTTTTAATAACGTAAAACTTTCCATAAACAGTAACTAAGTAACATTATTAGTTACTTTTTATCGAGTAATACAATATTGTTAAGCTGTACCCTGGTGAAAAAACCAGCATATGCTGGTAGGTATGTTTTGATGCTAGGATGCTGGTTAGGTATGTTTTGATGCTGGTTTAAGCTGGTCCTTTGCTGGTTTATGCTGGTCATGTTGCTGGTCAAGGACCAGCATGAATCAGCAAAGGACCGGCTTAAACTTTAAAATTAACTTTTCACAACAGAGATTAAAAGTGTCACTAAAAGGACGTTCTCACCAAGAACGGCATCTATAAAGACGTCTATAACACTAAAGATATTAGCGTTGACACAAACTGACTATAATGTTCTGTTTGTTATAAACACAAGCTGCAGTTACGTTGATGGCGGCGTTAAAAGCAACATAGTTTTGTGCGTTTTTGCTACTTTGGAGCCCCCTACATTTAAGTGAGAGGAATTAACTGTCATAAATATACCATTGTTGTAATTGCAGTGAAACCCTGGTGAAAAAAACAGCATATGCTGGTAGGTATGTTTTGATGCTGGTTTAAGCTGGTCCTTAGCTGGTTTAAGCTGGTCCTTTGCTGGTTTATGCTGGTCATGTTGCTCGTCAAGAACCATCTTAAACCAGCATCAAAACATACCTACCAGCATATGCTGGTTTTTTCACCAGGGAAATCTGTGCATATGCTGCTGTAAAGCAACTCGCCGTTTCCATGGAGATTTCATACCCTCACCAAACTTACATATTCCCAGAACAGACATTTGGAGGAGTAGTGGAAAAGAAACTAAAACTATTTGCCTTATTAGAAGTCAGCATACCCTTCAAAATGTTTTTGAAACAAGTATGTCAAGGTAAAACACTCAAACGTTTACGTGCACCTTGCGGAATCTGCAAAATATTAATTATTTTACCAAAATGAGAGGGATTATACAAAATGGTGTGTAATTTTTTATTCAGTACTGACCTGAATAAGATATTTCACATAAAAGACGTTTCCATATAGTCCACAAGAGAAAATAATAATAAATGAATTTATGATTTACATACACTTGATTCTTAATACTGTTGTTGCCTGAAATGATCCACAGCTGTTTTTGTTTATTTGTTTGTTTGTTTTTTAGTGATAGTTGTTCATGAGTCGCTTGTTTGTTCTGAACAGTTAAACTGCCTGCTGTTCTTCAGAAAATTCCTTCAGGTCCTACAAATTCTTCATTTTTTTTCAGCATTTTTGTGTATTTGAATCCTTTCCAACAATGACTGTATCTTTTCACACTGAGGACAACTGAGGCACTCATATGCAACTAGAAGGAAGTAAGCCAAGGGTGTAAACTTTTTAACAGAATGAAGATCATATTTTATCATATAATATCATATTTTTTTCATTTAGTACTGTCTTTCAGAAGCTACAGAAGATACATGTTTCCCAGAGGACAAACTAAGTTCAATTTACCCTGATCTTCAAATTCAAAAAGTTTTCACCCCCGGCTCTTAATGCATTGTTTTTCCTTCTGGAGCATCAGTGAGTGTTTGAACCTTCTGTAATAGTTACATATGAGTCCCTTATCATACAGTCATTGTTGGAAAGGGTTCAAATACACAAAAATGCTAAAAAAACAAAGAATTTGTGGGACCTAAAGGATTTTTCTGAAGGACAACAGGCAGTTTATCTGTTCAGGACAAACAAGGGATTCATGAACAGCTATCGCTAAAAAAAAACAAACATAAATGTGGATCATTCAGTTAACAACACAGTATTAAGAATCAAGTGTATGTAAACTTTTAAATGGGGTCATTTTTATAAACTCAACTATTATTTTCTCTTGTGGACTATATGTAAACATATCTTATGTAAAATATGTTACTTAGGTCAGTACTAAATAAAGCATAGCATGCATTTTGCATGATCTCTCTTATTTTGGTAAAATATTTATTTTTGGTAAAAATGAACATTTTGCTGATTCTTCAAGGTGTATGTAAACTTTTGACCTCAACTGCCTATACAGTTGCTTTAAATGCTCAAGGTCTAAATTCTGATCAGTGTAATTCCTCTGTTTCATTATCATTACAGTTCCCTTTTCTTGTAACACTGAAGGATTTTTAAAACTTTGTGTTATTTATTGTACTTAGTGTGAACATGCCTTAACTTGGGCAACGTGCCCTGTAATTGTTTAAATCCACAGTCATCTGGGTATAAGGTCATTTGCACATACTCATGAATCCACTGGCAACCAACCCATCAGATGTCCGCTTATGATGTAGGCACCATGCCTGGCCATCAGGGTCTCATTAGACTGCCAGACATGAGCCCATGCAAATAAACTGGCATAATAACCAAAACAATTCACGGCATCTGCGCTAGAGTTCAAACGTGTCAAACCATTGGTGTAGACTGAGGCATCCAAAAGCCTGTCTGATCTGAGATGCTGTCATCAGCCATCAGTCAGGGATTTCCGGCAAAGTCATCACAATCACAAAGTCACAGTCAGCAAGAACAGCTGCCAAAACACAACAGCAAAAACAAGATAGACACTTTTGTTTCATCCAAGACATGCATGAAGTTCCCACAATAAACAACATGCTAAAAAAATACACTGCCTGTGACATACTTGATACTAGACACAGAGAAAAAAGAAAGGCAGTGTTTTTTTCTCTGTGGTAAAAATAGTTCCACTGAGATGGCTTAGTTAAAGAGAAACCAAAAAGAAACCCAAAGGTTGTGGATTCCAAGGCCAGGCGGGGCAATTCATTAGCTACCGCCACTGTGTCCTTGAACAGAGCATGTAATCCCAGGTTGCCCCAGGTGAAGCCTTCTAAGAAAGACTGTTCTGTCTTTCTTAGAAGCTAGGTGGCTGTTTTCGAGTGGTTTGTAGGGTGAAGATGTTCTGGGTTCTGAGTGGTGTTGCTAAGGTCTTCTGAGTGGTTTCTTGGGTGTTGCTAGGCAGTTGTGGAAGTTGCTATAATGTTGCTATGTGTTTGCTAAGGTGTTCTGAGTGGTTTGTAGGATGGTGGTGTTCTAATCATTGCTGCATGAGTTCTGAATGGTTTCTAGGTTTTAGAGTGTCCTTTGGTGTTGCTAAGGACTTCTGAGTGCTTTATTGGGTATTACTAGGCAGTTGTGGTCAATGCTGTACTGTTACTAGGTGCTTGTTAAGGTCTTCTGAGTGGTTTATTGGGTGTTGCTAGGCAGTTCTGGTGTTTCATATACTGTTGCTAGGTGGTTGTTAAGGTGGTCTCAGTGGTTTGTAGGGCGCTGATATTCTAGTCATTGCTACTTTAAGTTCTGAGTGGTCTCTAGGTGGTTGCTAGAGTGTCTTTGGTGTTGCTAAGGTCTTCTGAGTGGTTTATTGGGTGTTGCTAGGTAGTTCTGGTGTTTCATACACTGTTGCTAGGTGGTTGTTGAGGTGTTCTGAGTGGTTTGTAGGATGGTGGTCTTCTAGTCATTGCTGCATGACTTCTAAATGGTTTCTAGGTTCCTAGAGTGTCATTTGGTGCTGTTAAGGTCTTCTGAGTAGTTTCCTGGGTGTTACTAGGCAGCTGTGGTCAATGCTATACTGTTACTAGGTGGTTGTTAAGGTCTTCTGAGTGGTTTATTGGGTGTTGCTAGGCAGTTCTGGTGTTTCATATACTGTTGCTAGGTGGTTGTTAAAGTGGTCTCAGTGGTTTGTAGGGCGCTGATATTCTAGTCATTGCTGCTTTAAGTTCTGAGTGGTTTCTAGGTGGTTGCTAGAGTGTCCTTTGGTGTTGTAAGGTCTTCTGAGCAGTTTATTGGGTGTTGCTAGGCAGTTCTGGTGTTTTATATACTATTGCTAGGTGGTTGTTTAAGTGGTATGAGTGGTTTGTAGAGGCTGGTATTCTAGTTATTGCTGCTTTAAGTTCTGAGTGGTTTCTAGGTGGTTGCTAGAGTGTCCTTTGGTGTTGTGAAGGTCTTCTGATTGGTTTCTTGGGTGTTTTTAGGCAGTTCTGGTGGTTTCTACAAAGTTGCTAGATGGTTGTTAAAGATGTTCTGATTGGTTTGTATGGTGATGGTCTTCTAGTCATAGCTGTATGGGTTCTGAGTGGTTACTAGGTGGTTGCTAGAGTGTCCTTTGGTGTTGCTAAGGTTTCTTGGGTGTTACTAGGCAGTTCTGGTGAATGCTGTACTGTTGTAAGGTGGTTGTTAAGGTTTTTCAAGTAGTTTGTAGGGTGATTGTGTTCTAATCATTGCTGTATGAGTTCTGAGTGGTTTCTGGAGTGCTTTGGTGTTATTACGGTCTTCTAAATGGTTTCTTGGGTGTTTCTAGGCAGCTCTGGTGGTTCCTATACTGTTAAGGTGTTATGATTGGTTTGTAGGGTGCTGTTGGGGTGTTCTGGTAGATGATATAATGTTTCTAGGTGGTTGCTTCTGTGTTTTGATGCTAGGTGGTATATGATTCTAAGTGTTCTGAGTGGTTCCTTGGGTGCTGGAGTTCTGGTGGATTCTATTATGTTGATGGGTGGTTGTTAAGATGTTTAGAGTGGTTTCTAGGGCATTACTAGGGTTTCTGGTGAGTGCTATAGTATATGCTAGAGTAGTTAGTAGATGTTCTGAGTGGTTTTTAGAGTGTTTTTATGGTGTGGTTAGGGTGTCACCATAAAGTGTTGCTAAGTGGTTGCTCAGTTATTGTTATAGGTATATAAGTGTTTGCTTGGTTTTCTGCTGGTGCAGCAAAAGTTGCTGGTGCAAGTTCTTCTTAGTGGTTTCTTGGGTGTTGCTGTTCTGGTTGGTGTTCTAGTGTTGCTAGGTAATTACCAAGGTATTCTCATGGGTTGTCATTGCTAGTTGGTTGCTAAGGAGATCTTAGCGCTTTTGGGGGGTATTTCATGTTCGTTGAGAAGCTTAGAGACGTGTTGATTTGCTAAGGCATTGTTGGGTATTCTGGTGGATTTTATACTGTTACAAGATAGATGCTGAAGTCTTCTGAGAGGTTGCTTTGATATTGCTAGGGTACTCTGATGGTAGCTGTAGTGTTGCCAGATGGTTGCAGTGGTGTTGTGAGTGTCTGCTAGGATGTTTCCTAAACAGCTGCTTACTCCAACTATAGGAACCCAAGCTCAAATACTGGGATACAATGTTCTGATCCTTAGATATGTATGTGGTCATTACAAACTAAACCAGCAAACCTCCAGCAAACCTCCAGCAAACTCAGCAGAAGTCAGAGGACAACTGCTACTGAAAGTAAGGTGCCAGTTGAGTGAAACCGACAGCTCCATTTGCCATTTATTAAAAACTGCTCAAATGCTCACTCCATCTGTTTAGATCATTTTCTTTGACAGCTTTCGTTCCAACAAACAGTTGCCAACTCTTCTTGGTGAAATCTAATTAGAATCCCACAAATCTTGTTGGAGTACAATGGCTGGGCCTTAAGTCACCTGCCAAAACACTGGTTCAAGCCCAAGGGGATTAGAATGTCTTGCACAGGCTTAAACCCATGGGCTCTTTCCAGTCTACACCATCCTCCAACACCAGGGCCTTCATTCAGAGTACATCCCTTTAAGACTCCATCTTTGCACAGTGGGGTAACATAATCTTTCTGTATAAGATACAGGGATCAAAGGTATTACCTCTTTTAGGGGACTTTGAGATGACATTGAAGCTCCCGTCAAGTCCTCGGTTGTGTAAGATGCAACTGGCTAGCGGTTGCTGGTTTGCCAAACCAATCAAAAAGGAAATCCTCAACATTGTTCAGGATAGTGCTCATTAAACAACATGCACCTGAGCCTCTTAACAGTGGTGAGGATCTCTAGCAAAGCTGGATTTACCACACAAGCGTAAACAGTTAAAGACACCTACTGTTTCAATATTGCATAATGTCATCTTTCCGCAATAAGCTTAGAATAGTCCAGCAGCCACATTTAATAATTTCAATCAAATGGTTATAAAAAAGGCTGAAATTTTAAGTTTTTTTTTTTTTTTTGTGCAATAAATGTCTGATTTACTGCCATGTTTGGATTTTTGACTGTTTGGGTTTTATCTCAGACAGTCACTTTACCTGCTAACCATAATCTACTTATGTAATTATCTGTTAGCTAGTTTAGATAAACCTAGAGCCGCTCTGAGTAAAGCATATGTATGCTGACTGAGTAATATTAATAAGGTATATCATTTATTCCAGAAATCTCTTTCTGAGAATGGATCGGAAACTGGGTCAGAATGTGACTTATAACACGTACACTTAGTTTTATGAACACTTGATATGCATTACACCCTATTATCATTTCATTGTACTATTCATGTTTCTTAGGACAAATTTGAATGCTTTAATAATATGTTTCCAATAGTGTCACATTTGTGAGTTTTTTAAATTAGCCTATAATAAGTAGGTATATGTTTGATTGGCTAAGAACAGAAAACAAATGTGAGCAGATGGAGTGATGCCACTGAGGTGTCAGCATGTCAAAGGCAACAGTTTAGTAGAAAACAGAAATGATATGTGTCTGCTATGATACTAAATGAACGGGAAACCACTCTAGAGACAAGGTTGAATTCAAAATAGCATACTAGCCTTTCTTGTGGTTTCTCAGTTGTTCCAAGTGGATTCTAGGTGATTTCTAGAGTGCCCTTATTTGCACATGGCTTAGTTGGTGCTTGATTATGATATAATTCTGATGTGAAGTTGCAGTGAATTTTTTTTTTTTTGGCTCTGTTTTCCTGTGTAATTTTAGCTCTGGAAATGGCTTTCCACCCCACATGCATATCACAGCAATGTACAACAGAATTACCCCTCGTGAGGAGGCATTGTGAAAGGCGGGTTAATTTCCATAAAGCCTGACATATTAAATCCCCTCAAGTTTCTGCAAGTCCCTTGTGACAGCAGTTCTCCTTGGAGACTTCCTGTTTGTGTTGTAATTGCACTGCAGTGGATAGCTGGAATATCATAGTGACTGAGTGTCTGAACAAATGAACAACGGGGGCGCTGCGAGAGCTTCCTTTTGCTCCGTATCTCCCAGCATCTCTAAAGGGAGACCTGGAGGAGCGGCCGTCATTCAGTCCCGCTGCAGCTGTTTAAGCCTGTCTTCCTGCTCACCCTGTTTCCGCTCTAATCCTCTGCACATGCTGTCATAATACAGCGGGTCACGTGATTCTCTCTCACTCTCACTCTGCCTGCATTATCTACAGTAAATGGGAATTGAAAGGGACTCATCTGCATTAGAACATCATACGCTCATTAAAAACCGCTTATCACACTCCTAATGCTATCAGAGGTTTCATGGCACTCGTTTATTAGTAATTGCTTTAATCAAAATATCGGTAACCATGACCTAAAACCTTCAGTTCTACTGCACTGCATGTCCTTACATAAAGGGATAGTTCACCATACAACAAATTTAAATTCTGTCATCATTTACTTACCCTCATTTATATCAAAATCCGTATTATGATCTATCTGTTTTTTGTCCATATAGAGTAAAGATCTCAACCTGGTCTCATGACAAAAACGTACCTGTGGAAACTTTTTCGCAAGATGCAAAATACATATCACTGCAGTTTCCAAAAGAAATGTAAGCTAGAGGCAGTAGAACAGCAAGCATTTGTAATTGTTTTCATACACAGTTCTGATTACAGCTCCATATTTTTTGCTTTCCGGACATTACAAGATGGCTCAGTAGCTCAGAAGGCATTGAATTGGACTTCTTGGGTACGAATCCTGTGATAAACATGACTCATGATGAAAGAGCTGAAAGATTAGAGATCGAAAAACAAGCTAAAATGGCATGCTTGCAATTGCGTTTTTACTAGTGATGTCACAATTCTCAATATAATATTAAACCGTTCGTTATGACATCCACGGTTCAATAGTTCGGTTTAACATTTAAGTAACTCCCTTGTTTTATTTCTCTCTGAATTTGCTGTATGCGTGCCCACGATTTCACGTAATGAAATGAGGAAACACTTCTCCGCTTATATTTGAAAAAAGCAACACCTGCAGAGCATCTTCCATTTTAATGACATGCAGTGATAAGCCTTTCTAAACCTGCTGTCCATCAAAAGAGTTGTGAAAACAAAAGTTATAAAAAACATTATAACTTGTTTTTAATTCACAACATCAGTTGAGCGTTTGAAATAACTTCCTTATGTGATCTGATGTGGATTCTTATCACAGAATGAGGCAGACAATAAATTCTATACTCATATTGTATGTATGTCGATTAGCAATGGCTTGTGAAAATACACGAGACCATATATATTGCAGACGAGTGTTTAATGTCCTTACATTTCATCATTCAAAACTTTTAACATTATATCTTGTTTTTATTCAAACACAGCAATGGCAATGCCTTTATCCATATTAGAGAAGCTGGAATTGAATGTCATCGGTGCTACTTCTTTGACGCATATGTGGATTTTCTGAAAAAAAAAACGTGGATTTTCTGCACGAGGGCGCCCTCTGGCATCCAGTATGAATGAAACCCATTCTATTCTATATTAAATAAAATACCTCTCTCAAAAGAAAAATTAAGCAGACATATACTAAACCACGCTTTATTCGAGTGTACAGAGGTTTACGGCAGTATTTTGTTAATTTGTTGCAAAAAAAACACACACTGAAGTGGCAAGATATCAGAACTAAACTACTAAATATATTTAAAAATGGTTATCCCTGTACAGCTACGATCAGCTGTTTCTCTATCTTGGCTGAGCTTTCCATGTTGTTACAGGAAAGAATGAATCTAATTGGTTGGTTCTTGTCACATGACCCACTGTGCGCTTGCGGCATTTTGAAAAGTTGAGATGTTTTTATATCTAGATGCGGCACGGACGCGTCTGGAAAAACAGAACGCGTCACACCCGCGTCGCTTCCATTATGAGCACAGCTGCCGCGCATCTACATTATAAGTAACGAAATTGAGCGCCCCTTAGATTCAGAATATCTCCTTCTTTCCTCAATATTATTATTATTTTTATTATTATCAGGAAAATGTTTTGGTAAGGTTCCCTCTTAGTTGTGAATAGAATGCTTGCACAAAGTTATCTGGAATTTAATAACATTCTTGAAAGATGAACAGAAAAATATTACAATGTTCATAGAATATTTTTGTGTTTCTTTATATATTTGCCCACATCGTTTTGAACTATACAAATATAGCTGTTTGTTGCGATCAGGGCTGTCCCAAGCATGGTTGCAATGTGCTCATTGCCAAAATAAAATTAGTTTGTTTTCTTAAAGGGGTGCTATTATGCTTTTTCACTTTTTGAACTTTAGTCAGTGTGTGGTGTGTATCTTTGGGAATTAAAAAAGATCTAAAAGTTACAAATCTCAAAGTCCACTCCAAAAGGAGATATTTTGTTTTTAAATAATCCCTTTTCAAGTACTACAACGAACGGCTCCTTTGGACTACAACGTTTGTTTTCCGCATGCAATGATGTCACAACTAATTCCCGCCCACGAAAATTCGAATTGTTGGAGGGAGGGTAGAGACGAGGTGGGGAATTAGCATAACTAATGCAGCACGGAGAACCGCTTTAACAAACCGCGGCGCAGCGGGTATAAACACAAGCATTGACTAGAGTGGCCACTTCAGAGCTGTAACGCTCACAGACATGTGCAGTACAGGGGGTCAAAACACATGCTGAAGCTGAGATCTACTCCGGTTGCCACGTCGGAGCCGTAACGCGCCGCAGACGTGTGCAGTGTGTGGTAAGAGATTTATTCATCATACAGTGTAGATAGCTTCACTTATAACGCGAGTGATTTTAAAATGCATAAACTTGCACTAGAATAGGCTAGGCCAATCAGTGATGATGTTCTTTGATAATGTTAGGCTGCTTTTAGCCTTATGATGGAGCTGGTTTTGGGCAATGAAACTAAGTATGTAAATAATTAAATACATTATCACAATAATATCATGTATTGGCAATCTTGCAGGCTGACGATAGGACCCAACACTAATGTAGCATATTATTTACTCACCCTCCATGCATCCGAGTTTAAAATTATAAATTATCCTGGCACTCCCAAGCTTTACAATGGCATAGACGGGTGTTTCTCCTCATCATTCCAAAACGAGTCCAATAATATGCATCCATCCATAATATAAAGTGCTTCACACAGCTCCGGGGGGTTAATAAAGGCCTCCTGTAGTGAATCGATATGTTTTTGTAAGAAAAATATCCATATTTAAAACATAAGAGTCACTTTAATCTAGCTTGCGCTAACAGCTGTACACAGAACTTGCTTTTTTGATAAGGGGCGTGGCAGTACTGAAACATTGTCTAAGCTGTTGACCAAACGCAACGCACTGGGACAGCTAACCAATCACAACACATCTTGTTTTTCGGAAGGCGGGCCTTCATTAAACCTGGAACTAATCGAGCCTTATGTGCCAGGCTAGGAAAAATGTATTGTGATAATGTAAACTATGTTAAAAATAATGCGTTTTTCGAACCACCAAGCATGAAAGCATGTTCTAGTACACCACAAAACAAAATCATGACTTTGTAAAAGAGCATAATAGGACCCCTTAAAAAAAAAAAAAAAGCCTTTATTTTATTTGAAAATTGTTATTTTATTGACAAAATATTTTAGTTTATCTTGTAGATTTTTTCTACAGATCAGATAACATTTTAAGCTGTCATATGGTCATGCTACAACGTGCCACTCAGATGTTACAACGTACCCCACCTACGAGGCATGTTGTCACATTTTACTTCCATTCTTTTGGGGTAAATAAAGAAAAACCTATACACTGTAAGTATGAAACAAACAGACATATTTGTGTAAAATTAATGTGAAACAAAATTATACTCTGAACCCCATGTGGATTTACACAAACTCAGAAAGTCAAAAAGTGTTGGATGTGCCCCGCTCTTCCCTACTCAGAAATAACATTTTAATAACTTGATGAAATAGCAAAACGTTCAACGTTAACAGAAATTATCTGGGGTTTAATACAATGTTAGCACAAAAACATGGAAAAAAAATCAGAAACATTTTTTTTACTTGTTTAACGTTTTTCAAATGTTACTAATTGTTTCAGAACATTTATAGAACATTCCAAAGTTTGCAGACTTCTGTGCGACCAGACCTCGTCCCTGAATATAGATGTAAGATAGGAGCTACCAGATAAAGGTCTGCTTTGGTTTCAGCACTGGTGTCTGATTACCATGTTCTTGTGAGCTAATGTTATCAACAATGACCTTTCTGACCTCAGTACACAAAGACAGTAGCCAGAGGTTTTATTGTCTAGAAAAAATCCTGGCAGACTCGCAGTAAAGAAAGCTCTTAAGAAGTCAACAAAGAGACAGACCTTAATGACTTACTCCGTGTTGTTGCTGTCATGTTACCCAATCGTATTAGGCCTTGAGCTGTCGCGTGCCCAAGCACACTTTACTATCGCTGCGCCACCTGGGCGTGTAAGGACAGCTAGTCAGTATCTGTGGTGCCAAGAAAAGACTCAGCACGGGTTAATCCCGACTGAGCCTCGCTTCTTAGTGGATTATTAATTAAGACGTCACAACTTGATACGTCACAATTCACAACCACTCACTTGTTCCCTCCTGCATGGTTTCGCTTTTCTTTCTTAATGTACGACTACAGGCTCTCCAAGATTATCTCAGGTTACCTGTCTCCCTGAGTTTGTGTAAATTGTGTAAGTAAGAGATTTTCGGATCACATTAGGCCTACTATCATATGAGGGCAGTGAAATGAAAAACTCAAGGATTATAGAAGTGGTTTTTAAAACATCTAACTTGTTCTAGAATGCTGTGTGCTGATGTGCAAGATGCTCCACTGGGGAGAGGAATAAATAAATAAATTTAAGAAACCATTTTCACTCAGAAATAGCTGGTAAATTTAACTAAATTAATCAATCAATCAGTCAAGACTGCGAAATTGCTAGTAAATTTCACTAAATCACTAAATCACTAAAACAAATAAATAAATAAGACTGAGACATTGCTAGTAAATTTCACTAAATAAATAAATAAATAAAACTGAGATATTTCGCTAAATAAATAAATAAGACTGAGACATTTCTAGTAAATTTCACTAAATAAATAAATAAGACTGAGACATTTCTAGTAAATTTCACTAAATAAATAAATAAGACTGAGACATTTCTAGTAAATTTCACTAAATAAATAAATAAGACTGAGACATTTCTAGTAAATTTCACTAAATAAATAAATAAGACTGAGACATTTCTAGTAAATTTCACTAAATAAATAAATAAGACTGAGACATTTCTAGTAAATTTCACTAAATAAATAAATAAGACTGAGACATTTCTAGTAAATTTCACTAAATAAATAAATAAGACTGAGACATTTCTAGTAAATTTCACTAAATAAATAAATAAGACTGAGACATTTCTAGTAAATTTCACTAAATAAATAAATAAATAAATAAATAAGACTGAGAATCTAGTAATTTTCACTAAATAAATAAATAAGACAGAGAAATTGCTAGTAAATTTCACTAAATAAATAATTAATGAATAAGACAGAGAAATTGTTAGTAAATTTCACTAAATCACTAAACAAACAAAACAAACAACCAAATAAATAAACAGATAAATAAATAAATAAATAAAACTGAGAGATTGGTAGTAAATTTCACTAAATAAAAATTTAAATAAATAAGACAAAGAAATTGCTAGTAAATTTTACTAAAGAAAGAAAGAAATATAACTGAGAGATTGCTAGTAAATTTCACTAAATAAATAAGTAAATAAAATAAATAATTACATAAATAAGACTAAGAAATTGCTAGTAAATAAAAAATTAAATTGAGAAATTGGTAATACATTTCAGTAAATCACTATATTAAAAAACAAGAAATGACAAATAAATTAATTTTATTAAATTAATGACAAATTTATTAATTAATAAATTCACATAAAATTTTTTTACAAATTTGGGTGTCTAAATGATGTGTATACATATGCTTTTTTGCTATATTATTTGCTTATAAAAAGCTGTTTCAGTTTAGTTAATAATAGTAAACAAAAAAATGTGTGTTATTGAAACTGAAACTGAAACTTATATTGTCCCACATGCAAACTGAATTATTATAACCATACACATTATTATTTAAAAAACATTAAGTGAAATAAAGAGCATGTGAAAGTCATCATAACAAGTAATACCTTAAAACTATGTAACAGAGTCCAAGCACCATGTATAAAAAAAAAATTAAAAATTGACTAAATTTTATGTATTTATTGATTGATTGATTGATTGATTTCAACTGATGTCAAAATAGATTTAAATAAAAACAAAATAAAAATAAAAGTATATATTTATAATAAACAAAAATATATTACTTGTATAACACATATTTTGATTAATGTCACATTTTGCCACTTTTATACTAAATGATATTTTAAATACCTTAAATAGAGCAACTGAAACTGTTGAACCTATGACCTGATTGATGGCTGGGGTTAAAGCATTCGCAGTACATCACGTTTTATTGGGCTACATTTCCAATTCAAGGTAAGATTGAATGAGGTGATATATTTTTGACCTGTTCTCACATTCGTTTTTCGGTGCTCAAGCAAGAAACGTGGTGTGATGGCAGCTCAAACCATTCTTTATCTCAGAGGAAAACATAAAACAAGTAAACTGACCAAATTTCCCTGTTGCTGTCTTGTGCAGACTTCAGGTAACAGCTGGCTTTCAGAGGGGGGAGGGCCCGTCAGTCCTTTAAATTACAACCTCTTATGCAAGGATTTATGGGCGATTTCTTGGTCCCCTCCTTGACCAGGCCCTAATGAAAATAAGTAATCAATAAGATAATAGCTCCTGACCAGCACACAAGACTAGATTTATGGAGGCACAGTCACTCGTGCTGAGTATCTGTGTGACAGCTCACTCTAAACTGAAGCATCTGAGGCAGCTTCATATTATCAGCATGTATCTCAAAATCAAATTCAATTTCATGCTGAGAAATGAAAGATCCAGAGTAATAACAGAGCAAATGAATGGTGAGAATCCTCTTTATTAAGATCAAATACTACAGTTGTCATGCAGAGACATGATTTTTCATATCAAGTTATATTAGAAAATTCAAAACAAAGTAAGGTACAGTTTCATACTTAATGGAGTCTTAATTATCATACAATATTTTGCTACTGTCACTTTAAGAAAAATATATTGCACAGCACTTAAAATAGTACTTTTTTTTTTTTTTTTTTAAACACTTGGAAATTCTGTCATTATGTACTCAACGTTGTGTTTTCTTTTGTCATGCTTTTGTTTGTTTTTTTTGTTTTTGTTTTTTTGTTTGTTTTGTTTTGTTTTGTCGCATACAATGAATTTCAGTAAGATGTTTTGGACCTCACAAAACATTTGTGTATAAACAGTTTCTCACTCAGAAATTGCTAGTACACAATTAATTACAAAGAATCGGCAAAGAGCACATTGAGGAAATTTTGTAGCAGAAAGACTGAAATAGTATTTTCTTGTAAAACGTACTCTAATAATCTACAGTTTAACATTAGTTGATGCTAACATGAACTAAGCATGAACAATAATGTATTCATAAATAAACATTAACCAAGATTAATAAATGTTTTTGTAACAAAACAGTCCACAGCCCACCCTATCTCTGACCTTAAAAATTAACAGACAATATTTTGCTACTGTCACTTTAAGAAAAATACATCGCATAGCACTTAAAATGGTAAGTTTTAAATTCAAAATTTAAATTATAAAGCACTTTGAAGTAACATAGGAATTCTGTTAGCACAGTGAATAGCACATCGAATTAAAAAAGTCCATTTCCAAAACAAAGATTTACATATAATGTACTCACCCCCTTGTCAACTAAGATGTTCATGTCTTTCTTTATTCAGTCTTAAAGAAATTATGTTTTTTGAGGAAAACATTTTAGCATTTTTCTCCATATAATGGACTGATATGGTGCCTCGATTTTGAACTTCCAAAATGCAGTTTAAACGTGGCTTCAAACGATCCCAGATGCGGTTGTAAATGATTCCAGCCGAGAAAGAAGGGTCTTATCTAGCACAACGATTGGTTATTTTCATAAAAATAATACAATTTATATACCTTTTTTAATGTCAAACGCTGATTTTGTCTTACTCTGCCTGGACTTTTTTTTTTTTTTTTTTTCATTTCATGACAGTTAGGGTATGTCAAAAAACTCCCATCTCATGTTCTGAAAAAATGCAGAAATGCAGAAATGTTTTCCTCAAAAAATATTTTTTTTACGGCTGAAGAAAGAAAGACAAGAACATCTTGGATGACAAGGGGGTGAGTACATTATATGTGAATCTTTGTTTTGGAAGTGGACTTCTCCTTCAAACATGAAATTTTGAAGCAGAAAGACTGAAAATAACCTACCCTTAAAATTTGTTTTAAATTTAAAATTAAAATTTTAAAGCATTTTCAAGTAACAGAAATGCTGTTATTATTTACTCAGCTTTGTGTTTTCTTTTGTCATGTTTTATGTGTTTGTTTTGTTTTGGTTGTCCCATACAATGAAAGTCAGTAAGATGTTGTTGTGGACCGCACAAAAATGTTATGTTTCACTTGGAAATTGGTAGTAAACAATTAATTACAAAGAAGAAGTTTGAATTAAACATGAAATTTTGAAGCAGAAAGACTGAAATCGGATATTTATTATAAAACGTGCCCTAATAATCTATACATTGATGCTGAGCATGAACTAAGAATGAACAATAATATATTAATAAATAAACACTAACCAAGATTAATCAATGTTTTTGTAACAAAACAGTCCACATGAGCTTCTCCCATCCTATTTCTGATCCTTAAAATTACCAGGCAAATATTTTTGCTACTGTCACTTTAAGACAAATACATTGCAAAGCACTTAAAATAGTAGATTTTAAATTCAATACTTAAACAGTAACATAGAAATTATATTATTGTGTACTCAACTTTACGTTATGTGTTTTCTTTTTGTTTGGTTTTGTTTTAATAAATTATTCCAAATTGACTAATCTTGGTTAATAAATTAACCAAGATTAGTCAATTTGAAATAAAAAGATTACTGTTAATTATACCATCTGCATTTACTTGTGTTGACAATTGTAACTTTATTGTAAAGTGTTACCACTTTAGATCAAAATTTATGATCTCAAATACAAAACTAATCTAGCTTTAGTCTGTTGAAGCTTTCATCTGTCTGAATTTAATAATATAGACCATTAATCTGTAGCATTGTTTTGATGGTGCTCAAACACCCGAAGGCTACACTTATGCCAATCAATGTTAGAGATCCACATCACGTGTGTTTGAATGTGTGTGTGTGTGTGTGTGTGTACTTGTTTTTGCTACATTGTGGGGACCAAATGTCCCCACAAGGATAGTAAAACCTGAAATTTTTGACATTGTGGGGACCGGCCTGTGGTCCCCACAATGTTAAAAAAATATTAAAAATAGTAAATGACGTTTATCTGAAAGTGTAACGATGCAACTGTAGAAGTCTATGGAAAGTCCCCACAATTCACAACAACAAACGTGTGTGTGTGTAATATCCATCTGTGGCCGTGTCGATCATCTCGTTCTGTGAGAGGAGAAGGCCAGCGCTGGTTTGTCATAGAGAAAAACTGGAAAAGGCGACGCCAGAAGACTAACGTAGTGACACAAGGGTGATCCATCAGCAGTCACATACATTAAACACACACACCAGCACACCCTCCCCTCCCCCGCCTGTCTGATTGATAGCTAACAGAGACATCAGGGTGACAAGGACCCGCCGGTAATGCTGTTACATGTTCCTAAACCTAAATGGCCAGAGACGCTTCAGCAAAGACCTCCTGAGGCATGCCAGAGACATTATTATTCTTCCCCAGTGTATTGTATATTGTATGCGTATATCAGGAGTGTTTCCTCCGAGGAGGCAAGGGAGGCAATGTCTCCTCAAAATATTGGATGAGAAAAAAATCGTAGTATAAAAATAAAACACTGCCAGTTTTACAAGATATAACATTCAAAAGTGTATAAATCACTTGTTTGTCCACGTCTCTCTTGCCTCGTATGAGCCCACTGAGTTTTAAAAGACCCCCTGTCTTTTAAAACTAAGCGTATGGTCAGTTTGTTGGGGGTAACTGAGAATGAATGGGGGAAAGTCACATGAGAGGAGACAATGCCTCCATTGCGATATGATTATGACTGGTTACGATCAGCTGTGATTGGTTCGTGCAATAAATCCCGTCTCTTGTTTTCTTTCCTGAATCAGTCTGAATGAACAATAAAATGGTGTTAATTGAAAGACTAATTTAAAAAGTAAGTAAACAACTCACACACTTAGATATAACCACTTTGTTATTTCAAAATAAGACTTAAAATGGCATGAAAACATGATCTGTGGGAGTTTTTAGTGAGTAATCAGCTAGATGAGATTTAAATGTAAAATTTAAATATCTGTATATGTGATCAATGTTTACTGAGCTTTGATGACTGATGATCCGAAAATTTGAAAAAATAAATAAATAAAATAGGCCTAGTTGACAGTTAAGTATTAAAAAGAATTGCTGAACATACGTTGACAAATAAAATACCTTGTTTAAATCGTTACTGCCTTAAGTTAATTTTGTAGTGAATGTAAAATCCTTAAAAACACTAATTTGATGAGATTCATGCTTTGCTTTAATAAATAGAATATTGATAGCACTGTTGTAAAAATATAAAATAGAATCTTTTTCTTTCTTTCTTTCTTTCTTTCTTTCTTTCTTTTTCTGATTGTGTAAGTAATGTTTATTTAACTAAGAAAACCCCCCTTGAAAATTAGACGGATCATATCCCTTTAATGAATTAAAATTCAAATTGTGATTAGGATTTACATTTGATAAAAAAAAAACTTTCAGAACACCACCACACACCACTGGTGTGCATGTATGTATGTATGTATGTATTTAGAAAAAAAAATGATCAAAAATGACTAAAACTAATTAAAATGTCACAAAATGTTATGATTCCAAATAAATGCTGTTCATTAGAACACTTTCTGTTCATTAAATATTAAGCAGCACAACTGTTCTTCTGAGAAAGCAAAGTCCTCAAAGTTTTTTTTTTTTTTTGGTAAAATACGTCATGTCCCAGTCACATTTTCTTGGTTAAATAAACGTTACTTAAATGGCTGGACGATAAGACCTAAAATCAAAATCACTCACATTTTGTATGCACGAAACATGTCTTTGCATCAAAAATGTGAGACACAGAGCTAAGGAATGTTTTTGTTTGTTTGTTTGTTTGTTTGTTTGTTTGTTTGTTTTAAAGCGTAGCACAGAATGTCCACTTTTCAAAAATGACAGATCGTTTTGCTAGATAAGACCCTTCTTCCTCGTCTGGGATCATTTAGAGCCATTTGAAGCTGCATTTTGAAAGTTCAAACTTGGGGGCACCATAGGAGTCCACTATATGGAGAAAAATTCGGGAATGTTTTCCTCAAGAAACATAATTTCTTATCGACTGAAAAAAGAAAGACATGAACATCTTGGATGACAAGGGGGTGAGTAAATTACTTTTTGGAAAAAAAGAAAAAGAAAAATAAATAACCGACATGGGAAACGTTGGTTAGAGGTTCAGCCTTTGATTATTTTTCAATTAATTGTCCAGCCCCAATTTACACACTGTAAAAAAAAAAAAAATATATATATATATATATATATATATATATATTAAAATGTACGGTAAAAAAACAGCAGCTGTGGTTGCCGGAATTTTACCATAAAATATACAGGAAAATATACTTAAATTTAAAAAACATAATTTCAACTGATATAATGTTAATGTATCAACCTATTGAAGTACTGAAATATGTTTTGTACCTTTGTAATACTCTGATAACCACCAAAAGCAGGTGGTGATGGGAAAATCACATGATAAACCAAAGCCCGTCACAAGCAGTAAAGCATTGTAAATAGTAACATATATAGATGGTACACAGTGTCATTCACACAAACACTAAACACCATCATGTTAACACACATGAAACTAAAATAATGCAATAAACATTTATTTAACAACATTAGATGTAACATACAACCCTACTGTACAAAAATAAAAAACTAATAAGAAAGAGTTATTTCAACAACAACAATAACAACAAAAACATTACATGTAAAAAAGGGAATTGTCAATTTCACGGATATTCACTGTAAATTTACGGTCTTTACCGTTAACCATTTAAGATGTTTTTACTATAGCATTTTTACAGTTTTTTTACCGTTAAATGCACAGTCATTTTTTACAGTGCTTTATCAGGGGAGATGGGTATAACTGCAGCCTGGAGATCTCCAAATGGGGGCAGGAACTCCAAAACAGGGTGGAAGCTCCAAAATAGGGCGTGGCTTCCTCCCATTGACAGGCAGGCACATGACATGCATGCGCAATTTTTTCCCTCAATCCACTTCAGTGCAAACTCCGCCCCACAGCTGCTTCTAAAGGTTTTATTGGTTGTGTCAATCACAGTGTTGATTTCCTACACTATGCTACAAACAATACTAACCCCTAAACCTATCCCACACCTGACCCTAACCTTAACCAGTGAAACTGACTGCACGGTGGGATTGGTGCTAAATAGCGTGGTGGATAAACAGTTAATACGATTATGCGATATAAGATCGCCGGGCCGTTCCGTAACTCCCCAACCGGACCTCACCGGACAATGGGACCTTTTTAGTTGCACTCAGCATCACTACACCCTTCTACCCTGTGAATTTCAAGTCCTGGGATGCCACCATTTCTTAAAACAAAGCGATATAGTAAAACCTTTCCCCTGCGCTGCACTGGGACAGCTTGCGGGAGAGCTCGCAGGTGATTCCCATTTACATCATTAAGCAGAGGTTCTAACTCCAGTCCAAACACCACTGGACATGAGCTTTTCTGCTTTCACTGAGCATATTTATTTATGTATTTTATTTTACTTTAGAACAACCAGAAACAATGTCTAATTTATAAAGTTTTATTTTGAAATGTAAGTCAATAACAATTGGCTGAAGCCAGAGCCAATGGTGAAAGTCTTTGCGTGACAAGACCCCGCCCTATTTTGGAGGTTATGCCCACTTTTGGAGTTCCCGCCCCCATTTGGAGATCTCCGGTCTGCAGTTATACATACTTGTATCAGGGGGTAAAAAAAATCTATTTGATATTTTTACATAAATGTAATCAATATTCTGTTTATCAAAGGCAAGTATGATTTTTTTCAAGTTAGTGTTTTTAAGCATTTTACATTTATTCCAAAATAACTTTTAACCACTTTAGAATTTTTTTAGATCAGTAATCAAAATTTAGTAAGTATTGGTTACAGACAGAGATTTACTTTAAATTTCACCAAGCTGATTACTCACTAAAAACTCCAACAGATCACGTTTTCATGCCATTTTAAGTCTCAAAGTGGTTTTATTTAAGTTGTTTACTACTTTTTTTTAAATGATTGTTCCCATTAACACCATTATATTGCTAATTCAGACTGATTTGCGAATGTGGAACACGCATGAACACAAGAGACGGAATTTATGCATGAACCAATCACAGCCGATCATAACCAGTCATATCGCGATGGAGGCATCAAGTCATGTGACTTCCCTCCATTCATTCTCAATTACCCCCCAGCAAACCCACTGTGCGCTTTAAATTCTGTGTATGGAAAATAATGAATATTTTAATTTGATTGTTACACTATATGGCATTTTATTGTCATTCAACATTACATTTAAACTTATATGCAATGGAGAAAAAAAAGTGAAATAATACTGTATAGTCTACTATAAAACCAGCATGAATATAAAAGGTACATTTTTTAAAGAAATGATCCACGACTTTTTAAACTCAGTGAAAAGAAACGCTGTTCTTTATTGCGGACACACTTATCATTGACCAATAAATGAACTGCATTTTACAATGGTGGTCAAAAATGGTTTCACAATAGCTCTCAAGAAGACATTATTTGTCATTTAGCAGAGGCTTTTCATCCAAAGCCACTTACAGTACACCCTGCAAGAGCGCTGCTCCTGGAGCAACCTCACTTTAAGTGCCCCGCTCAAGGGTACGGCGATGACAGCTTTCTCTTAGTAACTCTGCAGTCAACATGCCTAACGCAGAGCGAAGCTGCTCCATTTGAACTACCAGCCCAAAGCCTCAACAACCAGCAGCCAATAACCCTTCCCCATGGAAATTATACTGCCAACCAAAGGATATCTGAGCTGAAACGCTGTCTTATCAAGCTGGGCTTTGACTGACACATCAATCAAACCATCACACTGTAGACTCGCAGCCTGACCACAGGGTTTATCATCTCTGCGTGCCCTCAGACATTATGATGCAGGCTTTGTCCCCATCTCTAGACTGCGCTGGTCATGCGGTGTGACACGTCTCGTCATGTCCAGCTGACGTCGGCCTTTGGAGGTTGCTGCGTAAAGGGACGTGCTGTCACGCCATGAAATATCGGCCCTGACGTCCAACAACAGAGATCTGCTGACACCTGAATGTGCCCAAAACTGTTACCCAGCATGCACTGGGAGGGAGATAACCCTGTCACCGGTTGCTGGGGGAGAGTCTGTTCAGTCCCTCAGTTGTTTTGCTTAAAGGCTTAGATGTTTTTCTGTTGTGGGGTTTGTAGTCGCCCTGATTTCTGTTTCTGTTAAAAAGGCCACACAGATAATGTGCAGGACTCAAATAAAGCACTGGAATTTGGATTAATGTCTAATATGGATTGGCTTACTACAAAATATTTTGCCAGGGGGCCTAATATGTCTAGGAGCAACAAAGAGACCTAAATATGCCATAAAAGCCCTAAATATGTTAAACTCAACACACGATTTGCTGTGTTTTACTAAATAGTAATTTCGTGACATGCTATTACAATGTAAAAACAACTGCTTTCTATTTAAATATTTTTTAAAATGTAATTTATTGCGATGCAAAGCTGAATTTTCAGCATCATTACTGCAGTCTTCACAAATCCCTTAGTGCTTTAACATTTCTTATTGTTATCAGTGTGGAATTTATTTATTTATTTATTTATTTATTCTTTAATTAATAGAAAGTTCAAAAGAACACCATTTATTTGAAATAGAAATCTTTTGTAACTTTATAAATGATTTTACTTTTCACTTTTAATCAATTTGTTGCATCCTTACTAATGTGAGAGAAAAAAAAAAGCCCTACTGGTTCAAACATGTAAATGACAATGCAAAAATGGAGTCTACATACAAAAATGGATATTTATGTTTTTTGTTTGTTTGTTTGTTTGTTTGTTTAATAAATATTTCACAATACAATATTGCTATGTTTACTGTGTTGTTTTTTTTTTAATTATTATTATTATTATTTTATTTTTTTATTGAAATACATGCAGCCTTGGTCGGTCTGTCTGTCTGTCTGTCTGTCTATCTATCTATCTATCTATCTATTATATTTATTTATTTATTTATTTATTTATTTACATGTCACAATATTGATAGATTTACTGAATGTATTTATTTATTTATTCAAATGCCACCTTGGTGAACACTGACAAATCAATTTTTTTTTTAGAACTTCTTCAAATATGTATTTATTTATTTAGTAATATACATTTACTTTTTCATTCATTCATTCATTCATTCATTTATTTATTTATTTATTTATTTATTTATTTATTTATTTATTATTTCTCCAGATAAATGCAGCCTTGGTTAGCACTGACACATAACAGCAAGAAAATCTAAATTAGTCAGAACTTTTTCAAATATTTATTTATGTATTTATTTCACACTGTTGCTAGATTTACTGTATTTTTGTTTAACAAAATTTCTTTCACAATATTGCTATACTAACTTTTTTTTTTTTAATACATGCAGTCTTGGTGATCACTGACAAATGAGGAGGGGGTGGGGGCATCAAAATTAATAAAAAATTGATTGAAATTTATTTATGATATATTTCACAATACGATCTTGCTATATTTACAATATTTTAAGGTGGGAAAAATCGTCTCAGGTTACGTATGTAACCCTGGTTCCCTGAGAAGGGAACGAGACACTGCGTCCTCTAGGGGGCACTAGGGGGAACGCCGTCAGCGTGACCCGTGTCTGAAGTCTACATACAAAACAACAACAAAGTTGGCCGGCGACAGCCTATGACGTCACTGCCGGTGCGACTCATTGTTGCCGGCGCGTCACTACCGGTGCGACCACAGTATAAAAGGACACCGGTAGAGCAGGACGGCCGCTTCTTCGTCTGAAGCTCACATCCTGAAGCATGGCCCCGAGCCTAGAGGACGCAGTGTCTCGTTCCCTTCTCAGGGAACCAGGGTTACATACGTAACCTGAGACGTTCCCTTTCGAGGAACTCGAACTGCGTCCTCTAGGGGGCGCTAGGGGGAACGGTTATACCCACGCTGCCATGCTGAGGGGAGTGCCTGACTTCCGGAGAGACAGGCACTAAGTACCAACTCCCTAGGCCTTAAGGGAGTCGCCCCTAGGATAAAGTGACGGCTGTCAGTGACATATCCCCTACGGCCAGAGCTTAGGCTGCATACCCAACTTACCTGTAGGGCAGATATCGGCCCGGGGTAGAGCCCAAGCTTGGAAACAAAGTATTCCTTTAAGGGGATACGGCCAGAAGCCTAGGATACCCAGGTTGGTCTGTCACACGGGAGCTACTGCAGCCCTGCACGACTCTCTCAGAAGTTGTACACAGAACGCAAGTGGTAACTCCCTGCTCAACCCGGTTGAGCGAGCATAAAATGCGCACCGGAAATAGGGCGCGTAAAAACCGTTCTTTTAGCCTGGCAGAAGCTCTGGAGATGGACCCGAGACGACCGGGTTTTAGACCACCTCGAGAAAGGGTACTGGCAATAGCGCGTGAATCCCTACCATAAAGGATTTTAGAATGGACGCAGAACACCGGTGCCTTCCATACCACAGCGTGGATTTTAGAAAAGTGCCCAGAGGTTAACGTGTGCACTTACCATATACATGGATTTGAGACAGTGGAATAAGAAGACCCTCAGGGTGAGGGGAGCACTGCCGGCTTAACAAGGCTCTAAGGGGAAGGCAGTAGGGGCGCATCTAGCCGCCCAATTAGGTAAAGCTCAAAGCAAAACCCTCAGGAGAGGGGAGCACAAAGATGCAAGCAGATGCCAACAGGCCGCGGCTATCTATCCACTAAAACTGCCAGGAGCCGATACACTTAGCCACACTAGGATAAGGCAGTGTATCGTGACAGGCTTCTACTCCCATGGACAGGAGGAGCCACCGATCCCCCCAGGGGGACGAGCTCAGAGACCCTTTCCGTAGAAAGGGGAGCATCACCGCGCCCTGTACAGAAGCCTTGGCCTTTGGCCTGGGGAAGGCAGTAAGGGCGAACCTCAGTTGCCCAATGGGGCAGCGCTCAGGTAAACCCTCGATGGGAGGGGAGCACCCTCTGCAGTAGCCGCAGCTAACTGTCTAATAATACTGCCCTGATAGCTGACATACGTACCAAGAAAAGGTAGTGTATCGAGACCGGGTTCCACTCCCGAGACACGGGAGGGACACCTGATCTCTCCAAGGGAGACGATCTCTAGCAAAAACCCTTTCCGCAGAAAGGGGAGCATCGTCGCACCCTCCCAGGAAGAGATACGGGGATCAGAAATGACGGGGAGCCACCTCTACAAGACTGCACAGAAAGCAGTCACATCCCCAGCCCTCAGGCTGTTCTGTGGGTAACCTCTCAATGGGCATAAGCCCTTCTTACCCCACACAGACCTATGCTTACCTCCTCGATGAAAAGCATGGGCCCTGCTCTACCAAGACCCGCAGAGCCTTGGGACCAAGGGCCGAGAATAGCTGAAGGCTCCTCGGAGCACTCAGAGGGTTTCCACAGAAACAACTCTGACTTGAGAAACAGTGAAATAGTGTGACCAAGCCCACTCCTCGGAGGGGCGACCGCTAGATCACCAGATGGCATAGGTAGGAGGTCTGTGTGAAGGGCGGAAACCCTGCAACCGAAGCCCCTCAGGGCGGGACGAAGACAGAGGGTCTCAGCCCGGTGGTCAATGTGTCTATCCAAAATGTCCAGGAGCTCCCTGTGAAAAGAGATTCTGAAGAGCTTACCCAGACGCAGGACCGAAGTCCTAGTTTTTCTCAGTCCTGTAAAGGGAACCTGAAAGCTTCCTATTCGAAAACGGGAGGCAGACCCAGGCAAGCAGCCCATAACCATGATTGAAGATCAGAGGGGGGTGCTCGAAGAGGACCTACCAAGGAAGGCACAAAAACAGGACCCAATTGTATACAGCATGGTAGACACATTAAACATGAGTTGTACTCACCCCACCATGGTTCCTGCGCATAACTCCAGAAGACTCAGAAGATCCTTCTGAGAAACCATCCAGACCATTACTTTGACCTGACAGGGGAGATTAAGAAGAGACTGGTTATAGGGGAGTAGACCATACAGCAAATCATAAAAAATGGGCTGTCTACCCCGCTTTCATTTTTCGTAGGGGAAGACAGCACTCACCTGGTTACCTTAAAGAGATCGCTTATTAGGAAACCTAAAAAGGGGGGCGACCACCGAGCTAGAAATATGATTCCTAGAGACATGAAAAATGGATCGAACTCACCCATCCATGGTTCCCGTCGCATCAAACTGTGAGAAGAGGCCGAAAGGCCGAGCCAGACCATCAGTAAAGGTTGCTTTTTAACAAAAAAAAGCCAACCTAAAACATCATAGGTCCGGCGGGGGTGCGCAGGAAAAAGTACCACCAAACCTCAGTCAGGTGGAGAGACTAATAAATAGGGGGAATTAAGAGGAGGGAGACAGGAGCCCCCAAAGGAAGATAAGCAGAAGCTATCTTCTACTCTGACCCCGGCGAGCACGCTGTCTCGTCTGGATCACTTCCCTCAGGTCCTGTCTACCTCCTCTAGACCCACGCTTTCTCCCGGAACCACCCGCAGGTGGGGGAGGGGCGCGAGTGGCCACACTAGTCTTCTGGGCCTGTCTTCGTCCCTTGGAACGAGACGGGCCAGGACCCCCATACTGTTCGGGCTCAGATCTGGACCTTCGTGGAATGAAGGTTTTGAAGGCCGCTGAGCGCGCTCTCGCCTCCCTGAACTTCTCAACCACCGTCTCAACGGAGGTACCAAAAAGTTCGGAAGGCGAGACTGGTGCGTCGAGAAGAAAGCCCCTCTCTTTCTTCCCGAGGTCAGCCAAGTTCACCCACAGATGTCTCTCCGTAACCACCATGGCCCCCATAGACCTGCCCATGGCAGTGGCGGCCTGCTTGGTGGCACGGAGAGCAGATCTGTGGTGCGGCGCAGCTCAGCAACCTCGTCCGGGGAAAGACCCTGACCCTTATCCAGATCTTTCAGCAAGTCAGCCTGGTAGGCTTGAAGCACCGCCATAGTGTGCAACGCACCCACAGCCTGACCTGCTGCTGCATACGCCCTGCCATTCAAACAAGATGTTACTTGAAGGGGAATGGATGGCAGGGAGGGAGTCTTTAGGGAAGATGCCTTTCCTACAGAGAGATAGCTGGCCAGCGTCTCTTCTACAGGCGGCATCCTCTGATAGCCGTGCTCACGCATCCCCTCAATATTCGCATAATTAGAGTGCGGAAAATTATGGATGTGTGAGGAAAACGGCCTCCTCCATACCTTCTCGATCTCCGTATGCAGATCGGGAAGGAATGGAAGACTCACCTGGGCTGGGAGGTTATGATCAGAAAGATAGCGCTCATCGAGACGACCCCGAGGTACCACCTCTCTGGCTCGCTTCCACGGCAAGTCAAGCCTTACCGTGGCGCGATCCATAACCTCCAGCAGCTCCTCGTATGCAGGGCAGGAGATTAGAAATGGTTCAGCCTCAGCTTCTTCACCTTCCAACATGTCCTGCTCTTCTTGGGAAGGACCCAACAGAGCACTAGCTGCTGGATCGGATGATGTAAGAGAAACAACATCATCGTTAGCCAGCAGCTCGTCCTCGCCCGCGACTGACGCGCGTGAAAGGGAAAGTCCCTTTTTTAGCTCGTCAGCGAGGTCCACCTGGGATCCCCACGAGCTCATTTTCCTCTGTGCCTCGGCAGCGGAGGGTCCTGAGCTGCGGGGAACAGGTGGCTGTCCCTCTTCCCTCGAGAAGAGAGACAGACGAGAACGGAGCTTTCTCATTGGAAAAAGCTCACAGTGCACGCAGACTGCCCCCTCGAGGACGTCGCGTGCATGCTCCTCGCCCAAACAAAAGACGCAAAGATCATGCATGTCATCGGGTGTCAAATAACGAGGACACGGATCCACGCACTTTCTAAACGCCTTACTAGTGCTAGCCATTATTTTTCCAAAGAAAAAGGGGTCTCTTACCGTTTTGCTGCACACTCCAGACAAAGAGTCAATGAAGACGAAGAAGAGGCCGTCCTGCTCTACCGGTGTCCTTTTATACTGTGGTCGCACCGGTAGTGACGCGCCGGCAGCAACGAGTCGCGCCGGCAGTGACGTCATAGGCTGTCGCCGGCCAACTTTGTTGTTGTTTTGTATGTAGACTTCAGACACGGGTCACGCTGACGGCGTTCCCCCTAGCGCCCCCTAGAGGACGCAGTTCGAGTTCCTCGAAAGAGAACTAAATGTTTCAAAATATCAAAAGAAATATTTCTTGAGCAAATCTAAAATATCAGACCAAAAGTTGTTTTGTTTTGTTTGTTTGTTTATTTTTTTGTCAGTATTAAAGGAATGGAAAGTTTAAAAGCACACCATCTAATTGAAATGGAGATCTTTTGTAATATTATAAATGATTTTGTTGTCACTTTTTAATAGATTTGTTGCATGCTTACTCATATGAAAAAAAAAAAAAAAAATCTGCAAATCAGCAGATTAAAATGATTTTTGAAGGACAAGTTGTTCTCTTAAAAGTCTTTTTATTGTTGTTGTTTTGGGTTTGGCCATTACAACTTTGCCCTGATTTTTGTTTCGGTAAAACGGCCAGACAGATAACGTGCGACATGAATAAAGCACTGGAATTTGGATTAATGTCTAATATGGATTGGTTTACTACAAAATATTTTGCCAGGGGGCCTAATATGTCTATGACCAACCAAGAGTCATCAGTACAGACGATTCGTGCAAACGCTTTAAACAGTTCCAAATATGTCACACATGATTTAAAGTCTAAAAATGACACACTTCACCTTCTGATCATTGTGATCCCCAAAGCGCTCTCTGTCTGTCTGTCTCTCGCTCTCTCTCTAGGATCAGAGAAGCGTGTATTAATGCAAAGGTCTGCTATTCAGTGTTAAGCTGATTTCGGTTCCACAGAGCGGCACATGCCAGGCATTCTTTGTAAGCATAACTCTCAAGGGCAGTAAGACTTATCACCACATTTGTCTTTAAGCCTCAAGAACGAGAAGTGCAGAGCCACTAATTCAAAAATATCACCTGACATGACAGATAAGGTGTCACTGGCGCTCTGGCGGCAGAGACTATAGACAAAGCTCCCAAAATAGTGAATGCTATCATAGCTTATTTTTTGGGGAACCTTAAGGTTTAAAAAACAAATGTGGTAGCCATCCTGACTATAATAAAGAAAAAAGTCTGAAATTATTGAGAAGCTCACAGTGCAGATGACTGTATTTAAACTATAAGATAGAAACTATAAGAACTCTTTATGACATTGAAAAGTTAGTTCAAGTTAAATGTTTTTGAAGTATTTTATGCTTGCCAAAGCTGCAATTATTTAATCAAAAATACAGTAAAAACAGGAAATATTATTACAATTTAAAATAACTGTTTCTGTTTTAATATATTTTAAAATCTAATTTATTCCTGCAATGCAAAGCTGAATTTTCAGCATCATTAGTCCAGTCTTCAGTGTCACATGATCCTTCAGAAATCAATATGCTGATTTGCTGCTCATGAAACATAATAAATAATAAAATTGATTATTATTACCAATGTTTAAAACAGCTGCTTTATATTTTTGTTGTTATCTTTCAGGCTTCCTTGATGAACAGAAAGTTAAAAAGAACACCACTTATTATTATTATTATTATTATTTTTATTTTTTTTAAATAATATTATAATGTCTTTACTGTCATTTTTGATCAGTTTAATGCATCCTTCACTGTCAGAAAAAAAGGTACAATTCTGTCGCTGGGGCGCTACCCTAAGGTACAAAGATATACCTTTTCACTTTTGTACCTTAGGGTACCGTCCCACTTTTTTTCTGAGAGTGTTGCTGAATTAAAGTATTATTTTCTTCTTAAAAATATCAAAAACAAATATTTAATCAATCCATCCATCCTATTGCCCTCAAAGTTCTGAATGGAAGTGTAAAATTTAATTTTATTTAATTTTATTTTTTTTATTTAATTAATACATTACATTTATTATTAATAATAATTATAATTAATAATAAATTAATAATAAATAAGATAAGATAATAAATTAAAACTGACATTAAATAAAAAATAAGTGGCATTAAACATTCCCCTTTTGCCATAACAAGTGTGTGTGTGTGTGTGTGTGTGTGTGTGTGTGCATGCGTGTATATACTGTATATAACACACGAACACACATATTTATTTGTGATTTTGCAAAGTAAGATTATTATAATCATATTAACTTGCCAGTCATTATGCTTTTCATATGTCACAGCATATGAGAATAACTAGAGATGTTCAACAATAAAACTGCTCTGGTCTGTCCTTCTCTATCCACCCTCAACAGATTTAGCTTTGCCAAAATGTGTGCTCCAATTTCATTTCTTCTGTTTTTTTTTTTTGTTTGTTTGTTTTTTTCTGTCTCTCTGGTGAGCCCATTAGGAGTATTTGGGTTGTGATTGTATATTTAAAGCAGAGTGCATTATTCAGGCTTGGTTTTTTAATCATCCCAGGTTCAGAGTCATGGTGGATTATGAGATTTGTGGCCTCTTCCCTCCCTGCATTGTTGTCAGGTGAAGTAGGCCAACAACCACCATGTACCGTAGCCTTACATGAACTCAACTACCCACAATGCTCTGCTAAAAACAGAGAGGAAAAGTAGCAGGGAAATGGGTCTGTGGCTGTTGAAATAATTAGCTTACTGCTAACTGCATATTGTGCATTACACTGTCCAGTATTTTGATAGCACATAATGCAAATGAATGTTTACTTAAAATTTTAAAAGTACATATATATAAGCAATATCACACGAGAAGACATGAGATGGCTGCATATTGGAACGGCGTAGGGAAACACAACATGCCGACATACAGCCATAACTCACGCCTACTTGTGTAATATCGCATTTATACAACACTTCGACGGCACGAGTGTGTAAATACATAAACAATAACAACAGAGTGTCTTTAAAAGCCTTCTTTTGTGCAGAACTACTTCCTTCAGCGAGAGATTCAAATCAAAGTTTGACAGTTGAACAGCTGAGCCCAAGCCTCCGTTACCAATTCCAAAACATCACTTTAGAACTAGTAAGGAAGGAATGTTGAGTTACTTCATGGAAAGCTTATTGCATTACTGCAGTAAAAGCTCACTGTATTATGTACAGTATTATGAGAGAGAGAGAGATGGACTGAGCGAGTGTGATTAACGTACCTGCATCTGATACAGCATTCATTCTTCAGATCGGTCTCTTCACATTAAACATTAGTTTGAATATCTGCTGTTGTTTAAACTAAAAAATAACTTCCGCTTATGGCCTTTATAACTTTTCAATGTAAAAGTCTTTACTGCTGACTCAGTCAAAAACAGTGTCACCATCTAATGGTGGAACAATGTTACTAAAATCACCATCACAAACATTTCTCAATATATTATTTATATAAAATATTGATTATATAAAATATCATTTATTGAACAATAGTATTTAAAAATAACAACAACATCCATCATAAAAGTTGCTAGGCAATTCAGTCAAAAGTACAAAGGCAGCACTCTGATATATAGCATTGAATTTACATAAACATGAGATTTTGCCAAAACTATCTTCTCTGGAATAAATAATACATTAATGAGACCAAAGACTACTGTTAGATTTACCCATAATGAATTATATATATATCTCACGTGTAAACACAACAGAGACATCAGAGCCAGCGATAAATTCCAGAAGATCTACAGGTGAGGCACTCTTGGTCAGATTCATGAGCACAGAATGGCCACTGACGATCTAGAGCTCACATGTCTGAAAACGAAGATGCAAATTTTCAAATAGATGTTATCTTTATTAAAAAACTGCATATTTGAACTATAAACAAGTATATTATCACCTGAAAATGTCTTAAAGCTACATTCCGTGACACAAAAGCAAAAATTACAAATTATTCTGGATTTGGACGTTCGCTATTACACTTGCAAGTGGAGTGATATGATTACAAACTGTGAAACGGCTGTTGGAGTTCTGATATCACCCTAATATAGCACTCTTATCAGCCAATCAAAATCGAGGACCAGAAAGAACTGTTGTATAAAACATATTATTTTATGATGATTTTCTAAAAAGTGCACTTTGTAATAATGGCAACTTTAGAGGTTTACTCTTTAAAGACTTTGGATAATATCATTAGCAGTATTCATGTCTGAAAGCTTAACTCCTGTACACTTTGCTCTGTTGAGAGGGAGACACCGGAAGCAAGTCATCCGCTCCGGGCAGAAATTCTTTCTCATCATGTAGATCAATCCTGCAGATTGCAGCTGGTTGCCATGGATATCTCTGCTGAATAGAGTGGGGTTTGAAAAGCAGCTTCGCTTTGCTCCACATCCATGTGAACATGAGCTTTTTGGTGCCAGTGTTTAAGATGCACTTAACAAGGGGTTTTATTTATTCTTATTTATTTGATTTGTATGTTATTTATTTATTTGTTTGTTTGTGGATTACTTGCTTGTACTAAAAATAGACCATTGTTTCACATTTCCAATCTTATTGACTCTTAAAATTAAACTGGGTGGTTTTGCTCCTTGACTTCTAGGTAAAGATATAAGTCCGGTCAGGTGATCAAGATATCATTTATAGTGATTCACTAAACTCTTTCTGACTTTTTTTTTATCAGAATTGCATGATATACACTCACAACTGCAAGAAATTAAGTCAGAAATGCAAGATATAAACCCAAATGAAAGTTCGTAGCTTACAATTCAGACTTTTCTCACAATTCTGACTTTTTCTTTCACTCTAAAAAATGCTGGGTTAAAAACAACCCAACTTGGGTTATTTGGCAACCCAACACTGGGTAAATATTGGACAGAACACATGCTAGGTTATTTTATTTACGTCAACTATTGTTTAAAAAGTATTATATTGCTGGTTTAAAATGAGCTGGAACTTACAAAAACACACACAGAATTACTAGAGGTAACAGCAATAATCAAAAGATGAACGTTTATTATTAATGCAAAAACACATGGACAAAATACAAGACAAACTGAATTTATTCAGGCGAATACAGCATAATTTACAATATAACATACATTTGAACTCATTTAACAAGCATTTTAGATATTAAAAATATAATATTTAAAAGCAGAATTTTAATGTTAGTATATTCAGCCGTTCTCTGTAATCCATTTTTATCGAAATAGCGCTAATTCTAATGCTGGTGTGTCACCGAAATCTGAGCTGGTGAAGGGTTGCTGTTGAAAGATGCCGTAACTGACTCCAAAACCTGCCCATAAACAAACAGTACTTTATTTCACTCAAGAAGTGCAAATTGGCGGCATTGCGAACCGTTCTGTAGAATTGTGTGATACTATGAAGTCCAATTTTGAGGGGGAAAAAGACTGATACACTGACCAAAATTATAAACACTTTTGTTTTTGCCCCCATTTTTCATGAGCTAAACTCAAAGATCTAAGACTTTTTCTATGTACACGAAAGGCCTATTTCTCTCAAATATTGTTCATAAATCTGTCTAAATCTGTGTTAGTGCGCACTTCTCTTTTGCCGAGATAATCCATCCACCTCACAGGTGAGGCATATCAAGATGCTGATTAGACAGCATGATTATTGCACAGGTGTGCCTTAGGCTGGCCACAATAAAAGGCCACTCTAAAATGTGCAGTTTTATCAGCACAATGCCACAGATGTTGCATGTTTTGAGGGAGCATGCAATTGGCGACACAATTGGCGACACAGATGTCGCTCTGTCCACCAGAGCTGTTGCCCGTGAATTGAATGTTCATTTCTCTACCATAAGCCGTCTCCAAAGGCGTTTCAGAGAATTTGGCAGTATATCCAACCAGCCTCACAACTGCAGACCACGTGTAACCACACAAGCCCAGGACCTCCACACCCAGCATCTTCACCTCCAAGATCGTGTGAGACCAGCCACCCGGACAGCTGCTGCAACAATCGCTTTGCATAACCAAAGAATTTCTGCACAAACTGTCTCAGGGAAGCTCATCTGAATGTTCGTTGTCCTCATCGGGGTCTCAGCCTGACTGCAGTTCGTCGTCATAACCGACTTGAGTGGGCAAATGCTCACATTCGATGGAGTCTGGCACACTGGAGAAGTGTTCTCTTCACAGAGGAATGCTGGTTTTCACTATACAGGGCAGATAGCAAACAGCGAGTATGGCGTCGTGTGGGTGAGCGGTTTGCTGATGTCAGCGTTGTGGATCCATTGTGGTGGTGGGGTTATGGTATGGGCAGGCGTATGTTATGGACAACGAACACAGGTGCATTTTATTGATGGCATTTTGAATGCACAGAGATACCGTGACGGGATTGTCACCCCCCGGACCCCAACAATACAGTAAAACTGCACATTTTAGAGTGGCCTTTTATTGTGGCCAGCCTAAGGCACACCTCTGCAATAATCGTACTGTCTAATCAGCATCTTGATATGCCACACCTGTGAGGTGGATGGATTATCTCAGCAAAGGAGAAGTGCTCACTAATACAGATTTAGACAACACTATTTGAGAGAAATAGGCCTTTTGTGTACATAGAAAAAGTCTTAGATCTTTGAGTTCAGCTCATGAAAAATGGGGGCAAAAACAGAAGTGTTGCGCTTATAATTTTTTCAATGTATGTTCTCAGAATTGTGAGTTTATATGTCACAATTCTGACTTAATAACTTGCAATTGCTTGTTATGACCTTTCGGTAAAACCCTCCCCTCGAACACAGATGAGCCAGTGGCAGTTGAGTGTCAGTTGCACGGGGACTGGACATCTTTAGGTTTTAGCACCATAAAGAAACATTGTAAGATCCAAAGCTCTCATCCGTTCAATAGTGTTTATGCTACAAAAAATGGTAAAACATTGTTCCTGGAGTACTTGTAACACTGATTCCATCCATAGGCGTGATTTAGAGGTGGGACGAGTGGGACATGTCCGCACCAATTTTTGTTTCTGGTTAAATCACAAAACAAAACACAAATTGTGACCCTGCTCTACATATATAATTACTGAAGAACATATCAGATTTTAATAAGGGGGAAAAAAGTAGATGTGGGTGGATTAGAACCCAAAACTTACAAGCCTAACGCAAATCGTACCACTAGATTGTTTAGGATTCCTAATGTTTATTGCATATCTATGCATTTATGCACAGGCCTAATACTGTCCTATAACAATAAAGGCAAAAAAAAAGAAAATAAAAGAAAGTATAATAATAAAAATCCATCCAGAGTTTTTTTTAATTCCTTAACCCCTTTCTCAAATCAAGCCATTCTGAGATTCTTGGCTGTGTGTCGTCACACAGACCCAAGGCCACTCCCACAATAGTTGATTGACACGGCCGTCTTACCTTAGACCCGCCCTGAGTGAGCTGTCAGGAGTCTGCCATTGTTTCGACGCCGGTGCGGGTGAAGACAAGAATGTCCCCTAAACGATTGAGGTATTCTGTTGTTACATAAAATAAACATGCAATTGCGAGAAAAAACTCAGAATTGTGAGATTAAACATTGCAATTACCTGTTTTTATTCTTATTCGGTGTCGGAATCAAGCTTCCATATCTTTGCAATTAAAGTTATTCACAGGTTATTAATTTTGAAGAGATTTTGAAGTTTCTGTCAGGTATAACTGCACTGATAAATGAGTAACAGAACATAAAAATCTGAATGATAGCAAGAGATCTAAAGGTGAAATAAAAGTCAGGCAGGATTACAGAGGCATCCGAAAAACACAATGACTTCCAGTTCTGGCCTGAACACACACACGCATACAGAGTTCCCCATCCTGCTGACTTGCTGCTAGCTGATACCTCCGTCCGGTCAGGTGATCAACAATGCAAAGGTGTCTGAAGTGTGCACTGACTCTTGCTCACAGTCAGATCTCTAACATACACACACATGCATCTATATGGGTGTTACAGGCATTGTTAGTTTTTATGCAAACTGACATACTTTTTTTTAAACTTATCTTTTATAAAATATGAACTTTTATAATAAGGTGTCTTATACACTACTGTTCAAACATTTGGGGTCAGTAAGACAAGGCTCTTATACCCACCAGGGCTGCGTTTATTAAAAAATACTGTAAAAACAATAAAATAAAATAAGTTTCAGTAAGTTTTCATATTTTAAAATTTAGGACTGTTTGAGTAAAACTGAATTTTCAGTCTCATTACTCCAATCTCCAGTATCACATGATCCTTCAAAAACCATTATAATATGCTGATTTGCTGCTCAAAAAGCAATTATTGTTATGTTGAAAACAGTTATGCTGCTTAATATTTTTGTGGAAACCATAATATACATTTTAAGAAAAAAATTACAAATAAAATTCCATTAGCCCCTCAAAACACAACACAATGTACTGCATATTTATTTATTTATTTATTATTTGTTTCAGGATTCTTTAATGTATAGAAAGTACAAAAAACAACATTTATTTCAAGCATAAATCTTTTTAACATTAATAATAATAATATCACTTTTTTGTTCATCAAATCAATGCATCCTAAGTAAGTAAAAGTACAGTTTTTTTTTCAAAGCAACAACAACAAAAAAAAAATATAATGTTACTGACCCCAAACTTGTAGTATTGAAAATTAAAAATATTTTACTATTCATTACTTTTTATTTCATTTTAAAATATGTCTTACATATAGATTTTATTTATTTATTTTTTATTTTTTACTTTTATTTTACTTTTGTCTTAAATCCAGACTTTTTTGGAATTAAATCTTAAAATAATAATTTTTAAACTTTGTTTGTTTGTTTACATTTGTTGTTTAGATGGCCTAATCAAACAGTAAATGTAAAAACAAATAATAATAATAATAATAAAATAAATAAATAAGTTAGTTGATAGTGTAAACTAGTAAGAGTTTAAAAAGTGTTCATTTTCCACGTGACACAACTTCCATGCACTAATGCACTCCAGGAATGTTATTTAAGACACTATAGACCATTTTAACAGATTATGGTATCTACATATCTACATCCTTTACTGGAATTTCACTGGAGTTTAACCGGCACTCAGGAATGAACAGATGTACATCTCACGCCACAGCTAAATGCATAAAAATCTGATACAAAGGGTCAATGAAAACACAAATCGGACTGTGGTGCGTCCTTGTGCAGCACAGAGCATGGCATGAGATTTAGACTAATGTGTACTGGATTACTGGCTTCTAAAAATAGCCTGAGAGGAAGTACAATACACTCTGACATATGATGGAGTTCAGTATGAGTGTACGTGCGTGTTTTATGCACTGGTTCTTTGTTAGCCAGATGTTCGCTTTCTGCAGAAGGCAGATATCCAAGAGTAGCTTTTAATGACAGTAATGACTGCAAGATTGACACTCCCTTTATAACCCAACCATTGCATTTGGTCACACATGCTGTAATCCAAGCATCAGCCTCGCTTCCCATTAATAAATACTGGCCGGGTAAATACACAGAGGAGTGTATAGAGAAACGGAGAACATACTTTCAGTAGGAGGAGTAATCCTGATTGACTGCAACAGTGTCATGTATTAATTCTAAATTTAGTAACAAAGCTCCATGTATGAATGGAGGTTATAGTCACATGGTTGAATGCTTATGTTTGACCTTAAAAATTAAATACGTGGATTTGATTGTCTGTTGGGTTAGTACAGAGATGACAGGAGACAATGCAGAGAAGATGGGAAAATGTTGCATGCTAGATTCAAACTTGCATTGCCAACATAAACACTATTCTTTTGTCTTGTGTGTGTGTGTGTGTGTGTGTGTGTGTGTGTGTGTTCAATGTATTTGTTTTATCAGTGGAAACCTAAGAAACTTTGCCACAAAAAAAAAACTCAGGTAAAAATTGGAAAATGTTGCAAGAAAAATTCAAACTTTCACTGCCCACATAAACACAACATTTTAGTCATTTTTTAAAGTTCATTTTAGCTTTTTTTTAATTTTCATTTTAGTTTTTCATTATTATTTGTTTTGTTTTGTTTTGTTTAAATCTATTTATTGTTTTATCATTTGGATATAGCAATGCCACAAACACAGGAATCACAAAAAATGAGAAAGTGTTGCAAGCCAAACTCAAAGGTTTTTGGCTTTTATTGTTACTATTTTGTTGTTGTTGTATGTTTGTTTGTTTGTTTGAATATTTTTGTCCTTAATGTATGTATTGTTTTATCATATGAAACCTGAAAAACAAAATTATTCTACCATGGCACAAATACAGGAGAAAATGCAACATGGGAAGATGTTGCAAGCCAGATTTGAACTTGCATTGCCAGCATGAGCACCATGTTTTTGCCTTTTATTATTATTATTATTATTATTATTATTATTATTATTTTAACAAGAAACAATTCAGAAAAAAAATGAGAAAGTGTTGCAAGCCAGACTTGAACTTGCACTGCCAGCATGAGCACCATGTTTTTCCCCCATTTTTTTTCTGAATATTTTTTTTCCTTAATGTATTAACTGTTTTATCATATGAAACCTGAAAAAAATGATTCTATCATGCCACAAATACAGGAGAAAGTGCAACATAAGAAAGTTGCAAGCCAGATTCGAACTTGCACTGCCCATGTAAGCTTTTTTTTTTTCCATTTTCATCGTATTTATTGCTTATCATTCGACACCTGAGAAACTTGAATGCAGCCTTGCGACACGCACTGGAAACAATACAGAGAAAATGGTAAAATGTTGCAAGCCAGATTTAAACTCACACTGACCACGTGAGCACCATGTTTCTTTTTTTTTTTTTTTTTTTTTGGTCTATGTATTTTTTTTTTTGTATTCAGTGTATTTGTTTTATCAGCTGTTTTATCAACTTTGATTCAGCCTTGCCACAAACACAGGAAACAATTCAGGAAAAAGATTCAAGATTCAAACCTCTACAGCTCACATGAACACAAGGTTTTAGTCTTTTTTTTATCTATTTATTGTTTCATCATTTGGAACCTAATATAGTCATGCCACAAACACAGGAAACAATTCAGAAAAAAAAACAATGTTGCAAGCCAGACTCGAACTTGCCAGCATTAGCAGCATGTTTTTCCCTTTTTCTTTGTCCTTGATATATTTACTGTTTTGTCATATGAAACCAGAAAAAAAAAAAAATTCTACCATGCCACAAACACAGGAGAATACACAGTGACAAACACTATAAACAATGCAGAGAAAATGCTAAAATGTTGCAAGCCACAATCAAACTTGCACTAACCACATGAGCACTATGTCTTTTTTTTGGTCTACATGTTTTTGTCTTAAATGTGTTTGTTTTATTAGCTGTTTTATCAACTTTGATACAGCCTTGCCACAAACAGGAAACAATTCAGGAAAAACTGGAGATTCAAACTGACACTAAACAAGAGCATGTTTTTCTTTTTTTTTTCTCAGGATGTTTTTGTCCTTAATGTTTAATCCTTAATGTTTTTTATCTTTCATTTATTGTTTTATCACTTCAAACCTGTTCTCTCTCTCTCTCTCTCTCTTTTAAATTTCTATTTTTTTTTTTTTTTTTCAGTCTATATGTTTTATTAGTTGAAACCCAAAAAAACTATGAAACCTACATGGAAACCTATGAAACTTTGATACAACCTTGCCACAAATACAAGAAACGATTCAATGAAAACTGGAAAATGTTGAAAGCAATATTCAAACCTCAACTGCCGACATGAACATACATATATATATATATATATATATATATATATATAAATCCTTTTTTGTCTAAATGGTTCCATGAAGAAACTTTAACATCTGAAGAAGTTTCTTCAGACTATAAAAAGGTAAGAAAGAGAGTTCTTTGAAGAAACTTGAACTGAATGGTTCTTTGTGGAACCAAAAATGGTTCTTCTATGGCATTGCTGAGAAGAATCATTTAAAGCACCTTTATTTTTACGAGTGTACAACTGTTACAAAAACACAGGAAACAATTCACACATACAGTTCCATATATATATATATTTATTTATTTATTTATTTATTTATTTTTTTTTTTACTTCAATGTATTTATTGTTTATAACCCGAGAAACTTTGATACAGTTCTTCCACAAATGTTATTATTAGGTTTAATTTGAATGAAATTTGACAAATCTATTTCACATTGAAAGTCAGCTGCTGCAGTGATTGTTCCACCAGGAATTTATACAGCGAAGGTTAAAGAAGATGGTCCAAGAATAAAAAAACCCCAATGACAAACAGGAAATGTACAAGAACTACTTCATCCACAATCATCTGAACGCTTTGACAAACTTTACTGAACCTGATAACCTCTACTGAGCAATCGGAAAAAACACCGTACACCTTCTCACCTCAGACTGGAAGTCACAACTATAGGGTTGAGCAGCAGAGTGTAACTGATCTGACGTCAGTGCCCCTTTATGTCGACCTTGTGAAGACGGTCAGACTGCGAGATGTCAGCACTGTTCTGGGGTCAGTGGGGATGGGCGTTGACGTTAATGCAGCGGAGCTTCGTCATCCAATACGCCACTGCTCATGTTGGACACCATCAGTCTTCATAAACTATCTGCTGTTCTGTTCTGGCTAAAGCCTTTAGTAGATGACTTTGATAATAAAGAGGAACATATATTGATCGACTAAAGATATATTGAATGAAAGCGTTACAATAAATGGTTTGCAGCAACAGCAGGGTGTTTTAAGACCCTTCGGATTTATATTTCAAGTCCATTTCAGTGCTATTGCTATAAGCAATAGATTATACAAATACTCCTGTGTCTAGTGACGTGGAAAGTTTTTCCACAACCTGGTCATGCACATCCAGTTACTCACAGTCAATATCAACTAAATCACACACAAAAAAAAAAGGTCAGACTTTATATATATATATATATATCAGGATGCGCTACAACTACTATACTGAGGTTAACATTAGGATGTAGGTCAGGGTTTGGACTTAGACATTTTGGACCATTTCCATATTCTTTAATCTTGTCTCTCGCTCTTCCTCTGTCCTTTCTGAGAGCATCATAGCCTGATTTGATGGTGCGAGGGTATGCGGTGCAAAGTTAGGCTGAAATAGTCGCTGAATGCTGATGCCAACCATCTGCCCAGAGCTCCAGCGGCTCCAGCAATGGATTCATGCCCAGATAAACACAGGACACCAGGAACACCAGTGCGTCTGTGGTGCCATCAGCCTCCAGCACTGATTTTACTGCAGATCCTATATCAGTGTTTTAGCTCAGTGGATGGCTGTGGGCACAACTAGGCTCTCATCATTAATAAATGACAAACAGTCTGCAGTGAACTCACTTGCCATAGACTCTTTTACGAAATGACAGAATGATGTCTATTCTGAGCTAATACAGTCTGTCGGAAGTCTACATTTTTATACTGAAGCCAAAAAACACTGGGATGTTTTTGTCAAATAAAACATTTAAAAAGATTCTCAAGATATGTGCTTAAGCTGAGCATCACTTTAATGTTTGGTGGTGGGGATGAATTTAGAGAGGATACTTTTCCGTACTTTAAGCAAAACCCTCTTGAAAGTTGTCATCCTCTTTTAAAACTGTCGTATAGCTCATAACTTCACTGCATTCAACAACACATTTTTGTCATACTGAAAATCTTCAATGCGCAATATACATATTGCAGTAATCAAAGTCCTGATTATATACTTATCTGTAAATAAAATCTTAAATAAAATATATAAATAAATAATAGTAGTTTCATTAAATAAAAAATGTGACCATAGACCACAAAACATTCATTTAAGGGTCAATTTTTTTAATTAAGATTTATATATCATCTGAAAGCTTTATATTTAAGCTTTCCATTGATGTAAAGTGTGGTTATGATAGGACAATATTTGGCTGAGATACAACTGTTGAAAATCTGGAAACTGAGGGTGCAAACAAATCTAAATATTGAGAAAATCACCTTTAAAGTTGTCCAAGTGAAGTACTTAGCAATGCATATTACTAATCAAAAACAAAGTTTTGATATATTTATGGCAGGAAATTTACAAAATGGCTTCATGGAACATGATCTTTACTTAATATTCTAATGATTTTTGGCATAAAAGAAAAATCTATAATTTTAACCCATACAATGTATTTTTGGCTAATGCTACAAATGCTACATATGACTGGTGTTGTGGTCCAGGGTCACAAATATGAATAATCATTAAAACATTACATTTGAACAGGATGAATATTTAGTTTCTTACTTTGTTTAAATATCTTTTTTTTTCCATTTATTCACCTAGTAGTACAATTCAAGTACAATTTACCCTGATCTTAAAATTCAAAACGTTTTCACCCCCTGACTCTTAATGCATTGTGTTTACTTCTTGAGCATCAGTGCATGTTTAAACTTTCTGTAATAGCATATGAGTCCCTCAAGTGTCCTTAGTGTGAAAAGATAGATCTAAAAATCATACAGTGACTACTGGACTTTTCAATATTTATTATACTCATATGCATGTGTCAAATGGGTGTCTTTAACAGATTTGTCTAAAATTTGACAGTTGGTTAAAGAGGTCATATGATGTTGCTAAAAAAGAACATTATTTTGTGTATTTGGTGTAATGCAAAGTGTTACACGGTTTGAGGTTCAAAAAGCACATTATTTTCCACATACTGTACATTATTATTGCTTCTCTCTGCCCCACCTTTCTGATGATTAAGTTAATTGTTCATAATCGATGTCATGTCTTTGGCGCAATGAGACAAAAACAATAAAACTCATTATAAATGAGGAATTTGTTGCATTCAGTGAGGACATAATGATACATACTGTTTTTTAAGCATTACGTTGCATCACGCTGTGTAAATAAACAAGCACTACTCCACACTGCTCAAAACTCACGTTTGAATAGTCAGTAGAACACTTTTTAAATATGAAAATGTACTTACAGGCTGTGAGTCAGAAGTGCCAGACTGCAAATTTGGAATTGCCCCACTTTATAGTGTGCACAGCCATAGGCTACTCTCTCAGGTTCAGGAAACAGACCTCTGTAAAATGTGCTGCACACACTCAAATATTTGCATTGTTCTTTTCTGGAACAATGATGTAAATATAACTTAACCCCTGATTTCTATTGTGTACTCATTTGGAAGGTTAACACAGTAGTTTACTTTCGCAACAAAACACACAGTGTCTCCACAACATGGCGGCGACTGCAACAATACAAGAATAAAAGTTACGACTTCTTTCTTCGCGTATACATTTGGGCGGTATTATGCAAATCTTCCCACACTGTAATGTAGACATGAATGAGCCGTTTTAGGAATGCGTGGCTGAGCCTTAACTTTTATAAAAAAATATCTCTTTGGATTACAGACTTTAATTTTTGCAGATCTAGTATACACTAGTATGCATGAACAGCTTGTAACACTCCAAAGACAAAGGAAAACATGAAATCGCATCATATGACCCCTTTAAACAGGCTCTTATGTCATGTTTATTTCTTAGGATGCTAGTTCATAGTCATTCATAACAGCAAACACATTTTTACAACAGTAAGATTGGGGAAATGATATAACTCTGGTAATCACACACAAACAAAACCTGAGCAATCAATCACCTGGCAACACAGAATAATCCAGTGCACACACTCCAATCAGTGATTAGGGCAACATCCCCCTTCAGATAGTAACACTCAACCTAATGATGCTGTCTGACTAAACAGCACTTCCAGAAGTAACACATGTGCAACCACTGGGAAATGTGTGTAGGGGATCTACAGAAGTCAATTTTGCTCAAAGGGAATCATTTAAGATTGAACAGAATCTCCGTTTTACAGCGGACCAATAAATCGGCCAGTGATTAATTTGGCGAGCCGTATAACACCAATTCTGTACTGGACTAATATCCAAAATATAGTGAAAACACTATTTATTAGCACGGTAACAAGGTCGGCAGTTTAAGACATTAATTTATAAGCACAAAACACAAGATACTTCTCTTTTCAATATAAATAGGAATTTATTGGAAAAACCTAAGACATATAAACTAATCTAACACATAGACGCGCATTCACACATTCATACAAGTCGCAGAAAGAGAGAGAGAGGAGGAAAGAGTGAGTTTAGAAGAGTGAAAATATGAAATCCCAAGTTTATAGCATAAGTATATGCAATTGCTTAGACCTGAACAACCATCAATCATTTAATTAACCCTCGCGTTGAGTTTCTTAATGAGGTTATTAAACGTTATATTAATGCACCAGTTCAGCTAGAATCTGGAGGTTGTACTTGCGTTGCCTTTGTGTTAAGGGGTTTCCTTTGATGACGTCGTTGCAGAAAGGGGTTCCCCAAGGTTGCTGATTGGTTGGAAGTCTGTGGTCGTTGGAGGTGATGTCTTGGGCGTTGGCTGGAGGATGGAGTTGTGTACGCTGGTTGAAGTTTTGAGGCTGGCACGAAGTCTGAGACACGGCTTAGCGGCAAAACTTAACTTAGAACACGAAACTCTCAACGGAAAGAAAAGATTAAAGTAAAAGAAAGAAATGTGACGGTCTCCTCATGTTTTCACTAGAGGAGTGGCTGGCGTGCAAGCCAGGAAGCGTTCAAAGAACGCAAAAAGCAACGGCAAAAATGATGGCAAAAAGATGGCGAAGACCAATAGCTAAAAGCTAAAAGCAACGGCTAAAAGCATGGCTAGGAGCGATGGAAATAGCAAAAAGCCCAAACTAAAAGCAAAATTTGATGGTGTCCTGTGGTTTTAAACTCAGCTTTGGACACATCCCAAAATGGTGTCTTGACCAATTAGATGTTGTCTTAACTCGGGATATTGCTATGTTTCTCCTCCCAAAACATAAATCAGCACGTTATCTTATCAGTCACATGGTCAGAATTTTCCCGCTCTTGCAGAGTATAATTTAGCCATGATTCCTATAACATGAATACAACGCATTTGACAATGAATTGATTGGTGGAAACATTCAAAGCATGAATTTTCAAACTCATACATACCAAACATGAATATAAACCCTTAAGCTATTCAATAGTTATTAAAAAGGACATACACAACGAGTGATTAGAACATAATAGACAAATGTGTGGGTGACATACATAGTAGGGAGTTATTCAATGGTCTGATGTTCATTCATAAGTCCTTTTAAGCATCATTTTGGTGCATATTTAGGTAAAATGGACAGTCTCTGCCATTCTGTGAACTAAGGGCATGTTCCAAGGAACAAAGGAATTTAGAAGGAACTTGGTCTGGTTCTTGTCTTGGGTGGGGGAGCACCACCCAACAAAGTTTCCTCATGTGATAGTCCTGATGTGCTGCATCTTTGACCATTAATCTTGGGTTTCTCGCCCCAATATTGACAATCTCCTTCCTGAATTGGGATTATCAATAATTGTGTTCTTCTTGTTTTAATGTTGCAAGTTGTTCAAAGCTGTGAAAGTTGGTTGGTTAGGCTTACTTCTGGCTGGCTGGCGCCAGGGTTTCCTGGACAGATTTATGACGTGGTCCTGGCCCCTTTGTGGAATTTGGCTCTTTGGTTTCAACCAAATGTTCTGATCGAATCTTCTATTTGTCTGATTCGCACTGATACCCTACATGTGGTTTCATTATTTGTAATGCTCAGATAGATGTCAAGCGCTCCAGTGTATTTTGTTGCTGTTTTGTTTCTGGCTTTCTGTTTCTGTAGCTCAACTACTAGAACATGGCATTAGGAACACAAAGAGGTCTGAGCAACATTAAAATACAACGATTGTCTATTTTTTTCAGCAGGCTTGGTTATGAACTTCTTGGTCTCTTTCGCGTTCTCCTTATAAGCATTTAAAAAGGCTCAATAAAGAGCCACGAACAAAACTGTTGATTTGATTAGCAGTATAAAACTAAGAATATATAAATATATGGTTTGGCATTGTAGAAAGACACATTCAATATGTCATTCTTTCATTTTTGTTTCGTTGACAATAGCAACTTCACTGAATGAACTTTTCGTGTTTTGTATGTACGTTTTTGACTCTACTAAAGCATTAAAATACCATAATATGTTTGCAGATATTTAAGTTATATATGTAAGTTAACATACTTGTTTATCTGAAAAACAATGCTACAGTCAGTTATTCTCTTTTGAAAATGTGTGTTCAGTGTCAGAATTTCTGTCTCTGTTTTGGTCTGTGTGACCCGCCCACTGCCAGTTTACCCAGTTGTATTAAGGCACCCCTAGTTGCCAGTTGGCAGAAAACACAGCGTATTTCATTTCAGTCATGGAAGCTGGCAAACGAAAGCGGTCAGCGTCAGAGATCGAACATTCTGCCCATTCTAAAAAGCCTCAGCATCCATCCAAAAAAGTGTTATGATTAACTGTATAATAAAAGTCGTATAAATATTGGAGATGCGTTTGAGAGATGGAAACAGCTTAAAAGAGACAAAGGTTTCAAAACGAATGCTGAGTTGGCTAATTTTCTCCTTGACAGGTAAGTAATTAGCTAAAGTTAGTTACATTACCTATATATTAGCTGATCAACTTACAGAAGCATAGGTTCAACGCAGGTGCGCTTGTTTCTGTTGGTATTGTCAATCTGCCAACCTACCTGTGTGTCAAGTCTGAGGAGGAGGGGCCGGGTGAAAAAAAAAACCCTCTCCAATATTTTGAATTCGGACTGCAATATCAGTCAGTCCTACATACAGCACCTTTAAACATGTTAAGATGATTAGCTAACTGCGCTAAAAACAGCAAACATTTTGGTTGCATCGGACAAAACCTCAATTGATTGTGCCAATTGCAAATTGGAAAAAATAAAACATATTGTTCAGTTTGTCTTTGCACTGTGTGGAGCACCTTCATCATGGTCATAAATTAGACCTTTATAGATTTTGGAACCTTTGGAACGTTCGGTGTAAAATTCAGATTGAGTGTATACTACAATGACAGAAACTACTTTGCATTAAAGGGATAGTTCACCCAAAAATGAAAAATCTGTCATTAAATATTCACCCTCATGTCATTCCAAACCTGTGAGATCTTCGTTCATCTTCAGAACACAAATTAGGATAATTTTAATGAAATCTGAGAGCTTTATGACCCTGCATAGACAGCATCGCAACTACCATGGTTTTCTTTGCACATAAAGAGTATTGTTGTTGCTTTATAAAATTAAGGTTGACTGATGTCACATGGACTATTTTATCGATGCCTTTACTACCTTTCTAGGCCTTGAACATGTCAGTTGTGTTGCTGTCTATGCAGAAAGCTCTCGTATTTCATCAAAAATATCTTAATTTGTGTTTCGAAGATGAACGAAGGCTTCACGGGTTTGAAAAGACATGAGGGTGAGTAATTAATGACAGAATTTTCATTTTTGGTGGACTATCCCTTTCAGGGTGAGACATTTGCCCTATTAAAGCAACTTTTTTCTAAACGTATTAAATGTATGCATCATCTTTTATACCAAATTCATAAATTTAGATTAAAATAAGAATAATAAGACATTATAGGGCTGTTACCAGTCAAATCAATCAGTGTCAGCAAAATTCATCTTTGCAAAGGTGAAAATGTGGCACAGAAGCTGCATCTGAAGTGACATTTAGACGTGTAACTTTTACACTGCAACTCCAATTCGATAAACAATAATGTGGGATGAAAATGGAATATAAAAATAGGAAATGATGAAAGAAGTGAACTGATAATTGTAAATATTAAACTAAAGCCACCAGGTAGTTCAATTATCAATTGAAGTGAATAATACAAAACTGCTGATTCCTTCAGGAACAAACAAGTGACTGATTTAATGAATGAGTCATTGAATTAATCACTCAACCAATTTGCTAAAAATGCTGTTTCACACAAATGCTGTGCAACACTTCTCCTGTGCTTCAGTATGGAACTATTTTCATTGAAAATTGATCAAAAACACAATATTAAATGTAAAAATAAGTCACTTAACTGTTATATAAAATTATTATCACATTTGTAATCTTATTGTGTTATGTATATGCTTAACCATCTAAAGTTACTTATCTAAAAATATAAATAAATAAATAAACTTAAACAAACAAAAATAAATAAAAAAAAAACAAACAAACCCCCATATCTTGAATTTTGGGGGTATTTCTATTCATTTTAATGGCTTTTTGCCCCAAGCCCCCACTAATTTCTAGAGTAAATACTACTGCTAAACAAATTCCATTTCACTTGTTTTGCATAAAAAATCTGCCATATTATTAAATGTAGCTAGCCTACTGTGTTTATTACTATCCTTAGAGGTAAAAATCCAAAAATATGCCTCTTGCGGCTTGTTTGATATACAGATGTGAAGCATATTTGACTTGAAAATAAATCAACCACCCTGTCACATTCAGCTGAAAGAATCCTCGAGGTTCAGCAATGCTTTTGATGAAAACAGCACTGCTGACCTTGCGGGTAAGTGTCTACCTCTCAATATCTGCACAGCGTCCTGACCATGAACCCATATGCGTGCGCACACACTTACCTCTCCCTTCATAAATCACCAGGCGAGGGATTAAGGATGTGATCTTCAAAGGAGCTTAGAACTGCCTGTTATTTACCTAAACTGTCCTCTGCCTGGCTCCAGTCCCGTACAGCCGTGCGCTCATTTGAGTGTTTTAACCCACATAGGAAACTGATTTCAAGACCAGACCAAGCTGCGTCACAAAGCATCAATAAAAAAAGTTTTTGATACGACTGGCAGGAGAAAAAAAGAGAGTAATGATATAAATACACAGACGTTAACGTCAGAACACGTACACGACAGGTACACCGGGGTATTCCTCGGTCCAAAAAGAGAGAGGCGGTGACAGGTATGAGGCGGTAACCCAGACGGCATTTTCTCAGAGGACGAACGGGTTGGCAGCGCTTGAATTCTGAAGGTTAGCAGAGGTTTGGCTGGGACGGAGGTGGAGGGAGCCATATGGTCCTACTGTGAGAGATATCGCAGAGTCACAGGCGAAAGGCCTGTGAGAAATCAACTGATAGTGCAGAACGCAACCTGCTCTGTCAGCTGTACCACACCTTTTCTGTGAATTTATAGGGTCCTAAATGACACTTCTCGTTTTGGTCAATGACATTAAGGTAACTGACATGTTTTTTTTTTTCTTATCCCGATATAATAATTCATTTAATAATAACAATAATAACAATAATAATAATGATGATGATGATGATGATAATAATAATAATAATAATAATAATAATAATGATTAAATTCAAAACATTATTAAAACATTAGTCACAATAAAAGTAGCGACAGATCTTTTCCTTCCCATTGTGACACCTACAGTTGAGGTCAAAAGTTTACATACACCTTGCAGAATCTCCAAATTAAGAGAGATCATACAAAATGCATGTTATTTTTTATTCAGTACTGACCTGAATAAGATATTTTACATAAAAGACATTTACATATAATCCACAAGAGAACATATTTTTTTTTAAAAAATAATTTATGAAAATGACCCTTTCAAAAGTTTGCATACGCTTAATTCTCAATACTGTGTTGTTACATGAATGATCCACAGCTGTGTTTTTGTTTGTTTGTTTTTTTGTTTCGTAATAGTTGTTAATGAGTCCCTTGTTTGCCCACTCACTGGGGCTCCAGAAGGAAACGATGCATTAAGACCCAGGGGTGTAAACTTTTGAACAGAATGAAGATGTGTAAATTATTTTGCTTATTTTGCCTCTTTTTTTTTTTTTTTTAATTTATTTAGTACTGCCTTTCAGAAGCTACAGAAGATACTTACATGTTTCTCAGAAGACAAAAGTTTAATTTACCTGATCATCAAATTCAAAAAGTTTTCACCCCCTGGCTCTCAATGCATGGTAATTGTTCCTTCTGGAGCATCAGTGAGCGTTTGAACCTTCTGTAATAGTTGCATATAAAAACACCAACTCAGTTGTCCTCAGTGTGAAAAGATTGAACTCAAAATCACAGTTATTACATAGAGTTACATTAAATACAATTATTTGTTGGAAAGGGTTCAAATAAACAACAAAAAAAAAAAAAAAAAAATTGTGGGACCTGAAGCATTTTCTAAAAAAAAAAAAAAAAAATAGCAGGCAGTTTAACTGTTCAGGACAATCAAGGCACTGATGAACAACTACCCCTAAACAAAAAAAGCTGTGGATCAGTCAGGTAACAATACAGCATTAAGAATGAAGCGTATGTAAACTTTTGAACAGGGTCATTTTTATAAATTGAACTATTATTTTCTTTTGCGGAGTGTAAATGTACTTTATATGAAATATCTTATTCAGGTCAGTACTAAATAAACAATAACATGCATTTTGTATGATCCCTGTTATTTTGGTAAAATGATTAACATTTTGCAGATTCTGCAAGGTGGATGTAAACTTTTGATGTCAACTGTACTAGTGAGATAAAATAAAGGTAGCATGGTTCTACTCATCAGTCAGGGTTTAAAAACCCTGTTCCTGGAGATCTACCTTCCTGCAGAGCTCAGCTCCAACCCTGACCAAACACAGCTGAACCAACTAACTGGGATCTGAAGGAACACTTAATAATTATAGACAGGTGTGTATGATCAGGGTTGGAACTAAACTCTGAAGGAAGGTAGATCTCCAGGAACAGGGTTGGGCACCCCTGGTTTAAATTATTGGAGAAGGGCCTCTTTTCACATTTCCAGGGTTCTCAGAAGTCATAGTCATTGTTGCCAGATTGGGCGGTTTTGAATTTGATTGTGCGGGTAAAAATGGCCTTGGGCTGGTGGTCAAAATTTGGGCTGGTTTGGGGTCAGTTTGGTGGTTTTCAAACATCTAAATTGTATAGGCTACAAACAAACCCAAGTGTGCATACTGCATCCAATCAGTCATCATGATGTTACTAAACACAGATGTACACTGTAGAGGTGGCTGATGCTGATGCTAACGTTGCTTATATCAAAGTCCCTATATAGCCAATAGGGATTAGCAGACAGACGTGATGATTCATAAATGACAGGGTTTAAGCGTGATAATGGATCAGATTTTGAATGTATAAGTTAATTGTGATATTTGAATGAATAACTGTATATTCAAGTGATCACAATACCTATAAGTTAGACAGCAAAGAGTGGGAGAGTGATGTAACTCTCAAAACATGAAATACACCTGTGGAGGGAGATAACACGAAGTCTCTAATATCACTGCAACTCCGAAATCAGATCACAGTTGAATAAATGAATCAGAATCGAAACTAAATATCTGAGTCTATACGATCTTGTCTTTTATCTTTTAAACGGTACAGATTGGTAGGCTATATCCTTGAAAGCTGTAGGACTGCAAAGTTCGACTGCAAAGAAAGATTCTAGATGTGTCTGAGGTTAAAGTGTGACACCAAGATAGGCACATTACTGTTGTTGTTATTTTTTAACTGTTGGATTATGGAACAGTATGTATCAATGAATGACACAGTTTTGACTGTCATGGTGTGTGCATGAATGAGTGTAAAATACCTGCTAATTATTTATTTTATTTTTTTTTTTTTCCGATCACTTATATTGGGCACTTTTTGCATTTAAATTGACTTATTCTGACGGTTGAAATTGAAAATGTGTTGATGAATGTGTTGTTTTGAGGGTATCGGTTAATTTCTTGCTTGCATATTTGAATCATATTTGGCAGTTCTCTTTAATGTGTTTGCCCTGATTTGATCCATTTACCTGGGAAATGTATCTATATTTATTTTATTTTGTTGTCGTTATATTGTTTTAAGGAGTTAAAAACGGTCCTTATCAACCTTGATTAACATGGCAATATTCCATCACATAATTTTGACAGTTAAAATTGTGGGTGTTTTTTTGGTGGAGTGGGCAGATTTTGGTGAACTTTTGGGCTGGAAATCGTCCATCCAATCTGGCAACACTGGTCGTAGCTGGGTAAACTAACAACTCGTCATATATTGACGCTTGGTCAGGATCCCTTGGCATCACTTTTTGACGCACATAGTGTAATTTTTCGACACGCAGCGTCCTCCATTGCTTTAAATGAGAAACCTTTGGTGTGCTGATGCGAAAGGCATTGGGAATTTTATCATTGTGATTAAAATACAAATTGGGTAATAATTTTGTCATTATTGCATATATGTTGGGGGGTGATTTATTTATTTATTGTTTCAGTGTAAACAGTTTGTGGCCCATGCTGTCAAAATGAGTCGGAATGTGCACAGGCTAATTTTGAGCTACAGACCAAACATACAAACATTCTTGTTTGTCATCAGCTCTATCACCAACCAGATCATGGTTACATCATTTAACTCAACTGAATCAGCAGTCTAATGGCTGCTTTGTTGGCGCCATTAGTTCATTAGGACTTTAAATCACTGTAAATCAATTATAAAGCTTGAACAAGTATTTCTTTGACACTAATATGATATTTCTTTACAACATATTCATTGCAGCTTATGTGCACGCAAGTTCCAGCCTGTTAGATCTGTGAGGATCATTATGTAGGTACAAACTGGAGATTATTAAAGGAGAAGTCCACTTCCAAAACAAAGATGCATATATAATGTACTCACCCCCTTGTCATCCAAGTTTTTCAACATACACTAACTGTCATGAACTGGAACAAAAACAGTCCAGGCAGAGTAAGACAAGACGAGCGTTTGGCATTAAAAAGTATATAAATTGTATTACTCTTATTAAAATAACCAATCGTTAAGCTAGATAAGACCCTTCTTTCTTGGCTGGGATCATTTACAACCGGATTTGGGATCGTTTGAAGCCTCATTTAAACTGCATTTTGGAAGTTCAAAATCGGGGCACCATATCAGTCCATTATATGGGGAAAAATGTTGAAATGTTTTCCTCAAAGAGCATAATTCCTTTACGACTGAAGAAACAAAGACATGAACATCTTGGATGACAAGGGGGTGAGTACATTATATGTGAATCTTTATTTTGGAAGTGGACTTCTCCTTTAAGATAAAGATGCATATTTGTATGACCCGACTGCTGCACAAGTCCATTAAAGTCTCACTGCTACGTCTGTCCTGAATGAGACTGTTGGTGGGTCGGACGTCCCCTCAGAGAGGTTGAGAACTCATCCAATCCTTTGGGCTGGGACCTGATGGGCTTCTGACACAGATAAAGAGAGAGAGAGAAACAAACAAACACTCTCCTGTCCCACTTCTTCCGTTAACTAACATCTGGCCTAAATCTCTCTCAATATCTCTCTCTCCTGCTCTCCAACCCTCTGTTTTCTTATGAGCAACAAATTGAATTTTATCATTTCCCCCCTCCCTTACACAGCATTTGTCTGGAACAAAGAGAACTCTGGGTAAGAATGATGATGTTTGTGTGCCGGGTGTATGATCTCTCTGTTCGCTAATCGCTTTTTCTAGGTCTTCATTTTCACCAGTGATAAATACAGTTTTCATCAGGAGGTGGAATTATGGAAACATGGGTCGTTGAATGTGTTTAAAACATATTTAAATAATTGTTTTGAAGAGTAATCATGATGACAATGGAACAGTGCTGTTTTTTCTACATCTAAAACACAGTGTAGTCCTCAGACCCTTCACTTTCATTCCTAATACTCAAATGCATTATTTAAATCCTCAATTTGCATCAGAATTTAAAATTCCTTGTTCTTGAAGACCAGTTAAAGCTATACCCCTTTTCTGTCAATATTTACTCACCCCTGTGTGTGAAAAAATGCAACTTCATATCTCACTATTATTATTATTATTATTATTATTATTATTATTATTATTGGAATTCTGAGTTTATATCTCACAAGTTAGACTTCTGTTGGTATTATTGTTATTATTATTATTATTATTATTATTATTATTATTATTATTATTATTATTATTATTATTACTATCATTACTAGTGCAATTCTGAGTTCATATCCCACAATTCAGACTTTTTTTCTGATAATTCTTAGTTTAAATCCCATATATAGACTTTTATAATAATAATAATAATAATGATAATAACAACAGCAACAGCAACAACAACAACAACAACAACAATAATAATAATAATAATAATAATAATAATGATTAGTACATTTACATTTACATTTAATCATTTAGCAGACGCTTTTATCCAAAGCGACTTACAGGTGGGGAATACATCAAGCGATTTGTCCGAAAAGCGAAAGAGGCAAAACGACCAACGAAGTGCGCAAATTACCATATAACAGGCATTGTTCAAATAAGTACAAGCTAGAAAGGGAAAAGAGTAGAAAAAAAGAGTTTTTTTTTTTTTTTTTAAGTCAAGTAGTGTCGAAAGAGATGGGTTTTCAGCAGTCGCTTGAAAGTAGTAGTAGAAGTAGAAGTAGTATTTTATATCTCACAATTCAGACTTTTTTTCTGGTAATTCTCAGTTTATATCTCACTTTAGACTTTTATTATTATTATTATTATTAGTTTATATCTCATTATATATATATATATATATTTTTTTTTATTATTATTTATTTATAATATATTTATATTATTATTATTATTATTATTATTATTATTGAGTTTATTATTGAGTTTATTTCTGACTTTTCCTGTTAATATATGTAATATTGTTTGTATTATTATTATTATTATTAATAATATTATTATTATTGCTATTCTGATTTTATATACATACATTTAGACTTTTTGTCTCTCAGTTTTACTTATAAACTTAAAAGTGTAACATGTATTCTGAGAATGAATATAAACAAACAAAACTACAACAAATTAAATAAACAAAATAACCCAAAATAAAATAAGCCAGTCATACAGTTGAGGCAACTTGAGGCCAAGTAAATAATACATAATGTACACATTTTTACGCGTGAACTGTCCCTTTAAGGACAATCAGTGAACAGTCGGTTAAGAAGCTCATTAAACTACGAGCTCTCTGCTGTACAAAATTACGCAACGATATGCACCTTTCCAAGGTCTTTCTAAGGTCAGTAAGCATTCAAAATTCTTTAAAGGTCATTCAGCGGTCATTTGAAGATCCGGTACAACGTTAAAACTCAAGAGGGAAGATCCCGTGCGAGTCAATACGCGATTGATGTTCGATTCCCGTCTCATCGTAAGAAAGTCACGACCCGCACCTCTGGCTCTCACAGCTCTCCGCGCTTCTGGAAACAGAACTCCCGGGTCAATATCTCACCCGCGAGGCACATCGAGATGCTAAATCATATCGATTGATGACCGTAATGCTTTTCTGAGGGGCAGATTATGACATAATCTATAGCACATCAGATTATAAAATTAGAGAGAATTAATCCGCGCAGTGTCACACAGAGTCCTACAAGTCATCAATCCTGGAGTCAAGCGGTGAGTCTTGACCTTCAGTTGGTCTCAACACAAGCAAACAGACCTGCAGGAGGCTGTAGATGCTGATCCAGCAGTGCTGTACACTGTCAGCCTGAACACCATCACGTGTAAACGACAAATGCTACAGGGCAACTACATCAAATAACAAGCAATATGTGTATGTGCACATCAGGTATTAACTAAAAATATGAAAAAGTCCAAAAACACTGAGACCACAAATCAAAATGCATCCGGTTTTCATTTTTCTGACTTGTGAATATATGCATTGCGTTACACTAAAATACATAACATATTAATAAAATAACAATGAATGCACTAAATGTATAAAATAGTACACTAAAGCAAATTATTTGTCTTAATTTATTTAGATATTTTATGGTCATAAAAAAATTCAATGTATTATATATATATATATATATATATATATATATATATATTTCATTGTATATATAAAAAACATAAATTTCAGATATTTATTATATCTTCCTTTTACTTTAATGCACTTGGCAGTTTTTAATTTTTTTTTTTTTTTTTTGGTAGATGCAGGATGTTGAACTGTTTATATTTGAGCGTCCTCTAGTGGACAGAAGTCGCACATACAACCACCCCAAAAATATGCAATAATACGCAATTCACTACAAGTGGGTCCCGTTTCATTTATTGCTCAAATGATGGGTGTTTACACATTTAACAAATTTTAAATGTGCACAAGAGCACAGACATAGACAAGAACGTATAGAATTTGCTGTTACACATATATTATGAAATACAAAGTGGATACAAAATGCAATACAACACATAGGAGACAACAAAATGACAGCATAGGGACAACAGCAGTAAACAGGATGCATCACACATGCCAACACCAAAACAGGGTGTCCGACTCTATGCGGAAAACACCCTCTGGCCTCTTATGACATGCAGCTCCTGCTCCTGCTGATCACAATCACAACACAAACAAAGCTGACCGTTGTCACATTACACAGAATTTAGGAGACGAAGACAGCCGTGACAGAAGAACAAAAATCTATTATTTACACACAGATCACATTCAAATAGGTAAACAATGCATTCGCAATGAAATGAAACAGCTTGTAGCATCTTTAAGGAACATCATCTATAAAGCAGATAAAAGCAGCCTCCTCATGTGATCAGAAATTAACATCAGAGAGACGTACAGCCATTCATGAGTATATCATTTCTGTTTATATAATATCAATTGAAATAACTTACCACTGTTAAATTAACCATTATCATGTGGGCAATCAGAATCTGAACACCCATAAATATGTCAAATATTAAATAAGCAATGTCATTCAATTTAAGTTATATTAAAATGTGTATATCCGAACGCTAACTACACAATCATATTATTTTAAGAGTTAAAAACATAATAATTACCACCTGAAGTGCTAAACCTGCATTAGATTTAATAAATATCAACCAGAAGTAATCATAACCCTAAAAATGCCAATTCACAATGTGTAGATACTTGTATATTAAAAAAGCTTGCAGAACAACATAAAAAAATACATATGTATTTTTTTAATTATTAGTCAACACAAGTGCAGCTATGCTCCTTTTATTATAGTGTGATGTATTACTTTAGTTTTGCAAGAAAAAAAAAGTGAAGTTCTGCCACTGCAAAACAAACATAATTTCAGTCGTATTATGCATCTCAGCAGAAGAGGATCAGCCACCTGCTGGCTACATTATCTTGCGCTTACTGTAGAAAAGGCAAAACATGCCAGACAGAACAGCAGGAAACAACAAAACAGAACTGCTTGAAATGCAAAAACACATTAAGAAAAACAAAGTACATAAATATGAGATGTGAAGGTGAATAGAAAGCTGAACAAAATGCTTTGTACTTAAAAACAGCATCTGAATTAGATGTGAAGTTACATTTCAAAATATCCAGCAAACATTAAAAGCTACTTTTTAAAATGTTTATTGGCAGGCCATCAGGAACACCTCTAAATCTGCTTCAGAGCCAGCTGTTGGAATAAAGAAGAATGTGATGCTTTATTTTATTTAAATAAATTTAATTGAAATGGTTAGTAGTTATACACAATGCGTTTTTTTTTTTTGTTTTTGTTTTTGTTTTTTTTTTGGCAAATGACTACATTTTTTAAAAACAGTCTATTATATATACTACCATCCAAAAGTCTGGTGTACTTTTATTCAGTAAGGATGTCTTAAATTGATTAAATGTGACAGAACTTTTTTGTCTAACAAATAAATAATAAAAATAATAAAATAAAATAAATAATAAAAGTCATACTACTGGAAATAAATGCTGCTCTTTTAAACTTTCTATTCAGGATTCTAAAGAACCTTGAAAAAAAATATCAGGCTTTCCACAAAAATATAAAGCAGCACAATTAATAATTAGAATTGCACTGGTGTGTATTTATAATTTCAGCTTTGCCATATATTAAAATGGAAATATATTAAAATTTAATTTTTATATTTCACAAATACGTTTTCAACATTTTTACTGCATTTCGATCAAATAAATGCAGCATTGTCCCTATTTTATATGAATGTACAGGTGCATCTCAATAAATTTGAATGTCGTGGAAAAGTTCATTTATTTCAGTAATTTAACTCAAATTGTGAAACTCGTGTATTAAATAAATTCAGTGCACACAGACTGAAGTAGTTTAAGTCTTTGGTTCTTTTAATTGTGACGATTTTGGCTCACATTTAACAAAAACCCACCAATTCACCTCATTCCTCTCAACAAATTAGAATACTTCATAAGAGCAATAAAAAAAAAAAAAACATTTATAGTGAATTGTTGGCCTTCTGGAAAGTATGTTCATTTACTGTATATGTACTCAATACTTGGTAGGGGCTCCTTTTGCTTTAATTACTGCCTCAATTTGAAGTGGCATGGAGGTGATCAGTCTGTGGCACTGCTGAGGTGATATGGAAGCCCAGGTTTCTTTGACAGTGGCCTTCAGCTCATCTGCATTTTTGGTCTCTAGTTTCTCATTTTCCTTTTGACAATACTCCATAGATTCTCTATGGGGTTCAGGTCTGATGAGTTTGCTGGCCAGTCAAGCACACCAACACCATGGTCATTTAACCAGCTTTTGGTGCTTTTTGTAGTGCGGGCAGGTGCCAAATCCTGCTGGAAAATGAAATCAACATCTTTAAAAAGCTGGTCAGCAGAAGGAAGCATAATGTGCTCTAACATTTCTTGGTAAACGGGTGCAGTGACTGGTTTTCAAAAAACACAGTGGACCAACACCAGCAGATGACATTGCACCCCAAATCATCACAGACTGTGGAAACTTAATACTGGACATTAAGCAACTTGGGCTATGACTCTCTCCACCCTTCCTCCAGACTCTAGGACCTTGGTTTCCAAATGAAATACAAAACTTGCTCTCATCTGAAAAGAGGACTCTGACGTTGTCTGTGGTTCAGGAGTGGCTTAACAAGAGGAATACGACAACTGTAGCCAAATTCCTTGACACATCTGTGTGTGGTGGCTCTTGATGCCTTGACCCCAGCCTCAGTCCATTCCTTGTGAAGTTCACCCAAATTCTTGAATCGTTTTTGTGTGACAAACTTCTCAAGGCTGCAGTTCTCTCGGGTGGTTGTGCATCTTTTTCTTCCACACTTTTTCCTTCCACTCAAGTTTCTGTTAACATGCTTGGATACAGCACTCTGTGAACAGCCAGCTTCTTTGGCAATGAATGTTTGTGGCTTCCTCCTTGTGAAGGGTGTCAGTGATTGTCTTCTGGACAACTGTCAGATCAGCAGTCTTCCCCATGATTGTGTAGCCTAGTGAACCAAACTGAGAAACCTTTGCAGGTGTTTTGAGTTGATTAGCTGATTGGCATGTCGCCATATTCTAATTTGTTAAGATAGTGAATTGGTGGATTTTTGTTAAATGTGAGCCAAAATCATTAAACTACTTCAGTCTGTGTGCATTGAATTTATTTAACACACGTGTTTCACAATTTGAGTTGAATTACTAAAATAAATGAACTTTTCCACGACATTCTAATTTATTGAGATGCACCTGTGTGTGACATATGCGTGTGTATTCCTCTGCTTGTAAACAAGGCGCAGCGTATTCAGATTCTACATTAGAACGACAGCTCCTGCATCAGCAGCACCACACACGTGTCGTGATACTCTCATGAACGTGTGTCTATTAACACAGAAGAGAAGTTGTTGAATGTCATTATTTTTGTTTTCTTTGCACAAAAAAAGTATTCTCGTAGGATTATGGTTGAACCACATTTTAACTATGTCCTTGGTCGCCTATCTGGCCCTTTAACGTAGTAGTTACATTCCTGTTTATGCAGGGTAAGAAAGCTCTCGGATCTTAATTTGTGTTCCTAAGAAGAACAAAGGTCTTACGGGTTTGGAACGGGTTGGAGTAATTTATGGGTGAACTATCCCTTTAAGCAGTTAATTTCGAGTAAATCAGAGTGGCCTACCTTCTGAGCAGCCTCTGCAAACTGCTTGGCACCGTGCAGCAAGTGACTGGTCTTATCGTCAGCCCTCATCAGACGCTCCCCGCGTTCGCTCAGAACCTGACTGGCCCTCCGCATCATGTTCCCCATCTTCCTCACCGCCGGAGGAGACGGGCTGCTCCTGCTCCTACTCCTGGATGCTTTAACAGCTGCTGCTGCTGTGGAAATATTCAGAAAAACGTGAGTATCATGTCAAGTTACTCAACAGACATATTGTTAAAGGGTCATGAAACCCCCGTTTTAGCACTGGTTAGTTCTCACCACAGTTTTGAAAAATACTGCAAAAGTGGGCATGGTGCGCTGCACTGTGCTGCGGAGCGGAGGGCAGAGAGTCAACTTCGGGTTCAGATGGTTCAAACAGTTTAATTTTGCTCCCATTGAGTTAAAAACACAAATAAATGCACAGCCATTTGCACTCTGCATCGATAACATATATATGAACGTGCTGTTGCACCTAGCTTTTTAAGGCTTATTTTGCGGCATTTATAATCCTTTTGATGGGTTGCATCAAGGAGTTGTAAAAAACGCTATTACACTCAGCTTATGAATGAATCTCATTTGTGCCGAACTCTTACAAAGCAAACAAAAACAAACACTCTCTTTCGATCCATGAATGTTTCTGTCAGTTAATATACGCAATCTCACAGTTTGAAGCATCTGTCAAAACAAATCAACACACGCTGTCATGAATAATTAGGGAAATCGTCTTCTTATAGGATAAGAACACGCAGCCTCAGGAATAATTATGAGACACCAATCTGTCATCGATGTACTATAGTCTGTTGCCACGTCACAGACTGTGACGTCAACACAATGTAGATTTTGAACCCGGAAGATGAAAATAGAGCAAAAAAGTTTCCTCCAACATTTAAAACTAACAGATGCTAACATTGTCATCTGTGATGTGCAACACAAACATTTCTGCTAAAATCTCAGAAAAAGTAGTCCAGGGTTTTATAACCCCTTTAAATAGACTTATATAGACAAACAGACTATATACAAATATTTAAAGGGATAGTTTACCTAAAAATGAAAATTCTGTCATTAATTACTCACCCTCATGTCATTCCTTTAAGATCTTTGTTCATCTTCAGAACACACATTAAGATATTTTTGATGAAATACAAGAGCTTTCTGACCCTGCATAGACAGCAATGTAACTGAAATGTTCAAGGCCCATAAAGGCAGTAAGGACATCATTAAATAAAGCCTTTTTTTGTTTGTTTGTTTGTTTTTGTTTTCTTTGCTTACAAAAAGTATTCTTGTAGCTTCGTAAAATTACGGTTGAACCACTGAAGTCACATAGACTATTTTAACGAAGCCCTTACTACCTTTTTGGGTTATTTTCATCAAAAATATCTTAATTTGTATTCTGATGAACAAAGGTCTTACGGGTTTGGAAAGACATGACAGTGAATAATTAATGACAGAATTTTCATTTTTGGGTGAACTGTCCCTTTAAATACAGAATAGTTTAGTATCAGTGGAAGTTTCTCTATCTACTGTCTGCTGCTCTGGAATATAGCTGCTGGTCTAGGATCAGTTTTTCAGTTTAATGCTTTGCTATTAATGTGACGGAAAAAGTGATTCCAGATCAGTGACTGAAAACATCGTTTTTGTCGAACCAGTCACAAGTGGACAGCACTAAATACTGGTGTAAACAGGGTCGTGAAGGTTTTGAGCTTGTCTGCATTCAACCATTTCAACCCTGTTTACACCTGCTGGTATTAAGATGGGTTTTGGTCAATCGTATCACAAGTAGACGACGGATATTCCTTTCACACCTGGTGTTTTAATCAGTCTCTTTTGTCCACTTTTGACCACTTTCCTGATTCTGATCTTCTGATTCTCCTAATCTCATTAATTGCAAAAAACGACACATGGAAGTCTATGTCTAGGGCAGAGGTGTGTGGACTGGTACACTGCATTTTGCGGCTCCAGGGCAGCTTGGCACCTCTCCCATTCATTACACACCATTCATCCATGATCCGCTGTGAAGGCTGGTGCCACTTCACTCATCTCCGCTCCTCTCCCCCCTCCTCAACGCCTGTCTTTGTGTCCCCGTGCATGCCTTCATCAGAACAAAGTGGCCTCTGAACTAATCGGGCGCTCTTTGCAATGGAACCATTCTCTGCTGCTGCAGAGAGATCTATCAGAGCACTACAAACAACCACCCGCCAACGGGGCCGACAAAGCGCCCTCTCTTCCTGCCTGGACCCTGACTGATCTGACCCACACAAATACACAGACAGGACAGGATGAAAATTAAAGCAATTGCCTAAAAGATGCATTTGTAATACACTGTCTAGGGGTCAATGATATGATGTTAATTTTATTTGGTAATAATTTGTTAAAAAAAATAAATTGAAATTGCAATTTATATATTTTTTCTAGGGGTCTATGATATGATATTCTTTTTTTTTTTGCTATTAACGTATATAAAAATAAATTAAAACTGCAATTTATACATTTTGAATACACCTCCTCAATGAGGAGCATGTTGTAGCTGTTGTTGTTTTTCAAATAAAATATATCTTTTTTTATTTCTGAATTAATTCATTTTTTTAAATATTTTTTGAAGTACAAAATCAGAAATCTAATGTATTATTATTATTATTATTATTATTGTTATTATTTCTGAATTAATTCATTTTTTTATATTTTTGAGTATACAAAGATTTGATTTAATTTCATTTTAATTATTATTCTTATTAGAAAAAAAATATTTTGTGAATTTATTTTTTATATTTTCCGAAGTATAAAATCAGAAATTGTATTATTATTATTATTATTTTCTGAATTAATTCATTTTGAATATTTTTTAGTATACAAATTTTTTTTTTTTTTTTATTGTTATTAGAAAAATTAACATTGCTGAAAAGAAATGTTAAAATGTTAATTTTTTTGTAATTATTTATTAAGAAATAAATTAAAACTTCAATCCATATATTCTGAATACCCCTCTTTATTTAATTTAATTGTATTATTATTATAATTATTATTATTATTATAATTATTATTATTATTATTATTATTATTATTATTATTATTTCTGAATTAATTCATTGTTAATATTTGCTTTCTTTGGCGTATAACATCAAAAATGTCATTTTAATTTAATTTAAATTGTATTATTATTATTATTATTATTATTATTGTTGTTGTTGTTATTATTATTATTATTATTGTTGTTGTTGTTGTTGTTGTTGTTGTTTTGTACAAATGCATTTTTTAAATTATTTTTGAAAAGAAACTATTAAATAATAATGATGATAATAATAATAATAATAATAATAAAATCATGAATGTTTGTCTACCAAGTAGATATAAAATGGTAAAATATGTGTAAAATATTGTACAGTTTATGTTAAAAATGTAAATAAATAAATAAAGAATAATAATAACAATAATAATATGGTATCAAATAAATTTATAATTGTATTTATTTTTATAGTTTTATTTAAAAAAAAAAAAAAACTAAAATGTTGAATACAATTTGTACACATTTTATACATGATTTGAAGATAGATTTATTTATTTATTTATTTATTTATTTATTTTATTTTATTTTATTTTATTTTATTTTATTTTATTTTATTTTATTTTATTTTATTTTATTTTATTATTTTTTTTTACTTGATGTTTACACCATCAACCAAACTGAACTTTTGTTTAAAAATGGTACACATTTTTTTTTTTAAAACCACATGGCACCAAAAAAATCTGGAAAACACACACACACAAAATCCTGCTTACCTTCACGCTGAGGCCGACCCTGGTTTGGAGTCATACTGTTCTTCATTCTGTTCAAAAAAATCTTGCAGCGGTAGATGACCATATTAACAGAGCAAGCATCTGAAAAAAAGAAAAAAAAATGTTTCTGTGTTTTGTTACAGATCTCAGATTCTCCTCAAAGAGAATCATATTCATTCAGCAAAGAGGTCAGTATATCGATCTGTCTTTCTAAAGCCGCTCACCTCCCATTAGTTTTTGCTGACAGTTGACAAAATTAGTTTGGCTTGGAGCACCGGTGCTCTTCTTGTTCTCCGGAGCTCCTGGTACCTTCTGGTCTCCAGGGGACGCTGAGTTGGCTTGGACAAGCTTGGCCTCCCAGTAGTTTTGACAAGCATGATAGAGAACCTGCACGAACATGCATTTCTCTGCAGCTGAGCTGGCCACCCATTGATCAGTGGTGCGATCGAACACTAGGTCGAACTCAGGAGTGTCCTAAAAAATGCATTCAGTCAGAATAATGGAATATACTGCAAAATAAAAGCTGCATTTAAAAGGATGGTCACCTTATCGGGGTTGATGCCATTGACCTGGCGAAGCTGCTCCACGGACCACTGAGACCTTTTAGCAAGCTGTCTTGTGCCCCGATACCTCTTAACTTTAGTGATGAGGACTTGAGTCGGTTTGCTGTTAGTAACTACATGGAAACAGTGACGTCTACATCAAACTTCAAGAACATCTGACTGCTGGTAACTAGTTTAGATATTTTGAGTTTATGAAGACACACATTACCGGACAAGCAGAGGTAAGTTAAGTAGTCCCTCTTGCGACTGGCATTGAGGAAGGACAGTCCTTTCCTTTTCGTTCTCCTCCTCACCTCAATGGCTACCAGTAACTTTTCATCTTTTGGGACAAATATCTCACGGCTGATGGCTGACTGAATGTTCATCTTCAAAATGCCTTGTGTTTCCACAAAACAAGAAGAAAAAATTATTTCTGTGCCCAACATGTTGGAGCCAGTCAACATTATAAAGCATAATAAATTCATACAACTGAATATTTCTTGGTCAAATCAATGGTTTGATGTTTACATGTTAATTTCATTTCATTTCATTTCATGTTAATTTAATTTAATTTAATTTCAATGTGGTTGTTATTAATAATATTATTATTGTTATTTCTGAATTCTTTTTTATGGTTTGATGTTTACATGTTAATTTAATTTAATTATTATTTCAGATTTTTTTTTTTTTTTACTTTTTTAGTATACAATCAAAAATTAAATTAAATTATATTCATATAATAATTTTATTATGTTGTTGTTGTTGTTGTTGTTGCTTTTTTTTTTTCATTTTTAATAGTTTAATGTTTAAATGTTAATTTAATTTAATTTATTTTTTTTATTGTAATGATTTCATGTTTACATGTTAATTTAATTTAATTATTATTATTATTATTATTATTATTATTTCTGAATTAATTTATTTTTATATTTGTATTAGTTTGATGTTTACATGTTAATTTAATTATTAACTTTAATTTATTATTATTTCTGAATTAATTTATTATTTTTTATTATTTATTATTATTATTATTATTAGAAAAATAAGCATTGTTGAAAATAAATACTCATTTATATATTAATATTAATTAATTGAAATAGAATATATTAAATAATATTAGTAGAATAAATAAATTAAAAAATATTAAACAAAAAAAAGCATTATTATTGTTATAAAAATATATACACAATAATTTTAATAAAAAAACATTAGAATTATTATGAAAATAAATCATTAGATAATAATAATAATAATAATAATAATAATAATAATAATAATAATAATAATAAAGTATGTTTGTAACAAATGTTTGTAACAAATTATTTACATGTGTGCGGTTTCATTTATTGTTTTGTGAAAGCTTACACCGATTAGTGTGATAACATCATATATATAATATTTATGTTTATACATTACTTTTTTAATATTTAGCATTAAACTGAATACTTATATAATGTTACAAAATATGTCTACTGCTGTAATTTTGGACTTTCTATTCATCCTAGAATCATGGAAAAAAAAAAGTTTCCACAAAAATATTAAGCAGCACAACCGTTTTCAGCACTGATAATAATGTTAAAGAAATGTTTACTGAGCAGCAAATCAGCATATTAGAATGATTTCTGAAGGATCACGTGACACTGATGACTAATGAAAATTAATCTTTGCCATCACAGGAATAAATTACACGTTTAAATAAAGTAAAACTTAATAGTGGGCAAATTTAAGTTCTGTATCTGTACAGAAATAGAGAAACATTTACTCGAGTATTAACTGTGGCCAACAGAGTAAATATGTATGATAAAAAAAAAAGTTTTTTAATTTCACATTTTTATCGGTATTTCTTAAAACAATTAACGTCTGAATGTTATTAAAAAGTTCACCGCTCACCTGTTGCTCTAAAAGTTTTCCAAATACAAAACAACTTTATGAATTCCTAAACCCACACAAATCTTTGAATAAACAGATAAATCAACACACCTTCTGCTTTATCTTCCTGTAGCTTTCTTCCTCCCTCGAGCCCTGAAGAGCGGTGCGAAGTTTCCAGCGGTCCGGTCTGTGTCTGCGCCTCAAGCCATCTTTATCCCGCATCAGATGAGAGACTGCTGGGCGTGTGGCAAGTCCCGGGGAAAACCCGCAGGCTGTGTGCTGTATCCTAATGAGCTGCCTACTGAGAGAGCACTATAGGGATCACAGACGCGCCTCTGAGTCAGCTGAGCTCAAACATGCTGTCTAGTTTAGTGGCTTGAACTTGAGACAGAGCCACACACACACACACACACACACACACACTCAAAAACACACGAAACCTAGTACGCTGATGATCACGTGCAGCCCGGTTGTTTGGAATGGCTGATTGGAAGACGTGACACTGACCTTTTTTTTTTTTTTTTTTGGATCCCATTTTCTAAAATGATATATTAAAATATGACATACAGTCAGTGTTGGGGGGTAACACATTACAAGTAACGCGAGTTATGTAATCAGATTACTTTTTCAAGTAACTAATAAAGTAACGCATTGCTTTTAAGAGTAACACAAGTTACTTTGTTTTAAGAAATGTTGAGAGAAAATGGGAGTGAGGTGCAGAGACACTTTCTAATTTCACTTTTAGTCCGAAAGGACCCTAACAGTTGCCAAATATAGCATAAATGTTACCCCGGACCACAAAACCAGTCATAAATTAAAATTGAGATTTAAACATAATCTGAATAAATACACTTTCTATTGATGTAGGACAGGACAATATTTGGCTGATATAGAACTCTGAGGGTGCAAAAAAATCTGAGTTGAGAAAATAATGTTGAGAAAAAAAAAAAAAAATAATATATATATATATATATATATATATATATATATATATATACATTACTATTTTAATATTTAGCATTAAACTGAATACTTCTATAACGTTACAAAATATGTCTACTGCTGTTTTGGACTTTCTTTTCATATATATATTCATATATTTCATATACAGGTGCATCTCAATAAATTAGAATGTCGTCAAAGGTTTAATTATTTAAGTAATTCAACTCAAATTGTGAAACTCGTGAATAAATTCAGTGCACACAGACTGAAGTAGTAAGTTTTTGGTTCTTTTAATTGTGATGATTTTGGCTCACATTTAACAAAAAATCCACCAATTTACTATCTCAACAAATTAGAATATGGTGACATGCCAATCAGCTAATCAACTCAAAACACCTGCAAAGGTTTCCTGAGCCTTCAAAATGGTCTCTCAGTTTGGTTCAGTAGGCTACACAATCATGGGGAAGACAATCATTGACAGCCTTCAAGGAGGGTAAGCCACAAACATTTATTGCCAAAGAAGCTGGCTGTTCACAGAGTGCTGTATCCAAGCATGTTAACAGAAACTTGAGTGGAAGGAAAAAGTGTGGAAGAAAAAGATGTACAACCACCCGAGAGAACTGCAGCCTTGAGAGGCTTGTCAAGCAAAATTGATTCAAGAATTTGCGTGAACCTCACAAGGAATGGACTGAGGCTGGGGTCAAGGCATCAAGAGCCACCACACACAGACGTGTCAAGGAATTTGACTACAGTTGTCGTATTCCTCTTGTTAAGCCACTCCTAAACCACAGACAACATCAGAGGAGTCTTACCTGGGCTATGGAGAAAAAGAAATGGACTGCTGCCCAGTGGTCCAAAGTCTTTTTTTCAGATGAGAGCAAGTTTTGTATTTCATTTGGAAACCAAGGTCCTAGAGTCTGGAGGAAGGGTGGAGAAGCTCATAGCCCAAGTTGCTTTAAGTCCAGTATTAAGTTTCCACAGTCTGTGATGATTTGGGGTGCAATGTCATCTGCTGGTGTTGGTCCACTGTGTTTTTTGAAAACCAAAGTCACTGCACCCGTTTACCAAGAAATTTTAGAGCACATTATGCTACCTTCTGCTGACCAGCTTTTTAAAGATGCTGATTTCATTTTCCAGCAGGATTTGGCACCTGCCCACACTGCCAAAAGCACCAAAAGTTGGTTAAATGACCATGGTGTTGGTGTGCTTGACTGGCCAGCAAACTCATCAGACCTGAACCCCATAGAGGAAATATTTTTAAAGGGGTCATCGGATGCCCATTTTCCACAAGTTGATATGATTCTTTATTGTCTTAATAAAAAGTCTCTAATATACTTTGATTAAAAATTCTCAATGGTTTTGTAAAACAACACCCTTTTACCTTGCCAAAATCAGCTCTGCAAAAATTATCTCATTCTAAGGAGTTGTTTCTTTAAATGCAAATGAGCTCTGCTCACCCCGCCCCTCTCTTCTCTCTGTGAAAGAGAGTCTTGTTTACATTAGCTGCATTTAGCCGCGTTTAGCCGCTAAACTTCCTAACTACCACGTTATAAGGAAAGGCGATCGCAAAGATTCATAAAAAACGCTTATACTCACTTCTGCTGTAAGTGAAGCTGGATCATGAATGATTCGCGCGAACATAGACGGATATATGTAGATCGGGAGGCGCATTCCCTTCACAAACAAAGGTAATCTACTGCATCTTCAGCGGCTCAGATGTCAGGAGTAAATGACGACCACTATGTTCATTATTACATCTAGCAACACAACACCTCAGTCGCTCAATCGGAGATATTCTTGTCTAACTTACATCCCTGCTCTGGCATCAAAACATGGAAGGTTACTGGACTGTGACAGCTGGTCTGAGGTAAGACGCTCATGTCAATCAACTATCATGGGAGCGGGCATCTGAGAACAGCTCGATTTGAAGAAGGGGATATTATTTTTACAGATTAATTAAAAACCACTGCATGGATTTTTATCATTATAGGGTAGATTTGTACATACACTGCCAACACACATTAATGTTCAAACAACATGAAAAAGTGAGCTTAGCATCCGATGACCCCTTTAAGAGGAAAATGAGAAACAAGAGACCAAAACATGCAGATGAGTTGAAGGCTACTGTCGAAAAAACCTGGGCTTCCATACCACCTCAGCAGTGCCACAGACTGATCACCCCCATGCCACGCCGAATTGAGGCAGTAATTAAAGCAAAAGGAGCCCCTACCAAGTATTGAGTACATATACAGTAAATGAATATACTTTCCAGAAGGCCAACAATTCACTAAAAATGTTTTTTTTTTATTGGTTTTATGAAGTATTCTAATTTGTTGAGTGAATTGGTGGGTTTTTGTTAAATGTGAGCCAAAATCATCACACTTAAAAGAACCAAATACTTAAACTACTTCAGTCTGCATGCACTGAATTTATTTAATACACAAGTTTCACAATTTGAGTTGAATTACTGAAATAAATGAACTTTTCCATGACATTCTAATTTATTGAGATGCACCTGTATATATCTTATTCAGGTCAGTACTAAATAAAAAAATGACATGCATTTTGTATGATCCCTCTTATTTTGGTAAAATAACAATTTGCAGATTCTGTAAGGTGTATGTAAACTTTTGACCTCAACTGTATAACACAAACTGTCACAAATATTGTATCAGTATTGGGCATATGATCAAAAGACAGGTGGTTTTATACCAAAATACTGTTTATTTTCATTGGATGCACAGCATTTGATATTAACAACAAACTTGTACCCTTCTGTTGTAAACTGTTATAGTATTGCTGACCTGTTTATTGGGTCACAACCCCCAGTTGAGAACAACAGCTCTAGTGTCTCCATTTTTATATCTAAAACTAAATCACCCCTCAGGGATTAATAAAGTTGTATTCTATTGTTTTCCATTTATTCAGAACAAGGCCCACAGCAAACTGTGCTTATAGCTGATCCTTATATTACCTATAAAGTCAGGATTTAAAAGCAATTAACAGAATGAGACAGAGCAGGCGGTCAATATCAATTTTAATGAAAAACACGAGGTTCATAAAAGAGGAACAGCTCTGTGTTCACTGAAGCTAAACATGAACAGACACGCTGGAGTCCAGTTCTGATATATATGCACGTAATGCAGACGTTCCCCTCTGACCACACGCCTGATGAAGATCTCACTCTTCAGTTTATTGGCACATTCAAGGGTGAGGTAAGGAGAAATGTTAAGTGCTTTTCTCTTGTCATCGTAAAGGCATGGGGGTGTCATTTTTCAGGAGTACTGTAAACAAATCATACAAAATTAATACAGAAAACATGGACGTAACACAAAAACGATGGTTGTTTCAAAATGGCAATGTCTTCGTGACTACATGGTTCATTAGTGCTATAATACATTAGAAAACAACATGACAAGTAACATGTTGGAGAATGCCACAGGTGTTTCAACTTGGACAGAACTAAGAGGAGATCCAGTTGTGAGTTTTTCTAACAGCCTCAGTGGAAAATATCCAAACTTTGTCTTTCATGCATGGCAAAGCATAAACTCTAAGTCTGTGGTGATCATAGCAAAGAGTGCATTCAAATATGCAGATTTCAGTGTCTATCATGCGAGTGCAGAGGAGAAACTAATGCCTCAAATGTATCAGAAAGAGAAGAAGGAACAGGACTGGAATTGTCTGGAATAGTTCACCTAAAAATGAAAATTCTGCTTTTCTCCACCACAGCGTTCCAAACCAGTATGACTTTCTTTCTTCCATGGAAGACAAAAGGAGAAATTCTTTAAAATGTTTTGGTTGATCTTTCCAGTTACAATAAATGGGAACTGAGGCTTTAAAGGTGCAAAAGCGATCCTGAAAGTGGTCCATACAACTATGTTCCAAGTCTTCTGAAGCTTGAAAATAATTTCAGGAACAGTCTGTTTTTTACATTACATTCAGAGGATATTTTCACTTTTATGGTGTTTTGTATCAATTTAAGCTTAAAAGCTTTGGTTTCCATCAGGGTTATTATTATTAACCAAAAAAAGAAAGAAAATAATACGAGAAATAAAATAAAATCTGAAAAATGTAAACAGCAGTTAGTTGTTAACATTTCTCATTTTCTTATAAAAATCTTTAGACATATTAAAATATTAATAATAAATAAAAGTTTTAATTAAAAATAAAAAAACTAAAATAAATTATATAAAAATTATATAAATATATAAATAAAACCTATAATAGTATATCAGTGATACTAAAATACCACTTGTCTCCATACAGTAGTGTAATTGCACAGAAAAAGGCAGCTAGTACAATTCTTCAAAATGTCTCCTTTTGTTCCACTTACAGTTCAGGTCAAAAGTTTACATCCCCCTTCCAAAATCTGCTAAATGTTAGTAATTTTACCAAAATAAGAGGGATCATACAAAATGCATGTTATTTTTTATTTACTACTGACCTGAATATGATATTTTGCATAAAAGATGTTTACATATAATCCACAAGAGAAAATAGTTGAATTTATAAAAATGATCCCGGTCAAAAGTTCAAAATTGATTTTCAATACTGTGTTGTTACCTTAATGATCCACAGCTGTGTTTTTTGTTTAGTGATAGTTGTTCATGATTTCCTTGTTTGTCCTGGACAGTTAAACTGCCCGCTGTTCTTCAGAAAAATCCTTCGGGTCCAACAAATTCTTTGTTTTTTCAGCATTTTTGCGCATTTGAACCCTTTCCAACAATGACTGTATGATTTTCAGATCCATCTTTTCATACTGAGGACAACTGAGAGACTCATATGCAACTATTACAGAAGGTTCAAATACTCGCTGATGCTCCAGAAGGAAAAACGATGGATTAAGACCTGGGGGGTGAAAACTTTTGAACAGAATAGAGATGCGTACATTTTTCTTATTTTGCCTAAATATAATTTTTCTTCATTTAGTACTGCCCTTCAGAGGCTACAGAAGATACTTTCACAGAAGAAAAAATAAGTTAAATTTACCCTGATCTTCAAATTCAAATAGTTTTCACCCCCCAGCTCATAATGCTTCTTTTTTTCCTTCTGGAGCATCAGTGAGTGTTTGAACCTTCTGTAATAGCTGCTTATGAGTCCCTCAGTTGTCCTCAGTATGAAAAGATGGATCTGAAAAAGGGTTCAAATACACAAAAATGCTGAAAAAACAAAGAATTTGTGGGACCTGAAGGATTTTTCTGAAGAACAACAGGCAGTTTAACTGTTAAGGACAAACAAGGGACTCATGAACAACTATTACTAAACAAACAAACAAACAAAAAACACAGCTGTGGATCATTCAGGTAACAACAGTATTAAAAATCAAGCGTACGTAAACTTTTGAACGGGATAATTTTTATAAATTTAACTACTATTTTCTCTTGTGGACTATATGTAAACAGCTTTTATGTGAAATATCTTATTCAGGTCAGTACTAAATAAACAATAACATGCATTTTGTGTGATCCCTCATATTTTGTTAAAATAATAAGCATTTTGCAGATTCTAAAAGGGGTATGTAAACTTTTGACCTCAACTATAAGTAAGAAAATCACATGAATTTGGAACAACATGAGGGTGAATAAATAATGATAGAATTGATATTTTTGGGTGAACCGTATGTTTTCTAACAATTATTCTCTTCAAATTAATCTATCAGGTCTATGTGCACTGTTCCCGCCTACTATAAACTCAATATTTGGCCACTTTTAGGAGTAATGCAGATTGTGTTTTATCATCTAAATAATGTAAACATATAATCTTTATGTTTAATTTATAAAACTTTTTCAAAACTATTATTTTTAGGCAAGAAAACACATCTTAAGTATTCTCAAAAACCCTTCTGATTGCGAACCTCCAGTTCAGCAGAATTTGTCATACTATACAACCACCACTTAAGTCAATACACATCAGTCAATATGAAGAGTCTGCTGCTTTGGGAATCAAGGTGTGACTGGTTAGAATTTCCAAGCTGCAACAAGTAGGATCATTACCACCATCTCATCGAGGTTAAGAACAATCCTAATTAGGGGGTGTAGTGGAAAGAGTAAGTCTCTTCCATGGGTGTGCTTCTAAATGTAGGGAAAAGGCAAGGACAGGATCTCTGATGCACAGTGAACAAGGTCTGCTAAACTATATTAAGGGAGTGATCAAGGGTGGTGCTGTGTGAGAGTTCGTATGTGTGTTTGTTATGATTCGGGGTTGTCATCTGACATGTCATTCGCTTCATTTGGCCTGTACATGAACGTTAGCAGAAACAGAGCCACATCGTGGGAGCACCAATAGGCTGTGTGCGACGTCACTGCTGACCAATAGCGGCTCTCCACAAGGCCCTCCCTCAGCTCAAAGTCGATGCGTTTCTCGAGCTCCACTGCAAAACAGTCAAAAGAAGAATGTTAATGTCACAGGTTTTGAGGTCTGGAGTTTTCTAAGCAAAAGCGAATTTGACAAATCATCGAAGCTCCTTATGGAAGCCGTTTCCACTTCAGGGTAGAAAAGAATCTCCAAACTGTGACTTTATTTCTCGCAATTGCGACTTTGTTTCTCATATAAGCAATGTTGTATATAATAATTTTAGGGCTGTCACTATTTCTCGATTCAATTTGGTTGATCAATTTTTAAAAAATCATTGAGTGCAATTTAAAAATCTTAATAAATCATAATGCTCTTGTGAATTCACAAACACTACAATTAAATAAATATATGCAGTGCAGGTTTAATATGCGCTTTAATTATTTACATGCGTGTAGGTTACATACGTGCCTCTCAGAGCAGCTCAGTTTGCAGTAAATGCTGCTCCACACAAACTGTTATGATTTACATGTGTGGAGCGTCTCAAACTCCATCTCTGCATTTTATATCATTCACCAGCAATAGCCTCTTTCACACAGTAATACTGGAATGACTTTATGGGTAAACACAAAAAGTCGCTGTTTATACAGGCGTACCAGTAAAGCACCATTCACACATCAGTTTAAAAACACCTGTAAATTTTGTGATATCATCTAAACGGCTTCCCCCTAATTGCAACTTTATATCTCACAATGTGAATTTATTTCTTACTTTAAACTTTATCTCACAATTACTTTATTTTTTATGCAGATGTGGAAACAGGTTTCCATTATAATAAAGAATAAACTTATCAATAAAAATTGTTTTCAGAAAAGCTTTCAGAAGTTTTCAAAAATATTAGGGGCAAACAAAACTGCAAAGATAATAGGCCTTATTCAAGAAACACAAACAAAACAAGTTTTTGTGTAAATTGTTTGTAAAGCTGTTCTGATGAAAACATTTGAATTTATGAAAATGTTTGTGTTTTCAAAATGTTAGTTGGTACAAAAGAAATGTACGCCTGCTCCCCACATGTAAATGGTGCGTAAAACGTTCTGTGTTCTTTTTGGCAAATGATGACACTGAATTTTTCTTCTTTTTCTTTCTAACTGTTCAACTTTTGGTAAAACGCAGCGCTTGTCACTGTCACTTTTTTACCCAGTCTTCCAATCAGTGGAGGAGGACCGAACAACAATAGAGAAGTTAACATTGCTGGTTACTTAATTTAATGTAATGTTCTTCAAAATGAGATACTATGAATACATTACTGCCATGGATCATAGCAATCAAAGCATCTCAACTGGAAAAACACTGTGCCACCAAAGTGTTCTCAAGCGCCACCAGCTGGCCATTTTCAGAAGAGCGTCTGGCATTTTTTCAGCTGGCTAAAAACGCTTTGTTGGATACAAGTTAATTGAATATTTATTGTTAATCGTATGGCCTATTAGTATTTTTTGCATTCATGCAATATACTACAGTCAAACCTGGGAAGAGAGTCCAGAATATTCCACTGTGTTTCTGGACATGTAACTTACATAGCTGTACTTCATAGGCGGAGATTATGCTATTTGTGAATGAGCGTGCACTCGCACCCTATTTACGCATGATTGGAATTCATTAACATACACGTTTCTATCAAATCTGATCTTTACAAACCTTTTCTGAATCCGCAGGAGAGTTTACAGGAAGGTGTGTTTTATGTGCAAATTACTTCGAATTTGCTCATATACTTAGACAAGTTTCAAGAATGGGGACCATTGTTTGTTTCCAAACAGGTTTCCTTAACCAAACACTGAAATCATGGCATTCTGAAAATAATCAGATAGCACATGTATGTCTGCAAGATGTCTGTTAAAGATAACTTGATCTGGAAAGCATTTGCTGTGTACAAACACCTGTAAGATGTCAGTTTTACACACATTCTAAATCATAAACATCTTAAAGACATCTTATAGACGTCTAAACAACCTATAGACGTATTGCATATAAGCAAACACTCTAAAAAATACATCTTGCAGATGTAAATGCAGAAGTCAAATAGACGTCCCCGTGATGTATGTGTGCTATCAGGGAAGGAAAATGATCACAGTGTTCAATGACTTCTTTGTGCAGATGGTGCTTACTGGATGAGTTATCCATTATGGCAGAGGCTGATTGTGACATGCTGGTGTCTCCTGTCTTCTCCTCAATTTTCTCCTCTGTCTTCTCGTCCACTTTATCATCTAACTCCACAGGCCGGCCTTCTTCCCCTTTCTCACAAGCCCCGCCTTCAGAGTCTGATGGCTCCTCCTCCACACCGCCCACCTGTCCACTAGAGCGGGAAAATCTGGAGAACAGGATACCGCCAATGCCTTTACCTATACTTGCCGCTCCTGTGGAAAAAAAAGTATGTACAGTTAAAGTTACTTTTTAAGAGTCATGAAACTCTCTTGTTTCAGATATCAGGATTGCTACAGCCACATGCCCCATTTTTTTAAATGACACACACTTAATATCTCAATTGATTTAAATCTAAGCAGTGATTTTGACAATCTGGTTTATTTCTGATATTTTTGTTTTGGTTAATATATACTAATCGCTAAGGGCTTTTCCAAATCTACAGTTGTTTCTTGTGACACTTTCTAATTGCTTTTTATTGATCCAATGCTTTGCTGAGCTGTTTCTATTTATCGCTTTCTGCACTAAAATCAAGAGCTATAAACTGCAGATACGCAGTAATTGAAGGCAGACTGCCATTATCTCAGTGTTTGGGAAGCGTAATCCTACTCCTACACTGCACACTATACATCCCGCTAGCCCTGCAAGTGTTCTACTCTTCCAGACGTCTTTAATGACCTCTCTCTCCATCTCACCCATGATGCTGGCCTTGCCCAGGCTCGTGATAGACTCGCCGTAGTGTCTGCGGGGCTGTGGAGGGGAGGTGCAGGGGCTCGGGAGACTCTCCGTATCGGACACAGAAGCAGGTTCCTTTGGCGGATTCAGTAGAGTGGGACGGATCTGATCATACGGAGTGGGGCTGGTGGTGTTGTACCTAAAAAAAAATTATAATGATAAAAAAATGCATTGCACGTTACATATACATATATATATATATATATATGTGTGTGTGTGTGTGTGTGTATGTATATATATATATATATATATTTTTTTTTAAATAATGTATTTAGTGAAGACATTATTTTACTCACCAGTGAATCTGGACAGGTGCTATATTACTATAATGTTTCATGATGAGAGGCTCCAACCTGTACGCCTACAATGAAACAATTTGTCTTTATTTAGATTGTTATTTATATTTTCTGACTGATATTCAGATATTGTATTTCTTTGATTACAATAATAGGAGCTATAGTGGAAAAAAAAATGTGTAGAAACAATATTCACTCAGAAATTACTAGCAAATTTCACAATTAATTACAAAGGAATGGCAAGTAACACATTAAATTAATGTGAAATTTTTAGTACTTCCTTGTAAAACACCTTTGTTTTATTATGTATTTGTTTATTTTTTGTGGGTTGTGTTTTTTTTTTTTTTTTGGTTTGTCATAATTTTAAAATAAAGAATTGAAGGTCCTTAAAGAAACTTTCAGTCAAAAGTTTTTAAAAGGGGCAGCCATTTTTCTTAGTGTAAAGACATTTTAATAATCTAAAGAACTTTTTTCTCTATAAAGAAGCTTCTGTGGAATCAAAAGATTCCATGAATGTTTATAGATGCCAGTAAAACAACTTTATTTTTAAGAGTGCGTTTGAATTAATTAGAATTAAGGGACAATTTCAACAGATTAGAGCTCATTATTAAATGATTACATGTATTTTAATGCTAGAATTAATTAAAAAAAAACAATTATTTTATTGCCAGACTAGGTTTTGTTTCCCAGTTGGCTCATAATATGTATGGACCAGTAACAAGAGAAATCTGATCCTGAGCTATATTTATACTCCAATCTAATTATACTCACTACAGGATCTGTGGGATGGAAGATATTGAAAAGCCTCTGACAGATGGATTTGGGTAGGATGTGGTCCTGCGTTCCGTTGGTTCCAGGACGGACACCTCGCAAAGCCAAGAACACAGCCAGAGGAGATCCCATGCAGAAGAAGTTCTCTACCTACAACCCCAAATCACATGATTTACTGATTAAGACAAACACAAACAGGACGTGAGAAGGAGAAAGGAAGGGTATTGATATACTAACATACCTTGAATTTCAGGGCTGGAGAGGGTCTTGAGGATGAGGTTTGAAAATGCCGAAGCTTATCTTCCAAATCCCTCATTCTGCAAATGAAATATTAAATTACATTTTTGGAGAGGAACATCACACAAACCAGATTACCAGAAGGATTGTCATTGTGAGGTAAAGTGCAGATAAAACTAAAAGCCTTTAAATAATACATGACCCTTTAAATGCATCGGAAACAATGGGAGAGCACGAAAATCAATGCAGCTGACAAACAAATGTATTATATATAATGAACTAATAGAACAGGGCTGTAAAAGTTGACGTTTCTAAATTTTAGTGTTTCAGTCAACAGAAATCAACTACATTTGTACATTTTCTTATGAAAACAAAAGTGGTGCTAGCCATTAGTGGTTAAGATGTTCTTCATGGTTATTAGTTTATGTTTGCTACAGTGCTCTGAGTGGATACTAGCATGTTGCTAGTGGTTGTTAATGTGCTACAGGAGAGATTTGGGTGGTTGTTACCATGATGCTACAGTGGTTAAGGTGGTTAGCATCTTGTTATGCAGTCTACAGTGTTCTGAATGATAGTTAACGTGTTGCTAGAGTGTTTTCTGTGGTTGTCAGCATGTTGCTACAGTGGTTAAGGTGGTTAGCATGTTGCTTTGCAGTTTCCCCTATTGAAAAAAAAAAACATGGTTAGGTATGTTTTGAAGCATGCCAGCTGGTCCTGAAAAAATAAATGTAATACTTTTGTTTTTGCCCCCATTTTAAGCTGAACTCAAAGATCTAAGACTTTTTCTATGTACACAAAAGGCCTGTTTCTCTCAAATATTGTTCACAAATCTGTCTAAATCTGTGTTAGTGAGCACTTCTCCTTCGCCGAGATAATCCATCCACCTCACAGGTGTGGCATATCAAGAAGCTGATTAGACAGCATGATTATTGCACAGGTGTGCCTTAGGCTGGCCACAATAAAAGGCCACTCTAAAATGTGCAGTTTTATCACACAACACAATGCCACAGATGTCACAAGTTTTGATGGAGCGTGCAATTGCCATGCTGACTGCAGTTCGTTGTTGTAGCCGACTTGAGTGGGCAAATACTCACATTCGATGGCATCTGGCACTTTGGAGAGGTGTTCTCTTCACAGATGAATCCTGGTTTTCACTGTACAGGGCAGATGGCAGACAGCGTGTATGGCGTCGTGTGTGTGAGCGGTTTGCTGATGTCAAGTGACTGATCGAATGGTCCATGGTGGCGGTGGGGTTATGGTATGGGCAGGCGTATGTTATGGACAAACAAACACAGGTGCATTTTATTGATTGCATTTTGAATGCACAGAGATACCGTGACGAGATCCTGAGGCCCATTGTTGTGCCATTCATCCACAACCATCACCTCATGTTGCAGCATGATAATGCACTGCCCCATGTTGCAAGGATCAGTACACAATTCCTTGAAGCTGAAACCATCCCAGTTCTTGCATGGCCAGCATATTCACCGGACATGTCACCCACTGAGCACGTTTGAGATGCTCTGGATCGGCGTATACGACAGCGTGTTCCAGTTCCTGCCAATATCCAGCAACTTCGCACAGCCATTGAAGAGGAGTGGACCAACATTCCACAGGCCACAATCAACAACCTGATCAACTCTATGCGAAGGAGATGTGTTGCACTGCGTGAGGCAAATGGTGGTCACACCAGATACTGACTGGTTTTCGGACCCCCCCAGACCTCCCAATACAGTAAAACTGGACATTTTAGAGTGGCTTTTTATTGTGGCCAACTTAAGGCATACCAGTGCAATAATCATGCTGTCAATGTTTTAGAGAAATAGGCCTTTTGTGTACATAGAAAAAGTCTTAGATCTTTGAGTTCAGCTCATGAAAAATGGGGGCAAAAACAAAAGTGTTGCGTTTATAATTTTGGACAGTGTATATATGATATACGCTGGATATGAGCTAGTTTAAACTGGTCCTAAGCAACTAGCTCCTGCTCAGGACCAGCTCATAACCATTTTATAAACTATAAACTAAATAAACTATAAACTTTAAGCTGTTCCAATTATTAATTAACTAATTAGCACCATATTTAACGTGTTTTATATTTAACACATTATTTATGCACCTGTAACTGCAGTGTAAATGCATTCATAGCATCTCTGAGCTGCATTAAACAGTTCACAGAAATAAATCTAAATGCCACTTGAGATGCCGCTTCTAGTGATTTTGTTGATATTGGTTTCATTTGATTCGTAATTGCACATGTACATTTGATTTGTAATTTTTTTTAAATAAATATACAGATTTACATGAAATATGACACATATTTTAATAAAGTGTGCCCTTTTAAAGGGTAAAATAAATTACCTGGAAATTAATTTAAGGGGAAATTGTCCCTTAATTGAATTATTTATGTATTCATTTGCATTGGTTTAGAAATATCTTAGGAATACATTTTTATCCTTTTTTTTTGTTTGTTTGTTTGTTTTTTTTCCAATATCAACAAATCCCTCACAAATTGAATTTTTAACTTGAGTATATGTTGAATCTTTGACAGTTTTAGTGTTGTTTTTGGTTAAAAAAAGAATTTTGCAGATGCATCTGCTCTAGAGTGTTCAATGTAGCTGCTTATATCATTTACTTAATATAATGGGAGTGTAAACCTTAAGCACGTGTTACGAAGATCCTCCAGCAGCTGACGCTCTTGTCTGCTAACATCAGCCTCCATGGCATCTGGCACATCTTCATGAACAAAGCGCACTGGGTCCCAACCTGTCATGATGTCAAAGGTGATGACGCAGCCGAGCGAGTGGGAAACGATGGACACCTTTCCTTTCTCTGCAAATTCTGGGTTGCGCTCGCAAAAGAGCGTGTAGAGTCGGTTCAACTCTTTGGTCAGACCCCGGGTGATCTGAGGATGCAAGTGCAGTGAGCATGAAACAAACAAGTGTGACACTTCATTTGTGCACTACAAAAGACTAGGACAGAGTGTTCTTTAGTGTATGAGCAGGACATTTAGTCAAATTTTACATTCTTTGAGAGACAGTGAAAGTAGCTTTGCACCAAAATCTGCAATATACTACCTATATAAGCACCTGCCTTCTGAATTTGCATGCATCCTGAAATGGAACCTAAATAAGTGACAAATTTCTAATGCTTAAAATAAATAGTGAATAAAAAACAAGTCAAGTGCATAGGAAATTCAGTAATTGATTTCAACTAAATGTTGCTAATCTAAAAATATTCTACTAAGATAAAATAAAAAAGCACACACAAGTATCAGTTAAAATAATCTGAATAAGCCATTTTGAAGGAATCAGTTGAATAAATGAATCATTAACTCACTCATTAAAGAGACACTGACTTAATGGCACCTTACAGTGGTTCAGTTTCATATTTAAATTATCATTGTATACCTCTACATTTAGTATATTTTTATGTAACGCATTATTTATGCAGTTGTAACGGCACTGTAAATGCATTCATGGCATGTCTGAGCTGCATTTAACAGTCTGCGGAAATACATCTAAATGTCACTTGAGATGCAGCTGCTGAGCTATTTTTATTTATACTTTCCAGCACTTTATACTCAACATTTCCTATTCACAGATTACAAAAGCCTGTATTTAGAGATAAAATAATATTAATGAAATAAAAGGAAACTTAATTGTACCTCAAGAGAGTACACTTTCAATTTATGTTTCTTAACACACTTAAGTACACAAATAAAAAGTGCTCCTTGTAATAATGTCAAATGAAAAGTTTACATTTTAAATCATTTTTTTAATCTTTTGTTGTGCTTTAAATACGTACAATTGTATTGATGTGTTGATTAATATATCAGACCTTCCAGTTTTTCTATATATATATATATATATATATATAAAGTTAGGACACCCTTTGAATTCCATGGTTTTCCGCATCAGGACATCATCAAAAAAAAAAAAAGGTCCCTGGCTGGTCTTAATATTTTGAAATTAAAACCTCAGATGAACAACAACACATGACAAATTGCACCATATCATTATTTACTGAACAAAAATAAAGCCAAAATGGAAAAGCCATGTGTGACAAAGTTAGGACACCCTTACTGTTAACACTGGAATTAAGAGGGTAAATAACAGTCAAGCACTGCTAATCAAATACCTTTGATTAACTGATCATCAACAAGTCTGAGCACCTCTATAAAAGCAGAAGCTTTGGCAGTTTGCTGGTCTGGAGCCTTCAGGTGTGTGTTAACACAATGCCAAGGAGGTAAGACATCAGCAATCATCTTAGAGACGCAATTGTTGCTGCCATCAATCTGAGAAGAGTAATACGGCCATTTCCAAACAATTTGAAGTTTATTCACAAGTGGAAGACATTTAAAACAGACACCTCTCCTTCCAGGAGTGGACGTCCCAGAAAAGTCACCCAAAGATCAGACCGTGTAAAGCTCAGAGAAATGGCAGACAATCCAAGAACTACACCTCAGACTCTACAGGCCTCAGTTAACATGTTAAATGATAAAGTTCATGACAATACCATTAGAAAAATATGGGACAAAAATAGCACGTTTGGAAGGCTTGGCAGAAGAAAACATCTTCTATTTAAAAAAACAAAAAAAACAATGCAGCACAGTTTAGGTCTGCAAAGTTGCATCTGAACAAAACACAAGTCTTCTAGAATAATGTCCTTTGAACAGACGAGACCGAAGTGGAGATGTTTGGCCATAATGCACAGCGCCAAGTTTGGTGAAAACCTAAAGAGCATATCAGCACAAACACCTCATACCAAAAGACAAGCATGCTGGAGGAGGGCTGATCATTTTGGGCTTGTTTTGTAGCCACAGGACCTGGGCACCTCACAGTCATTGAGTTGGCCATGAACTCCTCTGTATATCAAAGTATTCTAGAGTCAAATGTGAAGGCATTTGTCCGACATCTAATGTTGGGCCAAAATTGGGCCAGGACAATTGCAACAGGACAATGATCCCAAGCACACCAGCAAATCTACAACAGAATGGCTGAAAAGAAAATAATCAAGGTGTTGCAATAGCCTAGTCAAAGTCCAGAGCTCATCCTGACTCAAATGCTGTGGTGAGAGCTGTGCATAAGCAAATGCCCACAAACCTCAACAAACTGGAGCAACGTTGAAAAGAAGAGTGGTCCAAATTCCTCCAGAACGATGTGAGAGACTGATAAAGTCACACAGAAAATGAATGATTCAAGCTATTGCTGCTAAAAGTGGATCTACAGGCAATTGACTCATAGGGTGTCCTAACTTTGTCACACATGGCTTGTCCCTCTTGGCTGTATTTTTCCTAAATAAACAATGACACAGTGTGATATGTCATGTGATGATGTTTATCTGAGGATTTATTTTCCAAATTTTAAGACCTGTCAAGGACCAGATAATTTTTTATTATGTCCTGATACAGAAAACCATGAAATTCAATAGGGTGTCCTAACTTTTTCACATGATTGTATATATATATGTGTGTGTGTGTGTAATTATTAACAGAATTATTATTCTTTTCAAGACACAGATATGCACACGTGATTGGTGTGTGTGAAACTTAAGCTGGAGTCTGCCATTGGACCGGCAAAGCAATTTCCCTAAAACATTACACAGGGCAAATTGTTTTGTAGTCCTTATAATAAATAAAATGTGAATGACAACAGATGACAAAAGAAATTGTGCTGTTGCTATTTTAGCGGAAACAATTTAAAGTTTGTTTAAACATCCGCGATGTGATAGGTTATGGACTTGTATGTGGAATCAAACGCAAGCAGTTAACGATGTCTGAGACAGACGACACTGGACCTGAGTGAAGTAAAGTAAGCAAAAGTGATTAGGTCCATTGTTTTATATGGCTCGGTGGTATGATAAGTGTCAAATCGAAAGAGATTTCATTTAGAGACCTGTGGGGGAGTAATCATTTATTTGTTTTTAAATATTTTATGCTTAGATACTTCTATTTTGCGGGACTGACTGAACTGAACTGGATTTGTGTTTTATTATGAAATTAATGTTTCAATTAATTTGCCCCACAATCATTTCATAGCGCATCAATGCATAACTGACGCGCTGTGAGGATAACAAAGATTAGGCTAGCTAACTCCTAACACTGCAATCATCAGTTAGAAAACGTATTTCAAGCACTGACTTTTTTTAAAAAGAAAAAAACCCAACCTGTTTACCCTTACGAAAAAGAAGTTTATTCAAGTGTACTATTAGTATACTTCTTTTAAACTAAAAATATGAAAGTACATTTTCAGTCTACTTTTTATGTACTTCTCAGAAATGTGCTTTATATACTTATCAGAAATATACTTAAAATTACATTTAAGTATATTTGATTTATACTTAGAAAAAGTATTTGAGCTATACTTGAGCTCTGAGAATCCGTGTTTTCATTGTTATACATGAGAGATGCTATTACACATCTTCTGTACAAAATTTCCAAAACACAAGCGAAGAAGAAACCAAAACAGATGCTTCCACACTGTAAAAAATGCAAATACATATTTTCCATTTTACGAAACATTTTGTCTCAAATACTAAAAAATGCTATTTTTTTAAAACTAAAAACCCTTGTCAGACCAACAAAATTACACAAATGTTGTCCCAACTAGTAAAACACAGTTGTCTGAGCAAAGAATTTCATATCGTTGAAATTTTAAGGCTTTGTAAGTTCCCAGCATGCATTGCAGCATGAATAAATTATCCAGTTACTGTTATAGGATTATTGTTTTGCTGTTTGCTGACTCCATTTAAACTTTTTGTTGTTGTTTTGTCATTATTGTTAGTTATTTGTTGTACTGTGACGTACAGACTAATCTTGTAGTTTACTGAGACTATACTTCAAAGTGTACTAAAATGCATAAAAAAATATTTAATTAGTAAACTATCAGTATACCTATTAGTTCACTTTTAGTATACTTGCAGTACACACTGAAAACATAGATGTAAACTAGTTGTGTACTCAAAATTTACTACTGTTATACTTAAAGTATACTTAAAAGTATACTTTTATATACTAGCAAGTGGGCCAATTTAGTCCCAAGGAGTATTAAAGTAGTACACTGAAAAGTATACTACTAGTATGCTGATATTTATATACTTACTACATAAAGTATACTTAAAAATATACTTGAACTTTACTTAAGTATACTTAATAAAATAAACTTGAAGTATACTTCTTTTCGGTAAGGGTAACAAGAAATATGTTTCTTCTCTCTTTATTTATTTTATTTATTTATTTATTTATTTATTTATTTTTTCCATTTTGTTCGGGCCACCAGAGAAATATTAAGGGAGTAAATTAAAACATGTAGCTACCGTTATCAAGTAGATTCGTCTCTCGTCGTGTTTGCTAGAATATGCACTGTTAATGCAGCGTCAGGTGCCGAAAGTGCCGTCAGTTTTTACTTCACTTTCTATTAAACTGACTAAGATTAGGAGTATTAGCATAACTCTTGCGCAAAGTTTGCATGTTGCTTGTGTGATATCCATTGGCGCGCATTCCTGGTTTAAAACAAATATTTACAATATTGTGACGTAACCTTTATACCATTATATTGTACTTAGCCAATTTGTCCTGTTGTCATTTGTTTTTTTAGCAAAATAAACAGACATTAATTTTGTTTGTTCTTTGGGTCATGTAAGACTATTGTGAATCTAAAATAGGCTAATATAATCTGGTAAATGTGCTATTATAATTATTAAAAAAAAAACATCACAAATTTTGCGCAAATTTTTGGAAACTACCACCACAAACTCAGACATCTGTATCGCGAAATTCACGAAAAAAACGCGAAATCCTGGAGGGACTGATATATAATGCATGTTAAGTATTACAATGAAAATTAATAGATTTAACATTCTAAATTGCAACTTGACAAAAAAAACATCTTTAAAAATTAGGGCTGGCAAACAATTAATCGTGATTAATTGCATACAAAATAACAATTTGAGTTTGCCTAATATATGTGTGTGTACTGTGTGTAATTATTATGTATATATACACACAAGCACATTTGTGTATATATTTAAGAAATATTTACAAGTATATGTATTTATTATATTTTTTATAGAATTCATATTATATATAAATAAAAATATTTTGTACATAAATAACATGTTTCTCTCAAATATATACATTAATTTGTGTGTATTTATATATACATAATAATTACACACAGTACACACACATATATCGGGCAAACTCAAACTTTTTTTTATTTTGTATGCGATTAATCGCGATTAATTGTTTGACAGCCCTATTGAAAATCTAATGCTACAAATATATTTAAATACATGACATACACTTTTTAACAGAAATTGCATTTTAGTACATTTGACTGTAGTTATTAGCTATATTTAAAAGACAATAATTATAAAATTACATATAAAGATGTACTCATGGGTCAAAAAAAAAACTTAATTGCATTTAATATGAATTTAAACTTCATTACTTTTTCAATTAATTCCAATTAACATGTAATTCAGACATTCAGTTCACATTTAAGTATACTAATTTACAGTATACTATTTTCGTAATATAGTTTTTTTTTGACATGGGAAAACCTTTAAAAAACGTGATGCTGCCTTATATTTTGGGCAAAATGAGATATTTGAGAAGGCAACATAATTATGCATAATTGTTATTGTACAGCCTTTGCATAAGGAACATGAATACGATGCCTTAAAAATGTTGTTTATGTGCTAGATTTTGTCTAGTTTATAATTAGAGCGTGTAGATTAGAACGTGTAGTTTATAGTGGGTTGGACAGATAAAAAATTAAAAACAATGAGAAAACGAATACATAGAAATGAAAGAATACATCACCTCATCTCTGTACAGAGGGCTTGTGTAGTACATAATGTCCATTGCACTGCTATTTAGCATGTCTCTCAGACCCCGCACTTTGTCTGGAGTAATGGAGTCCACTGTGTCTAAAAAAAAGTACAAATGATCATAAATAAACTGCATCTATCAAAGCTAATAGTTTTCAAACATAATGCACTTTCTTTTTTATTATTGTCTATAGTCAATACCTCCATCAAGGGCGAGTTTAGATCGCCATTCCACAGGAAGGAACTCAACGTGTTCATTTGTTCGGTCTGAAAAGTGCTTCTCCTCCATCTTGCGGGCAGCATCACGCATCCTAACCATCAAAGAAATGCATCAGTTAGTTATAAATCTAGATGACTAGTTTTATGCCGAATCAGGCGTGTGATTGGTGGACTCACATGCTTGTATTTCTAATGATACGCCCCTGATCCATCTTCTGGCCAATCCCGTGTACCACAAAGACTATGTGTGTTGCTTCAGGGGGCGTGTCCTCTGGAGCCGCCTCCTCCACGTATCCTCGATGGAGACGGGTCCCACTGCTGGACGCTAACCAGACATAAAGAAAGAAACTTTGCTATTTTGTAACACTGATAATCACATTGACAATAACAGTAACTTCACTTAAAAAAAAACCTTAAAGGTATTGAATGTGTGCTTGTAATGTACTTTAAATCTTAAAAGAATTATGTAAGAAAACTGTCCTTGCAGATAATATAATATGAAATAAAAAGCCATTTGTTCATCTTAAAGGTATATTTCATTATAAGACCTTTGTTCATCTTCGGGACACAAATTAAGATATTTTTGATGAAATCCGAGAGCTTTCTGACCCTGCATAGACAGCAATGCAACACGTTCAAGGCCAAGAAAGGTAGTAAAAACATCATTAAAATAGTCCATTTGTCATTAACGGTTCAACCTTAATATTATGAAGCTACAAAAATACGTTTTGTGCGCAAAGAAAACAAAAATAATGACTTTATTCAGCGAATTCTTCTCTTCCGTGTCAGTCTTAGAGGGATGTCAGTTGTGTTACTGTCTATGCAGGTTGAGAAAATTTCATCAAAAATATCTTAATTTGTGTTCTGAAGATGAATGAAGGTCATTTATTTACCCTCATTTTCCTGTATGAGTTTCTTACTTTTGTTGAACTTAAAAGAAGAATTTTTTTTTTTTTTTAAATCAAGAGATTTTAAAAAGTGCACTTTGTAACATAAAAAAAAAGAAAACAAAAAAAAAATCAAGGTTTTCCTTTAAAGTGCATTTTTAATCATTATGTTTTAATTGTATATTTTTTAAATGCTATGAAGAAGTACAGTTCACAATTTAAATTGTAGTGTTACTCAATATTACATTGAAATATATTTTAATACACTGTAAATGTACTAAATTGGAGCTTAGACATTAGAGTATAACTTAGTTTAACATCAGTGCTTTTCAGTAAGTCAACAGAAGTAATTAAGAAGTCACATACAAAGATCTAATTTTAAAATGTAAAGAATTATAAAAAAAAAAACAAGGATGTAAATTAGTTTTTGAGTCCAAATTGCATTTAATATAAATTTAAAATGTAAAAAGGTTTTTACTTAATTGCAATTAACATGCACTTAAAGGAGTAGCTCACTTCAAAAATTTACAAATAATGTATTCACCCCATTGTCATCCAAGATGTTCATGCCTTTCTTTCTTTAGTTGTAAAGAAATTATGTTTTTTTAGGAAAGCATTTCAAAAATTATCTCCATATAGTGGACTTCATTAGTACCCATAGGTTTGAATGTCCAAAACGCAGTTTAAATGCAGCTTCAAAGAGCTCTAAACAATCACAGCCAATGAATAAGGGTCCTATCTAGCTAAACAATCTAATTTTCTAAAAAAAAATCTGATTTTTTTTTAATACTTTTAACCTAAAATGCTTGTTTTGTCTAGCTCTGCCATGCGAATACGTACTCTGTGTAATCCGGATCAAAACAGTTAGAGTATGTCGAAAAACTCCCATCTCATTTTCTCCTCCAATTTTAAAATCGTACCAAGTACCAACCCAGTGTTTACAAAGTGAACATGCAAAAAAAAAAGGTACAATACAAAAAAAGGTAAAACAGTGATGTAGGACAAGACAAGCTTTTGCAGTTAAAAAGTATAGAAATTGTTATTTATTTTTTAGAAAATGACCGATCGTTTCGCTAGATAAGACCTTTATTCTGGGATCGTTTAGAGCCCTTTGAAGCCGCATTTAAACTGCATTTTGGAAGTTCAAACTCTCCACTATATGGAGAGAAATCCTGAAATGTTTTCCTCAAAAAACATAATTTACTTACGACTGAAGAAAGAAAGACATGAACTTGATGACAACAGGGTGAGTACATTATCTGTAAATTTTTGTTCTGGAAGTGAACTCCTTTAAGTGTCCGAAAGCATTATGTTTAGTTGGCACTGAAGTATATTCCTATAAAGTATATTATTTTAGTAATAATCACTCTTTTTCAAACTTTTTTTCACAAGGGTTATCTATTTTACATCACAGTCAATACATAACATACTCTCTTGATTCAATAGTACAAAAGCATTAAAGACCCTGTGAAACAGAAGTTTCTGCTTTTGTCTTTTAGTCCACATCTATTTCCTCTGAGATAATCTGTATGCTAGTGTATCCCAAAAATGTACATTAAGCAGATAAATCATTTTAAAAAAATTACTTCTCTTTCTCCTCTGGGAAACCAGACCAACAATATTAATGACTCACAGATTGGTGTCCCATCAAATGCACACCAGAATGTAAGAATTCCTCCCACAGCATTCAACTAGCAAACCATGCACTGGAATAACACACCAGTATACTACACTTTTACATGGCAGAAATAGTAAGAGGTATGCCAGGGGTGTTCAGACTCAGTTCTGGAGGGCCAGTATCCTGCAGAGCTTAGCTCCAACTTGCCTTAAGACACCTGCTGGGAAGTTTCTAGTATGCCTAGAGCTTGATTAGCTGGTTCAGGTGTGTCTAATTGTGGTTAAACCTAAACTCTGCAAGACACCAGCCCTCCAGGACTGAGTTTGGGTACATGGATATTAAATTGTACTCATTTATGTTATTTTGAGTTCAGCCACTGTGAATGGCTATTTACAAAAAAAAAAATAATAATAATAAAAAAAAAAACTGGGTGAACCCTTCTATATGTCCTGCCCAAACTTCCAGTTTCAACAGACAATACAAAACTTAAGGTAGAACACTGATAAAACCATTTCGTGTGGTCTTTAAATGAACAACACCACTGAGAATGTACTTACTAATCAAGGTTGTTACAAACCTTTGGAGAATCCCAGTTTCTGAGTAACAGTCCTTGCGATCTTTGAAGTGGTAGCATCGCTGTAAAGGTACACCTCATCCACGCTGTGCCAGTCCACGTGGCTCCGGCTCAGTTTCAGACTGTGAATGGCTGAGTGAATTAAGGGGCAGAAGTCAAACAGGTCTGTTCAAATTATCCGACTGTTAAGTAATGTCTAACCAGCTCAGATGATTTAAGATCCGTTAAGGGTCTTTGGACTATTTGCAAACACAAGTGACAATCAATAGCCCTTCTGTAGTATACATGTCTCCAGTATTTGTCTTAGTTTAAATGTGTGTCATATGAGACAAACAGGATGTCTGCGTTGGGTTGTGGTTCATTCATGACCATGCCTCTGCGTCAGCTGAATTAAGCGTCAATGTTAAGTCGGCTTTTTTGTGTGCTTGACCCCTATAACAAAGCTTCCTAACCTTGAGTCCTACATGGTTTATTACCATCTTTGCTGTCCACGGTGGTGGTCACCGCTTCCGTGTCAAAGGTGTCTTTCATCTGCTGGCCTCGGAAACGAGCCAGATGCTCCAGTTCAATGAGGTCACTGTCCTCTTCCTCCAATGGCAACCAGGTCCCGTCCGTGAACCACTGGCCTCTCATGACCGGGATGTGGTCCTGTTCTGTAAAACCAAGCAGTACGAGTCTTAGTAAGGAGACTTAACGGAGACATCAAATGCAAAATTCAATTTTACATAGTGTTTGCATATAAATGTGTCTTAGCAGTGTGTGGACACAATCACCCTACAATGATAAAATGCACTCACTCCTTTTTTTAAGCCACAGAAAATGTAAACATTCTTAATTATCAAGCCGTTTTGATCTTCTGAGCAGTTTGATGACATTTTGCTCAAGCCCCGCCCACAACCGCTGACAGACTGTCCCATATTAGCATATGTCCACCATTTTCTCCCCTCCGATTGTAGGGACAATCATGTCTTGTAAGCAATGCATGTATTTTGTAGTTGGATCGGAAAGTGAACATAAGAGCACCGAATACACAAAAAATGTAAGAGAGGGGTGGAGTGAGCAGTAGCTCATTAACATTTAAAGAGACATGCATCTAAATGGGTTGCTGTGAACAGAGCTGTTTTTTACAAGGTGGTGTTGTTGTTACATGACCATTAAGGAATTTTAACCAAAGTCCCTAAAAAAAATCAGACCAACTTGTGGAAAATGCGCATCTGATGTCCCATTTAAGCCCAGCGTACGCTTTGCAATTTTGCCATTTGCCATCGGAGACCAATTTTTGAGATTTCTGTTGTCGTAGTGTCTTATTTTATGGTTTATGTTTTTTTTGCGATGAATTACATTATACTTGTTTTTAAGGTGCATAATGACATCACTTTTTGTGGCATGCATGCAAGTCTATGCTTCATATAGAGAAAAGCAATATTTTACTTTTTTCTTTCAGTTTGCGTGTTTTATAAATGCACATTCAGCGATGCCACTTTGTTTATTCTTGAAGTGAACTTTTGGCTGTATGGTAATTTGATTCACTGTTTTGGACTGTGAACACAGTTTAAACTTGGGAACGTGAATGAAACGAATGCCATGGCTGGTATGCAACCAATTTCAATGCTAAATCATGTCTAGATGTCTGACTGCAATTTGTACAAATGAAAGACAGTAAATTGTAATGTATAGTGGTTTTAAAGGGACCGTTTATCCAGAAATGAAAATATTTTCATCATTTACTCACCCTCATGTTGTTCCAAACCTATGAATTACTTTCTTCAGCTGAACACAAAATATTTAGAAAAATGTTGGTAACCAAACAGTTGGTGATATCCATTGTTTTCCATACGATAGAAATTAATGTCTACCAGCAACTGTTACTGTTTCGGTTGCCAACAATCTTCTTTTGTGTTCAACAGAACAAAGAAACCTTACAGGTTTGGAACAACTTGAGAGTGAGTAAATGATGACAGAATTGTCATTTTTGGGTGAACTATTCCTTTAATGTCCGGTCACATCTGTGTGTAATCTCAGTGAACTTTTTACGGGCAAAAAAATAGTTTGTTGTCCATAGTCAGTCGCTTACAATTGTACACCTCACATAGAAATCAGTTAAAATCCAGCGGCTCCAATTTCAAAGATCTATGGGATTTCTGTTGTTGTAGCATATTTGATCACCTAGTGTGATGAATTTATGGTCTTTGCGATTAATTAAATTACATTATATTTGTTTTAAGGTGCATAAATAACGTATATGCTTTATATTTAAAAAAAAGTAATATATAGATTTCACTTTTTCTTTCGGTTTTCATGTTTTTTTTCTTCAAACACCTAAATTCACATGCAGCGATGCCACTTTGTTCATTCTTGAAGTGAACTTTTGCCTGTATTGTAATTAGATTCACTGTTTTGGACTGTGAACACTTGAGAACATGAGTACAGAGTGACAACTGATATGCAACCAATTTCAGCGCTGTATAAACATGTCTGGATGTCTTGGCTACAATTTATCATACAAATGCAAGATGTAAATGAAAATGAAAATATTGTTATCATTTACTCACCCTCATGTTTTTCCAATTCTGTATGATTTTATGATTAAGAGTGAGTAAAACTTGAGAGTGAGTAAATGATGACAGAATTGTCATTTTTGGGTGAACTGTTCCTTTAATGTCCGGTCACATCTGTGCGGAATCTCAGTAAACTTTTGTGGGCAAAAAATAGTCTATTGTCTATCGCTTACAATTGTACACCTCACACAGAAATCAATTAAAATCCAGCAGCTCAGATTTCAGAGATCTAAAGGATTTCTGCTGTTCTAGGGTCTTTAATCACCTAGTGTGACAAATTTATGGTCTTTGCGATTAATTAAGTTACATTGTATTTGTTTTTAAGGTGCATAATGACGTCACTTCCATGTGAAGAATATGAAGTCTGTGTATCATATAGAGATAGATTTCACTTTTTCTTTCAGTTTACGTGCTTTTTTTTCTTCAGACACCTAAATTCACATTCAGTGATGCCACTTTGTTAATTCTTAAAGTGAACGTTTGCCCGTATCATAATTATATTCACGGTTTTGGACTGTGAACACTAAGGATGAACTTGAGAATGCAAGTACAGAATGATGTGACTGATATGCAACCAATTTCAGTGCTGTATAATTGTGTCTAGATGTTTTGGCTACAAATTATCGTACAAATGAAAGACTGTAAATTGTAGTGTATAGCAGTCTTAAAGGGATAGTTTACAGAAATGAAAACTCACCCACATGTTGTTCCAAACCGGTATGAATTTCTTCTGTTGAACAGATTTTTTTTAAAAATGTTGGTAACCAAACAGTTGCTGATATCCATTTTTTCCGTGCTATCGAAGTCAATGAATACCAGCAACTCTTTGGTTACCAACATTCTTCAATCTTCTTTGGTGTTTTAAAAGAACAAAGAAACTCACAGGTTTGGAACAACTCGAGGGTGTGTAATATAATGACAAAATTTTCCTTTTTGGGTGATCTATATTACTCTCTATCTATTAGAGAGTAATATACTACTATTACTAATATCTACTTAATATCTATGGTCTATTATCTATTGTCAATAGCTCACAATTGTACACCTCACACAGAAGTCAATTAAAATTCAGCAGCTCCAATTTCTGAGATCTAAAGGATTTCTGCTGTTGTAGGGTCCAGCTTTTTTTTTTTTTGGTCAACAGTGCGAACTGTGACCAACCTTTCAATAAAAAAATAAGATTCTGTCATAAATTATGAATTATAATTTACTTCCATTATTACAAATACAATAGGAGAAGTTACACTATGATACTCCATTAGTAAAGTAGCCAAAAAGACTACAATTGCAATCCATTTGAGGAACAGGCAGTAATGTATGTTGTTATATGCTAAAAGCCACATTCAAACCAAGGAGACTGACATCAGTTCTAAAGCAATGACTTTCAGATCAAGTTTGAAATGGGGCTCATTAAGATTTGAAAGCTGGTAGTGATTTTTTTGGCAAATAATGACTTAAATGCCAGTTTTTTGGAATAAGATTTGACATACAGCACGTGAACTGTATACTACTTTTAGGATAGCCTACCTTTTATGATGCTTTTGCAGCTTGACACCTCAACCATGTAATTTCGTTGCATGTATAAGAACATTTTGCAAAACAAAACATAACATTGTTTTTTTGTTTTTTTTGTTTTTTTAATGCAAGCTTGTTAAAAATACTCACGGTTCCAGTATACAGGATAACAGTCTTTCTTTTTGATATCCACCTCGTAGAGTCCTCCACGGACGCATACTGCGTCCACGTTGATGCTTTCTGAATCCAGCTCCGTCTCGTCTGTTGAGCACCTAGCAGCATCCGCACTCTCGGGTACCGGTTGCGCTGCCAGCGCCGCCGACTGTCTCCGGACCGTCGGTGCTTCGGATCCTGACGGTGACTCGAATAAATCCTCAGCTTCTTCAGCCGCATCCCTCCGTTTGACCTCGTTCGGATTAAGTTCGCAATATTTGCGATACGCCAACTCGATTTTCAAAGAATCGTGTCCAACAAACGGTTTCCAGGTCCTCTTGTCCTCTTTGTAGAACCAGCGCACCTCTTCGGGTCCGAGTTCCGTGACAACTTCCCCGCGGTGCCGCGAGCTGTTGGAGCGGTTGCGCTTTTTCGTGGTGACGTTGCCGTCACTTTCGCTGTAGTTCGGGTCGCCGGTGATGTCGAGATAATCTGAGTCCGGATCGGAACCGAGACGGCCATGATAGCCGGCGAAACCCTCTTCCACCAGGCCTAGCATCAGTTCGCGTTGGCCTCGGGGCAGCGGCAGATGTCCGTCTATGCCCGACTGAACCGCATCCATCCCGGCGCGTATCGCATCGCCTGTGGGTTCGTTAAAGCAGGACGTACACGCATCATCCATCCTTCCCCATTCACTGCCGCTGACATTTTCCCTGCTTTGCGAACAACTCAAAGACGTTTTGTCCTGACAAGCGCTCATCACTGTCACCGCTTTCTAGAAAACAGCAAACGGAGCGATTTCAGCACCGGTCAGCTGATTATAATCACAACAAATCTAACGATGTCAAAACCTCTCCTTCCCTCGGCGAGACCAGAGCGGCCAGCATCTGTACGGACGCGTCAATCACACACGCTGGACTTGAAACTCCATTCAATAAAGTCGAATTCACTCGCACAGTCCTCAACTTACAGGGCGGACACGCCAACCTGTTCACTTTCCATTAATATGCCGACTGTATTTCTCCCTGTGGAGCCCCTCTTGCTCTTTAGCGGTGTCCGACTCGTGAATGAATCTTTCTGTTGAGTCGGTTCTTTTCAATGAATTAGTTCGACCGGTTCGCAAAATCAGTCTGAACGAGTCGTCCACGACTGAATCTATCCGAGCGGTTATCGAGTCCATATACCAACTTCGACATATCACATATTATTTCTAACATATAGCTGACTAGAGTATGCTTTATAGCCTATTTATATCTTTATGTGGTTGTGACAGTAAACATACTGCGTCGTGTACGTCATATAAAACAAAATATGCTTTTAAGCATAGACATAAAGTGTACTCTCTGTTATAATATGATGCCACTTTGCATTTATTTTGGCATTGTACTTATTCAGCGATGCAAAAACAGAGAAATTGATCAATTCAAAGTGTTCACTGTTCACTTTTACAGGATTTTTTTTTTTCTTTTTGGCCTCACGGATGAAAAGTGCCTTTATTTAATTGATTTACTTACATTTGTGACCAAATTTCACATTCATAAATGCAAGTTTGCTAATTGAAAACTAAAATCTAAACACTAAAACTAAAAACTATAAAAATCTTTGTTTTTAAAAGTATTTATCTATGCATTTATTTATTTACAAAGTAATGAATTAATGTATTTATTTATTTATTTTAGTATTTAATATATATCACAACTATTACTCTGCTTTATTTTGCATAGATAATAACATAGTGTTTAGTATCTGCGTTGTAGGTGCATTTTTACATTTTATTTTATTATTTTATTTATTTTGCTAACAAAAAAAGAACAACAAGAAACAAAACTGCACTGAAATACAATAACATAAAGAAAATGAAAGGAAAGAAAAGGAAAAGAACACAAGCATGCATTTTTTAATTTAAAAAAAATGACGCTACATTACGTGATGACGTAAAAAAAACTGATAATTTTTGAACCGGTTCAGTGAAGCGATTTGTTTGAAAGAGCCGATTCGCGAAATGAATCGAACTTCCTTCCACTATCTTGCTGTAACGCTCCTCCCTATGCGTGACGGTATTGGAGTCATGTGCGGATTTGTTCCTCTGGGCTACCGTAACGGCTGTCACAACCGGAAGTTTACGTTAGTGAGTCTTGTAGGGTGACAGCCCAAAGCTAGACTGCATAGAATACAAGATTACCGCACTTAAAAAAAACAAACAAAAAAAAAACAACAAAGTATTTATTTTATCAGACGTACCGGCATTTATGCGCACTGCATTAATGTAACATTTTAAGCATGGCTGCGGAGTTTTTAGTAATGTTGTATGAGTATTCTCCTGTCTTTTACATTACTGTCATATCAGTATGTTTCATTATCACTGTGGCTGTTGTGTTGGGCTGGTAAGTTCATATTTAGACGGATAAACTAGCATTTTAATTAAGTGTTAGATGGTTTGTGTTTGGTTTGGACTTTTTATGATGTCAGGTTGATGGTTTTTGTTTTTAATGTGGCATCTCCAGTTCCCTCTTGAAAGCAGAAGTTGATGGTAACATCCTTAATCTTTGTCTAAATATCTTTGGTATTATCTGTCAAGGTTTGGATTTGATGTCCCGGTCATTTTACGCAGTTCAGATGAGGCTGAATCTTTAACACCTGTCCCTGAGAGAAAGATGGTGCAGGTGACCAATCCCTTCGCTTTGGAGATGGACTCTACGGTTGGGACAGTAACTGGTGAGAAACGAATAATAACAATGTTGAATCTATTTAGAATGAGTCAAACGTAGTCAATAAGCATATGTGTTTTCTCATTATGCCAGAGGGTGTGAGTTTGCAGCCGTATTGTCTTGAAGACTGTGTCCTGAGCTGTTTTTGGGGTTGTGGGGTCCAGGCTCTCCAGGTGGCCCTTCAGAGTCACCAGCGTGAGGTCCGGCTCAGCACACCAGAGCTGTTTCAAGAGGCTCTGGAGTTCAGCTACCATCACCACCAAAGCTTCAAGTATCCTTTTCATTTCTCTTAGAAACAGCCTCATTGTCTTTTAAACAGATCCACAGGGGAGAGTGAGGTATGCTGTGCCACTTTTTACTTAGGTTTTCCTCTAGGTAAAAAAAAAAGGTAAAAACTGTATATCTAAATTAAAATATTTCAGGATGTGTGCAGTCAAATGAAATGAGAAAACTGAAATATCTATAGTTAGAGGTAAACTATATCATAATCATCATAATGATGATTGTACACAAATGTATAAAACATACATAAATCAGTAAAAAATTGTATACAATATACATAAACTAGTTAAAATATGATGTATATTTCAAATAAAACAAAAAAAAACATTCATAAAAAACAAAAACAGTAATGTGCAATATTATTACAAATAAAGATTAGTTAATAAAATATGAATAAAATATTTTATGTAATTTATTCTTGCAATTGGAATAAATATAAGTGTATTGATATTCTATATGATATATTGATTTCTATTTGTATATATATTTTAAAATGTAATTTATTCCTGTGATCAAAGGTGAAATCATTCTAAAATGCTGATTTGTTTTTCAAGAAACATGTATTATTATTATTATTATTAATTATTATTATTATTTAAAACAGCTGAGTAGATTTTTTCAGGATTCTACGATGAATAGAAAGATCCATAGAGCAGTATTTATCTGAAATAAAAAGCATTTGCAACATTTTGCAACACTATACCGCTCAAAAGCTTGAGTCAGTATATTTTATTTATTTACTTTTATTTATGCTGTAAATTGATCAAAAGTGATGATAAAGACATTTGTAATGTTTTCAAAAAAATTTAAAAAAAACGCTGTTCTTCTGAACATTCTATTTATCAAAGAAATTCTACTCGCCTGTTTTCAACATCATAATTTTATTAATCTTTTTTTTTTTTTGAGCATCAAATCAGACTACTAGAATAATTTCTAAAGGATCATGTGACTGGAGTAATGATGCTAAAAATTCAGTTTTTAAATCACAGGAATAAATTACATTTTAAAATATATTAAGATAGAAAAGAGTTAAATAGATACAAATATAATATTTTATATTTGTACTTTTTTGCTGTACTTTGGATTAAATGAATGCAGATAAATATTTGTATTAGAATTTTAGTATTACATCTGTATATGATTTCCTAAATATATGGTGAGAAAACCATCTTTGTTTTCACTGTGACAAACCATTTTTAAATTAATATGATGGAACACAATTTCATGCTTTGCCCTTAACATAGCGTTAGCATACAGAAAGAAGAAAAAGAAGAATACCTCACCCAGATGCCTCCAGATCTCGGAGTAACCGATTTTGGGTCGCTCCCGCGGGATCGATACCCCTTGGTGGCTGTGTTGACCCTAGCCAATCCGGAAACCAGGGACAACTACAATATTGTAAGCAGCAGTCTTTCTTTATCAGATTTGCTTGATGGGAATAGATGAAGTCTGTTATTCTGTTGTTTTTCTAGGTGGCCAGTGTGACAGTGCTCCACATTCCTGATGACAAATACAGGCTCTCTTCGAGGATCTTGTTTCAGTATCTTCTCACTGCACAAGGGAATTTATACGATCTGAAGGTATGAAAACGTTTCGCAACATTGTAATTGTCTCCTGTTCTTGGATCAGTTTTTGTATGCTCATTTTGATCACACTTAATCTTCATCACCTAGTGTCCCTAAAGCAAAATGGGACAGTGTATAATTATACACCATTAATTAAGTTCCTTGTCTAGAGCGGGATTGTGTGCTTAAAACTGTTCTTTCTCCACAGCCTCTCTTCATGTCAGCAGACAACAGCAACTTGTCTGGAACCACAGAGCCTTCGACTAGTACTCAAAGGGCGGAGCCACAGCCAGAAAGTCCAGGTGAGAAAGGGGAGGAGCCTGATTCGGAAGGGGAGTGGCCTGATGCCCAAGGCAGAGACTGTGTGGTGTGTCAGAACGCACCGATCAACAGAGTGCTGCTGCCATGCAGACACGCATGCGTATGCGACGGCTGCGTGTGCCACTTCCAGCACTGTCCTATCTGCCGAGCATTTGTCCTTGAATCTTTTGCTCTGGCTAACCAACTAGCTCATGACGAAGAAGAGGAGGAAGACTTAACAGAAGACTAAAACTGTGTAAACTCAGTATTAAAAGCAAGCCTTTGCTGGAAAGGCTAAACTTGAAAAGGAAACGTAGCATCTTTAAAGGTAAAGAGATGCAGGCAGCTGACCTTTAACCCCAAGTATGGACGCTATTAGAATAATTTCAGTTTTAGACTTTTGAAGTTGAGTGTGCTTGTAAAATGTGTTTAATATAGAGATTTTAAGTTAAATAGAATATTTATTTTTTTCTCATAATATTGGTTAAACTAACAAATACATATTTCAGAATGAATCATTGTGGAAGTTTTGTGGATTTTGAGAGATACAGCGATACTGTGAAAACAACATGGGAGTTTATTTTATTTCTTTAATCATTGACTTTAATGATGTGGAAAAGCAGGCCAGGCACACGCAGTTTATATAACTGACCACACAGATTTCTAAAGAGCCTTATCATCTTACAGCTCTACATACTTTGCCAACAGGTAAATATTTTATCAAATTGGGGCTAAACAATGCATTAACTGAACAGCTGAAGTCACTTGATGGTAGTAATGGAAATGGAACATCAGAATGATTTCAAATGTTGAAAAAAACTCGCTGTAACTTAAAAACAAAAAACAAAAAAAGTGTTGTGTCCATGGACAGTATAATGGTTACTGACCGAAAAACCCCTCACATTTATACTTTGCACAAAAAAATGTGGTTTTATACAGGTTTGTAGTCCAGTTTGGACTCCAGCTTCTTGGAGTCCGCCACCTTCCTCACAGCTTTCATGAAATCCTCCTGAGTCACGTACTCGTGGTCGGCGCGAATGGCAAACATACCTTAAAAAGGAGGAGAGGTCATTCAGTGGGAATTGTAGAGGCTCAAAGGTTCAAAGTTTGGCTGGTTCGCATCATGCTATTAGACCCAAAACTACAATTTCACTAACAGACATTTAAAGCAAGTTGTTAAATACTGACAAAATATGTTTTAAAAAATGTTTCATTATACAGTTGAAGTCAAAAGTTTACATACACTTGATTCTTAATACTGTGTTGATCCTGAATGACGTGTGTTCGTTTCTTGTTTTTTTTTTTTTTTGTTTGTTTTTTTGTTTAGTGATAGTTGTTCTTGAGTCCCTTTTGTGTATTTAAACCCTTTCTAATAATGACTGTATGATTTTGAGATCCATGTTTTCACACTGAGGACAACTGAGGTACTCATATGCAACTATTACAAAAGGTTCAAGCGCTCACTGATGCTTCAGAAGGAAAAACAGAGCTTTTGAACAGAATGAAGATGTGTGCATTTTTCTTGTTTTGCCTAAATATCATATTTTTTTTTATTTAGTACTGCCCTTCAGAAATTACAGAAGACACTTACATGTTTCCCAGAAGACAAAATAATTTCAATTTACCCTGATCTTCAAATTAAAAAAAAAAACAAACAAAAAAAAAATCCATTGAATAATCATTGAAAAAAAAAAACTCCTTCTGGAGCATTACTGAACATTTGAACCTTCTATTATAGTTGCATATGAGTCCCTCTGTTGCCCTCAGTGTGAAAAGATGGGTCTCAAAATCATACAGTCATTGTTGGAAAGGGTTTGAATACACAAAAGTGCTGAAAAACCAAATAATTTGTGGGAGTTCAAGGATTTTTCTGAAGAACAGCAGGCAGTTTAACTGTTCAGGACAAACAAGGGACTCATGAACAACCATTACTAAACATAAAAACACAGCTGTGGATCATTCAGGTAACGACACAGAATTAAGACTCAAGCATATATAAACTTTTGAACGGGGTAATTTTTATAAATTCAACTACTATTTTCTCTTGTGGACTATATGTGAAATATCTTATTTAGGTCAGTACTAAAAAAAAATAACATGCATTTTGTATGATCCCTCCTTTTGTTAAAATAAGATTTTGCAGATTCCGCAGGGTGTATGTAAACTTTTGACTTCAACTGCTTTTAGGGCACCTGTATATGCTGACTTGAATGGCTTAATATAACGTAAATGGCGTCTCTTACTGAAATATGTAGTAGAAAATCTATGAAAGATGTACATTATTTTTTAAAAAATCCACATCGTTTCATATATCTTTTGGACTATGGGTTGTGTCTTATTTCAATGTTGTGGATTATTTCAATGACGTGAAATGGTTGCACTTGGTGAGCTACTGGCGCTACCTATTGCTATTTTTACGTAACTTGGAAAATAAAATACTGATACAATGCCACATTGTGCAGCTTTTGGTTGTAATTTTCAGTCGAAGGGCAACAAGAGATGCGATGCAAGTCTTCACTGCTTTCCTAATAGGAAAAGGAAAAAAGAATGGGAAGATGCCTGTGGACGAATAAAATTTCCTAAAGTTGCATCTTTGTTCTTTCTACTTTAGCCCTGATGACTTTGAGGCTTTCAGTAGACCACAGCTACTGAAAGAGCTTACAAACGGCAGAGACAAGAAATGCTAGATGCCATCCTGGCAGGATATAAACATGACAATGCTTGTTGTGACGCCCGCAGCCACTGTTTCTCAGTGCGGATTTCATTTGATATCGGTGGCCGTTTAGACTCCTTATGGGGAAAATGGATGATATGGCATTTGGTTTAAGCCCTTAAGACCTGTAAGCTCTGTGGTCATTGTATCAGTATTTTATTTTCTGAGTTGTGTTGCGGTAAAAACAACAACAGGTAGCGCCAGTAGCTCACCGAGTGCAACCATTTCATCGAAATAATGGCGACCCTGTAGTCCAAAAGATGTATAAAATGATGTGGATTTTTTAAATAACGTAAACTTTCATGGGTTTTCTACTACATATTTCAGTAAGAGACATCATTTAAGTTATATTGTGCCATACAAGTCTTAATATCTGGGGTTCCTTTTAATGCTTCTTTAGGACTCTTTGCAACACATTTGACATTTCTTACCAGCTTCAGTGCACACATTCCTCAAATCAGCTCCATTGAAACCGTCTGAAAGCTTGACGATGGCTTCATAGTCTGGAGATGAAAGGAAATGTGATGAGAGAAGAAAAAGGAAGTACTCCAAAAATAATTACAAAAAAGCCAGAAATCGCACCAATATCTCCATGCTTGGTGATGGGACCAGAGTGGATCTTCAGGATGTCCAGTCGAGCCTGTTCATTGGGCAACTCAATGTCTGTACAGTGGGAAAAAGAAAAATGAATCCATGTTTTCTTACCAAAGCCACTGCATGTGAGAATAGAGGATCACAAACTTACGGATCTTTCTGTCCAGTCGGCCAGGACGTAGCAGGGCAGGGTCTAAAGTGTCCGGCCGGTTGGTGGCCATGATCATCTTGACTCTATGCAGGGTGTCAAACCCATCCATCTGATTCAACAGCTGACAGAGAGACAGAAATATGTGCTCCAGTTAGCCTTTTCTTTATTGTACACTGATATATAGGAAGAATTAAAATTAAGCTTTAATTGACAAGAAAATGCTTTTCAAGTTTCCTTCACAAGGTTAGTTACAAACCAGCTCCATACCTCCATCAGTGTCCTCTGGATTTCTCTGTCTGCAGAGGTTCCCTCAGAAAATCGACGTCCACCTTCAAAGATGAAGTATGCGTTAAATCAATTAAGAACAAGCGAATTTCCATTACGCCTTATAAGAATGGCTTGGACTGGAAGAGCATTACCAATAGCATCGATTTCATCCATGAAGATAATGCAAGGCTGATGGTCTCTGGCGTAGTTGAACATCTCTCTGATGAGTCTGGCACTCTCACCAATGTACTTGTCAACAATGGAGCTGGACACCACCTGATAAACAACATGTTTTATTCAGCACTATGACCCTACAGCATAACAATTGTCTTGTGTCAAATGGATCTACGTTAAACAGTACGACCCAAGCCAAACTGTTTATTTATAGCAACTAAATCAACATACCTTCAGGAAATTGCAGTCAAGCTGACTGGCCACAGCTCTAGCAAGAAGAGTCTTCCCAGTGCCTTTAAAAATAACACACTTTGTGTGAATTTCGTGTACATCTCGGCAAATTAACTGAAGTAATTGTCCAACACAGCATAACCATAAAAGGGCGACTGACCTGGTGGTCCATACAGCAGGCAGCCCTTGGGGGGAATAATGCCCACCCTCTGGAAAAGCTCAGGATTGGTCAGAGGCAGCTCAATTACCTACGAAAGACAATCAATCATTTATTATTCATTTGTAATCATCAAAACAGTTCAATGAGTTCAGTAAAGTTCAAGCAGCATTTACACTGCAAGGGTCTTTAAACACACACTCTGTCTGTTTACTTTCAAAAACGCATGACTCTTTAAAATATTGACACGATCTGCTCAATCAAGCCTAGCAAAGTTCAGTCGTAATCTGCATGAACGCCACCAAACAAGACATTTGTACGTTTTACAGAAATTACATGCAAATATATAAACATACGTAATATCGAAACAATAATAATAATAATAATAATAATAATGTGATTTGACGTGTTCTTCCTTTTTAAACATAATAAATTTGCACACAATATCACCAAAAAAAAGACTTTTTTCTTTAAGAGAAATGAAAATGTTTATTCTGCGAAGACATACACTACCAGTCAAAATATTTTTGTAACATTTTTTATATTTTTTCAAGAAGTCTCTTCTGCTCATCAATCCTGCATTTATTTGATCCAAAGTAAATTTTTAAATATTAATTATTAATAATAATTATTTTTACAATTTAAAATAACTATTTTCTATTTGAATATATTTTAAAATGTAATTTATTCCTGTGATCAAAGCTAAATTTTCAGCATCATTACTCCGGTCTTTAGTGTCACATGATGCTTCAGAAATCCTTCTAATATGCCGATCCTTTTTCTCAGGATTCTTTGATGAGATGAAAGATCCAAAGATCAGCTTTTATGTGAAATAAAAAGCTTTTGTAACTCTATACAATATACCATTCAAAAGCTTGAAAAGCTTGGCTTTTTTGTGAAAGAAATGAATACTTTCATTTAGCTGTGATGCTTTAAATTGATCAAAAGTGAAGATAAAGACATTCATAATGTTACAAAAGATTTCTATTTCAGATAAATGCTGTTCTTCTGAACTTTCTATTCATCGAAGAAACAATAAATAATCATACTCAGATGTTTTCAACATAATAATAATACATGTTTTTTGAGCAGCAAATCAGAGTTCACTAAAAACTGAAGTAATGATGCTGAAAATTCAGCTTTGCATCAGAAATGAATGACACTTTACAATGTATTAAAACAGAAAACAATTATTTTAAATTCTAATAATATGTAACAATATTACAGTTTTTACTGTATTTTTATCAAATAAATGCATCCATGGTGAGCATAAAAATCTTCTTCCAACATTTTTAAAAATCTTAATTAGGGCTGGGCGATATGGGCAAAAACATTATCACGATAATTATCAGTCGATAAATGTCAAATCTTTATTTCTTTCAAGTTTAAAGTCAGATTTCTGCTCCAAAGTGAAAGTTGTAGAAACCAGACCATTAATTTTCTTTAACAAAATAAATATTTAAATAGAAAATTTAATTTCTGCATGTTCTAATGAGTTATATTGTTTCAAATCAACAAACAGGTTTGGGTTGTCTGATAATGATAATAATAATAATAATTTAATAAAAATAACAACAATAATAATAATATAGCTTTTTTTGTCTCTTAGAAATGCACATTTGATAGTAGCTTAAGGATGCAGAGGTCAATTTTTGTTCATTATCAATCAGTAACATCTGTAAAAATTGTAGCCACCTCAGTTTTATATGGTTAAATTTATTCTGACCCAGTTTTTTTTTTTTTTTTAAATTAAGCATTGGTCTCCCATAGTAGCAAGCATACATTTGATAAACACATGGTAAACATAGTTAAAACCACACATAATAGAACCTCAATACCATGGTAAAAATATAACTTCATGGTTTTATAGCTAGCTTATTTGTATGAAAAACGGTAGTCTAAAAACATTCAGTACAAATGCACACATGCTATAGCTTAATCACAAATACATACATACTATAATTATATACCATTACTCCTGTAATAAAATTCAATGTGAATATCCTACATTGCTGCCACAATACCATGGTGCAGTGAGTATTACTACAGTAAATCCATGGTAAATTATGGTGATGTGTAGATTGAAAAGCCTTCTGACTGTCTCATTGCACACAGCTTTAATCTAGTTTGAATCACTCATTCGTCATTTGTGTTTATCGCTGAATTCAAGTGTTTCACACTGGATCTCACAGCGCTGTTTAGTGCTCGCGTGTCGGAGTCGTTCACATATCGCGTCTTTTGTGCGCTCAAGTTCGTTTTTTCAAATGTTGGCGTGCAGAAGCTACGCTCATTGCGGAAGCAACGCGGTCCCGTCGCGCTTGGTTTTTCCAGGCACGTCCGCATCTAGATAATAAACGCATCCTGTCTAGTGAGCTCGCGCAGTGTGGCAGTTTAAACTTTGGTCCGAGCGAATAAGCGGTCCGTTTCATTCATTTCGTTCCGCTTTTGGCATGTAAAAATTACATCGAACATTTATTGAACTCTTCATATTGTTTTATCGAGGAAAATTATATCGCGATAATTATCGTGATAATTATCGTTATCGAATTATCGCCCAGCCCTAATCTTAATCATTCCAAACTTCTGAATGTGTATTTCATCAGCTGATAATGATATTATGCAAGTGTCTTTCTGACCTCTCTCAGTTCACGGATCTGCTCAGACAATCCACCGATCTCTGAGTAAGAAACGCTGCCAGGATCTTCATGGGACATGTTGTACACTAGAGGATCCACTTCACGAGGCAAATACCTTAAAAAGCATTTAAAAAGGGTAAAATGTTAAATGCACCAGCTTAATATTAAACATACCTAGACTGTCAGCTAAGAGCACAATCAGAGCTATGCATGCTTGATTCGATTGAACTTCTTAGTTCTTACCTCATGATAGTAAGAGTCGTCATGTCCAGAGCCACTCTAGTGCCTGGTTTAAGCTTGGTTTTATCCAGCTGAAACAACAATATATGTCCTGGTGAGACAAAGGACTTGGCAATCACACAAAAAATATAAATTATAAAACACAACCAATATGCTTACCTGTCTGCGACATCCAACCACATATCGTGGGCCATTAGTTGCTTTGACAATAACTACAAAAGAAGAACTACTTTAGGAACCGAACAACTTTAGACTACATTATCAAATTAAAGGTGATCTGGACTTACATTTCTCCTCTGTCAGTTGTTTCAGCACCTCACCGACAATCTAACAAGACAATAAAACGATCAGAGCATAAGAAATGCAGATATCTGGCTCATTTATTGTGGAAATGATAAAACACTGGAGCAGATTTAGCTTAGATCTTACCTGTCCCACACTCTGTAAAGCTTTTAGATCATTCTCAGACTTCTCATACTGTTTGGTGAGCTCCTTCAACTGCTCTCTTACTGCAATAAAGATTTCATATCAAAATGAAGCGATGTGAAGTGTTTATTTACATGTACAAACATGTTACAAAGTTTCATCTGCTTCATGACTCAGAGATGCTAAAGGTTCATTGTGAGTGTTTCCACATGGAGAATAACCGAGAAATTACTGTTTTGAATGGTGCATGTTATTAAATATAGCTAAAACACTTAACAGCATGCTGTGTGTAGCTTTATTCAGCAATTTAATTCGTATCTGCTTGTAATCTTTGCTGTTACCATTAGCGGCTAATTGATTTCAGCACTGCATGACAAAGCGACTTACAGTACAGACAGCCGATATAAAGCAAACAACAGCCGGAGAAGCTGTCAAACTGATCAATAACAGCCCGACGTGCGTAGAAATTCATCACACTTACATTCTTTAAGGCGTCCGTCAATCTCTTTATGCTCCAGTAATTTCTTTCTGTAATCTTGTAAACCTTTCTCCCTGTTGTCCGCCATGTTCACGGCCGCTTCACACTCTCTCTTCTTCGTGCAGTTTAATGATAGAGGTTGGCAAAACCATCTGACAGCGCATTACCGCCATCTACGGACGAACAGCGCGCTCGAGGCAGAGTTTGGCTGGTTAGCATTAGCAATGAGGCAGTTAAAGGGATAGTTCACCCAAAAATGAAAATTCTGTCACTGATTACTCACCATCATGTCGTTCCAAAACTGTAAGATCTTTGTTCATCTTCAGAACACAAATGAAGATATTTTTGATGAAATCTGAGAGCTTTCTGACTCTGCATAGACAGCAATGTAAGTCAAACGTTCCCAGGCCCAGAAACATAGTAAGGACACAGATAAAATAGTCCATGTGACATTAGTGGTTCAACCGTAATTTTATAAATCTTCGAGAATACTTTTTGTGCGCAAAGAAAACAAAAATTACAACTTTATTCAACAAGTCTTTTCCTCTAAATCACTTTTTCCATACGTGTTCTGGGACAATATCAACATTGAGTCTCTAAAACCTCGCAAGACTTTGGTTTACATTTTGGTCTTAATTTCCCATTCGCTTTATGTCATGTCATAAATACTTATGTACGTAAGTACTATAGAAATATATTAGCTGAGCTCCCACACATTTTTTTTAGATAATTATGGGCCATTATTCAAAGCATAAACCATAAGATATCTCTGCTAAAAAACAAAAAAAAAACAGTTGTTGTCTGGTGGTCTGGATGATAATGATAATTTGGTGGATATTTAAAAATTCATTCTGATGTAAAATTAACGGTCGCCTGAGGGCGCCTTTTTTAGCAGAGATATCTTTGTAAAAAAATCTAAAAATGTGTGAGAGCTCATTTCTATAGTACTTAAGTACTATATATATATATATATATATATAATGGAATTCACTTAATATTGCCTCTCAGAATAGTCTCTCGAAATGAAGTCTTGTTACACATTAATGCTATTTTTAAATTTTTGAAATGAAAGAATGATAGAGAGATTAAAATGAAGTTGTGTAGAAATGGAAACCAAGCGATATCTTTCCGGAGCTGGAAAAAAAAAGAGATGTTTGACTGCTATATACAAAATATATTGTTGTAGTACTTGTTTTTTACATGCAATGATGCCCATGATCAGACCCGGATCCAGTGCCTAATGCAATAAAGTTTTTTTTTTCATCAATCAATCCTTATAACCAAGCAAAATAGCCAGCATTTCTTAGCATTTATGAATATCAGTAGGCCTATGTTTATTTTGTTTATGCTCTGTTTATTTTATTCAGTTTTTCTGTATAATTCCTTTATTTCTTATTTATGTTTTATTTTGTTTATTTAAGCTCACTTGCTCGTATTTTTTATTTGTTTAAATATTTTTACATATGTTTTTGGAATGTATTACAACTAATACACATTCACACTTAAATTTTGAAATAGTCATGTTATGTGCTTTCTTTTTACTCGTCAAATTTCTATAACAGTTTTTTTACACTAGTGGGCCCATCTGAATGGTTAATAATACACATCTTGATTTGACATCTTGCTCACAGAAAAAACAGGGGGTGCTGCAGCACCCTCAGTCCCCACTTTCCGCACCTATGGCTGGTTTAACCTGGAAGTAGCTGCTTTTAGCTGGTCTCCCAGCTGGTTTCCCAGCCTGAGTCGTGACCAGCTAAGGAAGTGGCGAAAACTCCTCTAAAACCAGCCTGGATGACCAGCCAACCAGCTTAGGTTGGCTTTAGCTGTTTGTTTGTTTGTTTGTTTTGTTTTGTTTTTTTGTCAAGAAATAGTACATAGAGGGGAAGTTTGTCAAGACAAACTTTAAGTTGGCTTGAGAAAGCCAGACCAGAAAGTTTGAAAAGTTAAAAAAAATGTAAAAAGTGTAAAGAAAAAAAAAAAACAGTTTTAAGTTTGATGGTTTTCAGTCTAAAATAGGTTAAAGTTTAAAATAGTTTTAAAAGGTTAAAGTTTGAATGTTTTGAAACATGATAGATAGTCTCAGATAGTTACTAGCATGTTTTTAACATGATTAGCAAGTTGTTAGCATAATTAGCAAGTTGGTAACATGTTTCTAGCATGATTAACAGGTTGTTAGCATGTTTCTATCATGATTAGCAAGTTTTTAGCATGCTGCCAGCATGATTAGCAAGTTGCTAACATGTTTTTAGCCTGATTAGCAAGATGTTAGCATGTTGCTAGTATGTATCTATCATGATAAGCAGGTTGCTAGTACGTTTCTAGCATGATTAGCAGGTTGCTAGCATGTTTCTAGCATGATTAACAAGTTGCTAGCATGTTTTTAGCCTGATTAGCAAGATGTTAGCATGTTGCTAGCATGTATCTATCATATTTAAGCAGGTTGCTAGCACGTTTCTAGCATGATTAGCAGGTAGTTAGCATGTTTCTAGCATGATTAACAAGTTGCTAGCATGTTTTTAGCCTGATTAGTAATGATTGTATGTTTCATGGCCTCTATCATGATTAAAGCAGATTGTTAGTATGTTTCTATGATTATCACGTAAAGAACATGTTTCTATGATTAGAGGGTTGTTAGATGTTCTAGTATGATTAACAAGTTGTTAAGCCTGATTAGCAAAATGTTAAGAGGTTGCAAGATGTTTCTAGATGATTAACAAGTTGTTAACATGTTTTAGCCTGATTAGCAAGATGTTAGCATGTTGTTAGCATGTTTCTATCATGATTAGCAGGTTGCTAGCACATTTCTAGCATGATTAGCAAGTTACTAGCATGATTCTAGTTGCTAGGCTTGGCTAGATAGATAAATTAGAAATATTAGATAGAATGGAAGTTTGAATTGATTAGAAATAGTACATAGAAGGGAAGACTTGATTTACTCTCAAGGGATTCTGGGAGTTTAAGTTTGAATTTTGACAGTTGATTATGATTAGCATGTTGCTAGCATGTTTCTAGCATGATTAGCAGGTGCTAACATGTTTCTAGCAAAATTCTAGTATGATTAGCATGTTGCTAACATGATGCTAGCATGATTAGCAAGTTACTAGCATGTTTCAAGCATGATTAGTAGGTTGCTAGCATGTTTTTACCATGATTAGCAGTTTGCTAGCATGTTTCTAGCATGGTTAACAAGTTGTTAGTATATTTCTAGCACGATTACCAAGTTGTTAACATGTTGTTATCATATTTAGCAACTTGTTAGCATGTTTCTAGCATGATTAGCAAGTTACTAGCATGATTCTAGTTGCTAGGCTTGGCTAGATAGATAAAAGAAATATTAGATAGAATGGAAGTTTGAATTGATTAGAAATAGTACATAGAGGGGAAGTCTTAATTTAGTCTTAAGGGATTCTGGGAGTTTAAGTTTGAATTTTGACAGTTGGAGTTTGAATAGTGTTGGCTCAGTTGAACATACTGTCAATGTAAGTCTATGGGATTTTTATGATTTTTAATCTTTAATTTTATGAAAACTATAAGTCGGATCAGTTAGAAAAGATAGAAAAGCAAAACCTGAGTCAGATCAGTCTGAAGATCTGGGCTGAGTTTGGTGGTTCTAGCTTGAAAGCTCTAGGAGGAGAAGCATTCATAAATTTGGCTAAGAAGAATAATAATAAAAAACTTAAGTAGCAGATCAGTAATTACATTTTCTGAAATGTATGATATCCCTCTCCTAAACATGGTTATTTGTTTGCTTATAAATTCTAAATACATAAAAGTTTTTTGTATGTAAACCATGTGGTTTTTAAAGAAACACATACAATTCACACAGAAAACTATGGTATTTGGATGCAGTTTTTTCAAGATGACAGGGTGGACCAGCACATGACGGGGTGGTAAAATATGACAAAGAAACATTTATTCAACTTATATATAATTACATTCTCAATCACACTGATATACCCCAATTCACTTTAGTTTAGTTTAACCTGAACACAGACGTCAAAGTGCTCTATCCAAACTTAATTATTTTACATAACAGGTTTTACTCTAAAATTGCTATAAATTTAAAGCCTTATGTGTAAATAAGTTCCAAGTTTGAAGTTTAGGTTCCTGTGAGATTTTATTTAGGGCGTTATCCCTCAAACAGCCTACAGCAGATGATTCTCTAAATTACAATATTAAATTTCTATAAATTGCAATATTAACTACAAAAGAAATGCTATGTCCACCCTGTCATGTGTATGTCACCCTATCGAGTCTAAGTGCCCGACAGGGTGGATATTTTGAAACAACGACAGGGTGGACATTTTGAGCTACAATTAGCGTGTTAGCTTACAACAAACTGTGACTAGCTTTGGCAAAGCAAGTAAAATAAAAATAAAAAAATAAAACCTATTGTAATCCTGCCTGAATACGTTCGTAAGTATATTGCGTTAGACTAAGGTGGCCAGATTTCTGAAATGAAAACCACAGACATTTCCACGTCCAGTGGTTAAAATGTCATTGAATCTCACTTGTGATTATTATCTACCAAAAAAAAAAAGAGGACAATGTATTTTTGTATGTTTCTTTTTCTTTTCTTTTTTTTTTTATTGTTGTGCTTTCCATATATTAAAAGCCTACCATAATTTGTAATTAAAACTTACCTTAGCTTATTAAAAGGCCTACAGTTCATTAAAATCACAAAAGTAAATAGTAACAATTGCAAATAGTAAACAGCTCAAAATAGGATAACAAAATTATGACTTTTACGAAAATGCATTAAAAATAAAATACACATGAGAACATGGCAAATAGAACTATTTAACAAATATTTGTAACATTTTCTGACTATTTTCTGAATATTTGGATAGACACAGATGATACAAATGACAGAGAACAAGAAAGCAAAAATCAAAACACTTATCAAGACAAAACATTTCACAAAATATTGCTGTACTATCTAATAAATGCACTATATTTCTTTCACACAGTTTTGATGCATTGTAGGTATAGCCAAAGATGATTATATGATGATTATATTATGCCTACATATGCCTCCCAGATTCAGTGGGATGGAGTTAGTTAAAAAACTGTATCAATTCACATTTACTTTTATATACATTCTGTGTTCCTTTCATTTCAGTAACTGATCTGTACAAATGCAAATACTTAACAATATGAGCAAAGAAAGAAAGAAGAAAGCGAAAGAACTTGAACAAAACCAAAGTACAAAAATGACTACTGCCATGACAGTCACAATGATAATCTCACAGTTGTTCCAGAGGTCTACTATGCAGAGTCTCGGGAAACGCATGTGAAGCACCATACCATATGCAATTCTATACAGTAAATAAACAAAAAGCATTGCAAATGCCAACAGGAATGGCTTTGTTGTCCTTTTTTCCCTAGAACAGGGCATGAAAACAGATTTAGTCAACAGCACCTCTACTTCTTAGACTTCATGGTATTATAGGTGTAGGTGTATTACCATGCAAGGATACATCTTCTGAGTAAATGTCTTTTTCCTGGAGCGTACTGATGTACGGTTTGTACGACTGATAACCATTCTTTATCACCACCATCTTTACCATCACCACCATGGAAAAATGAGGAACTTGGAAAAATAAACAAAAATATAGCTCTCATACATGATGGGTTAATTTTCAGTCAATAAAATACTTTCACGGTTTCTTTAGACGTATAAGACACATCCCATAATTTACCTGTAATTAAATTCACTGTTTTGTTTATCATTATCACCACTATGACCATCATCTGCAGGACCATCATCATGATCACCACCATCACCTCCTCCTCCATAATAATCGTCTGATTCTGCGTTTCTTGGGGGCAAAAGGTGCAAAATAAAAAAAAAATAAAAAAGTTCTCAAGGCTGTTCATTTTTAGTTAAATAAAACTCTTTCACCATTTCTGTAAATTTGTTAGGCTACTACTAATTTCAAAGAAGTACATTTTATTTAAAGGGTTACTCCACCCCAAAATGAAAAAAATTGTCATTAATTACTTAGCCCCAAGTGGTTCCAAGCTGGTAAAAGCTTTGTTTGTCTTCAGAACACAGATTAAGATTTTTTGGTTTTGTTTTGTTTTTTGATGCATTCTGACAGCTCTCTGACCCTCCCACAGACAGTAATGTAATTAACACAATCAACGTCCAGAAACGTAGCAAGGAGATCGGTAAAATAATCCGTGTGTCATCAGAGGTTCAACCACTGATCTATATACAATGTTCTCTATTATAGATCAGTGGGTTCAACCATAATTTTACGAAGTTACAAGCATACTTTTTGTGCGCAAACAGCTTTATTCAGCGCTGTTTTCATTCTAATCAAAGCGTAAACAGCGTATCCGCGTGACACAGCTGCGTTCGATGGATACGCTCCAAAATGGCTCTAGTGTGACGCGGAGGAGACGAATTAGCCTTTTTCACACTTCCGTGTTTCTGGCTTCCGGATTGGCGCTTGCAGGGTAAACGTTTTTCCGGTGACAGCAGCGGCCGTACTGAACAAGAGTAAGTTCGGGAATCAAAGTCTATTTTTACAAAATAGATACTATGATACTATGATATATACCGGTGTTTTACTCTAAAAATAGCAAACATTTATTCAAAAACTTTGTGTCAGCGTCTGGTCATCACAAATACTATGTTTATTTAATTATGAATGTTAGCACTTATAATACAGTACAGTTTTAAGTTTTGCCGTACTGTCTATTTGGTGCTGGCTGTGCATTATGACTCTTCACATCATTTTTTTTCGCGATTAATATTGTTATTATTATTATTATGAAAGTAATATTGTATTTTCTACTTGCTCTCCTTTGCATTATTAACTTTAGGGTGTAAATGTACGTTGCATAATGTGCCCAGGGATATACATAATAAAATAATATAATACTAAATAAGACATGACTCCGATTAATGGCTTTATTCCTTTTGGATCTGGATTACGTTGTTGTATTGAGTTTATGCATCATCCGGACTCAGAATTGTTTCATTTATTCTTGGGGAAATGTGCATTTGGATATAAACGCTGTCATAATTTACCATGATGTAGTGATTCGAGGGAAATGACTGAGTAAATTGAGAAAATACGCTTAAATATACCGGAGATGGAGAACAGAAACTATAGCTGGCGCTATGTTGCGCATATATTATATTGACGAGTACCGGTCTGAGTGCCCATATAAATTACAAACAAGTAAAATGTTGTTTCTTTGTTGATTATATAACAACTTGGAAAGCAGACAAAAAAGAAAAGGTAAAAGGCATTATTTGAGACAAGAGCATTTTAATATAATAGGCACAGACCTGTAGCGGAACTGACTTTACCCTGCGCTGACGCCACTTCCGATTTTTGTGAAAAAGGCTAATGTTGAATAAAGTTGTTATTTTTGTCTTTGCGTACAAAAAGTATTGTCGTAGCTTCGTAAAATTACGACTGAACCCCTGATGACACATGAATTATTTTACCGATCTCCTTGCTACGTTTCTGGAAGTTTTTTTGTGTTAAATACATTGCTGTCTGTGGGAGGGTCAGAGAGCTCTCAAAATACATCAACAATTTGTGTTCCGAAGACGAACAAAGTTTTTATGGAACGCCATAGGGGTAAGTGATTAATGACAACATTTTCATTTTGGGGTGGAGTAACCCTTTAACATTAGACAGTCAGTAGTGTAAAATTGCATAATTATACCTGTATTCCTTTATACCTCTCCTTCTGGAATGAAGCACCACGTTTATTGCTTCTGAAAACACAAAGAAGTAAATGATTTTGGGTTTTGAATTATAATTAATTTTAAAATGTGTACTGCTTCTAGTATTTCACAGGGACATTTGAGCCTCTGTCCCTGAGAAACTCTTTGCACCTCTCTGCATTTTACTTTACATTTTACTTTTTTGAAACACGGTATTCAACAATGGCACACGATTGTTCTTCTTTTTCTTCTTCTTCTTTTTTTATTTTTAGAATTAAGTCCACATTGCACAGAATATTCATGCTCTGTAAAACCATGAATTTGCAATAGGAAAGTAAAGTATAATTCATTTTAGTAGTCAAAACACAGACAATAAATTACCTGCATTACTGCAGCCCAAACTTGCCAATGTGTTATTTGAGAGAACACTAACAAAAAATAAAATAAGTCAGTCAAACAGTGCATCTAGATGAGCTTGTGACTATTGATTAAATAGTCTATTATTAATTTGTAATTTAAATATAAATTTAAAATGACAACATGACAAAAAAGTGATTATTATTCCAAAGAGATAGATAACAGACAGGCAAAAAGGAAATTAATTTCATATTCATGAACTTTTTTCTTTCTTTCTTTCTTTCTTTATCCTTTTTTCTTTCGTTCTTTACCTGTTTTTAAACAGTGGTGGAGAGTTGATTGTACTTGGAAACATGCTGAAAAAAGTCAAACAAACAGTGCCTTGTTTTTTTTTAAGTCAACAATCAATAGTGTTTGAAAAAAAATACTAACAAAAAATAAAATGAGTCAGTCAAACAGTGCATCTAGATGAGATTGTGACTATAGATTAAAAAGTCTATTATTAATTTGTAATTTAAATCTGAATTTAAAATGACAAAATGACAAAACGTGATTATTATTCCAAAGAGATAGATAACAGACAGGCAACAAGGAAATTAATTTCATATTCATTAGCTTTTTTCTTTCTTTCTTTCTTTTTTTTACCTGTTTTCAAACCGTAGTGGTGGAGAGTTGATTGTACTTGGAAACATGCTGAAAAAAGTAAAAAAAAAAAAAAACAGTGCCTTGTTTTTTAAGTCAACAATCAATAGTGTTTGAAAAAAAAAATAAAAATACTAACAAAAAATAAAATGAGTCAGTCAAACAGTGCATCTAGATGAGATTGTGACTATAGATTAAATTAATTTGTAATTTAAATCTAAATTTAAAATGACACGTGAGAAATTGATGGTTAAATGTTGTTGATAACTCAGTTTTCCTAAAAATAAAGATATAAAATAAAAAAGTGATTATTATTTCAAAGAGACAGATAATAGACAGGCAAAAAGAAAAGTAATTTCATATTCATGAACTTTTTTCTTTCTTTCTTTTTTTTTACCTTTTTTCAAGCAGTGGTGGTGGAGAGTTGATTGTACTTGAAAACATGCTGAAAAAAGTAAATCAAACAGTGCCTTGTTTTTTTTTTTTTTATTTGTAATTCTCATTTCTGACTGATTCTCAAATCTGTGAAAGAAACCACATCAAAGAAATGTTAAACTTACCTTGTGTTGTTGTAACTTAGATCCCATGCCTGTGATGAGCACTCCGTAGCTTTTGGAAAAGGGGTAAGAGACATAATGGCTTGAATGGCAGGATGGCAAATGTCTTGTATTGGGAAATAATTTGCGTCTTGTGTCTGAAGTGCTCTCAACAGCGCACTAAAGATCACCAGAGCATAAGACTAGGTGTGGTGAAGTATGCTGTTTTTGCCCCTCCTTTCCTCGTAGCAGACCAAAAAGTTTCAGGTATGATGTCAGATGCAAGGAACATAATTCATAACATAACAAATCTTAAGGAAAATTCCTAAAATAGACATATATTATCATACTTTTTGGTCCAAGAGGACTGATATCAAAAAAATGTCAATAAACAAACCTGCATGGTTTAAACCCTCATTGTGAACATTACTCAAAACACGTAATTTTCTTTTATTTCAGTTTTCAATTTCCCTGTTCAGTTTTCATGTTTCCCTGCCAGAAGATTCAGTTCATTTATTCTTCTTTAAATCTCACAAATTTGGGAAACTCTATTCACAAAAGCATGGTTTCTAGATTTTAATATTATTTATATGACGTTTTTGACCTAAACAAAACCCAGGTGAATATTTGACTTTCTGTTTGTCACAAAGTAGGTGTGTATTTGATTGTAACATTGTTTTGAGTTTATGCTTTCAACAAAAACCCAATGTAGAAAATAAAACAAAAAACAAACAAAAAAAAACTGCTACAGCAAAACATTTTTATTTTATTTTATATAGGTTTTTTTTTTTTTTTTAAGTGACATGTTTTAATGACATCACATATAAAACATGTGATTGAACAGGTTTGACCATGGAACGTGAACTTGTTTCTCAGAAGTGTCTTGTTTACCACATAACTTTCATTTGTATTTGTAGGTTAAGCATTGCAATTATGAACGGAATTGTAAACGTTTCTTCTTCTGCCATTATTTTTGTAATAATCTCCTGACAAACCTGTCATAAAGTATAGTATGGCTCCAAAAACGTAGAACCCAAAACTGAGAATCTGCTGAAAATTTATTCACCCTCAGGTCATCCTAAATGTGGCTTTTATTGGAACCAGTTTAGAGAAATTCAGCATTGCATGTCTTGTTCACCATGATCCTCTGGATCCTCTGGAGTGAATGGGTGCCATTGACTCCAAAATCTGCCAACATAGTTAAAATTGTTTTGGACTATTTTTTTATTTGCATATTTATCTCCTAATTCAGACAAGAAGACTTTCTGTTCTGATGAAGAAACCAAATCATCTATGCTTTTAATGGCCTGAGGGTGAGTAAAATTTCAGCAAATTTTCATATTCGGTTGAAATCTTCCTGTAAGGGATCTGGCATAATACAAAAAAAAAAATCAATCAGTCAGGCTTGGGGAAAAATGCCACAGTGAAAAAAAAAAAAAAGAAGAAACTAGCAATCTGAACTGCAGGTTGACACCGATAACCTTGTGGGCAGTGTGCCAACATATGGGTAGGTGCACTTTGGGTGTCCCGAGTTCAAATCCTGGCTTGTGGACCTTTCCTGATCCCATATCCATCTCTCTTTCCCACTTACTTCCTATCATATCTCAACTGTCCTATCATGAAAAAAAAAAAATCTGAACTGTGAGGTTCAAGGGCAAAAGTTAAACTGTCCGGTAATTGTAATAAAGAAATAAGTATCTTTTTTTTCTTGTGTGCAGTTATTGAGAACAAAAGCAGTTGTTAGGGCTGTTAATGTTGTTAGTACTGCTCTGACGATTAACAACTTAAAAACTACATGACATTTCTTATGTCGCTGTTCTTGAAAAAAATAACTTAAATTATTGGGGTCGCTTCAACCCACGGACATCAAAAATAACCCGTGCCAACAGTGGTAAAGTAGCCCAATTCCGCGGGAAAACCGCGGACTTGGCAACACCGCTCATACCAGAAGCGACGCGTTCGCTGCGTGCACGCGATGCTTGGTTTTCCAGGCGCGCCTGTGCCGCATCCAGATTAAAATATCTAAACTTTACAGAATGCCGCAAGCGCTTTGCGGGTCATGTGACATGAACCAACCAATTATCTTCATCCTTTCCCGTAACAACAGTAGGTGTGTTCGACTTCATCTGCGGCTACAGACGGTGATCAACGAAAGTAGCCGAGAGCAGTCGCGGGCGGAGTTGAAAACGGAGCTGTCAAGTCGGACACTTTCTACTCTCGTTAGTGAAGCTCTCGCGGTGTTTGCATGCACTATCACAGATGAAGTGAATTAAATGCAATATTTATCAAATACAAATACTTTTCAAAAGGGTTTTCATGACCAACAAAAACACGTTTCATATACTGCTTAATACAGCGCCATCTGAACAAGAATAATGATCAACATAAATATATACTATTTAAATACTAATAAAGTGGGGTTATTTATGCTTTTATCAGTGTTTTATGATAAATCTGGTTCAATATAACATTGCGACTACAGTAAAAACACTTTTATTGTTCTAAAAACACAGATTTGTCAGCATTATCGGATTTGAGGATGTTAGAATGAACCCAAAACACACGTGATCGTTGTCATGCGGTGAATCTGGCCAATTGTGAAACAGCCATGTGGTCATCAGAGCTCCTGCAGCCGCTCTGAAGAAACTGCGCCAACTGAGTCAGCCGAATCGCTATCGCGGTACTTTGATGGCACACGTGACAGTCACGAGGCGTTGGCTCCGCCTCAAAATCCGTCTGACAAAATCCGCCGGGCGCCGTTGGACAAAATTTCTAACCGGCATGCATTGCTTCAAGTCAGAATTTGATCGAGCTGCGCAGCGCTGCGTTAAGTCGAACACGCCTATTGAAAGGTGGAGAAACAGCTGATCATAGCTGTACATGGATAGACATTTTGGTAGATGAAGTAGATAAAACGCAAACAGGGTGTAAACATTGTTTACATAATGAAAGCATGCAAAGTGCATTTACTTTTGCATGACTTGTTCAGTGTTATGTGATTTCAACTCAGTAATCCACCAGTTCCGCAGACACTCGGAAACATACGTCAAAGCCTATTTTTTACAGTGATTGGTTGTCCCTGGCGTTTTGCGCTCGAGATTTGCATGAGGTTAAGGAATGCCCATCCTTTTTGACGCTCTCAGCTGCTCTCAACGCTTTCTCCACACCGCTTTCAATCCCATAATGCACCCGGTGAGTGTTTACACTCAACTTCCATAGGAATGAATGGAAAACGCTCGCTTCGCCCTGCTCGCTACGCTGTAGTGGAAAATTTAGTGCAGAGCATGCCTCTGAAAACAATGTTTACACCCTGCTTACGTTTTCTCTTCTTTTTTTAACTGGGGTTCGCAAACTAAACACTTTATTGGCATCATCTAGGGCGCCATAGTATATAATAAAAGCATGCAAAGTGCATTTAGTTTTGGATGACTTTTTCAGTGATATGTAATTTCAGTTCAGTAATCTACCAGTTCTGCAAACACTCGGAAACATACGTCAAAACCTTGCCGTGCCTACTTTTCACAGCGATTCGTTGTCACCCGTCGTTTTTTTGCTCGTGATTTGCATAAGGTTGAGAAATGCCCAACCTTTTTGATGCTCTCAGCCGCTCTCAACACTTTCTCTACGTTGCTTTCAAACCCATAGAGCACCACGCGAGTGTTTAAGCTCGCCTCACTAGGAATGAACTGAAAACACTCGCTTCGCCGCAGTCAGTGCCGCTGGCAACGCTACAACGACACTGCTTAGGGGCATGTGAACTTTAGGGCAGAGCACGCCTCTGAAAACAATGTTCACACCCTTTTGCGTTTCATCTTCTTCTTTTAACAGTGGTTCACAAACTAAACACTTTATTGGCGCCATAGATACAACCTAAAATTCAGCAAACGCCTACTTTTCACAGCAATTGGTTTTCACCCGGCCTTTTTCAGTCGAGATTTGCATAAAGTTAAGGAATGCCCAACCTTTTTGCACCGCTTTCAATCCCATAATGCACCACACGAGCGTTTAAGCTCAACTTCCAAAGGAATGCATTGAAAACGCTCGCTATGTGCCAGTGGAAACGCACCGTGAGTCTGCTATCAACAGCTCAAGCGTCATTACTAGGTCTAAAATGACGTTTTGGAATTAGCAATGAAGGTGTTGGATTAGCTGCGTAGGAAATGTATTCATTCATTCATTCATTCATTCATCCATCCGTTCATTTTAAGGACAAAAAACGGATGAAAGCCTAGAAATATATCATCTGATGATGTCTTGAGGTGTGGTAACCGTAGTATAAGTGGAATAATTGAAACAAGAAGAACTGACACAAGACACAAGACCAAATGCTGTGTGTGTGATATATATATATATATATATTATCTGTTCAATCTTCACAACATTGATGTCACTGCACATCAAAAAAGCAGCTTCTCATTTCTTTGAACAAGTTGCAAATGCTTTGGTACATCCATGCAAATGATTATGTACAATTCTCTGCTGTTTATTACATTATCAATTGCTTATGTCATGTTGATCAAAATGTATTATAATTGGTTTCTGTTGGATAGTCTCACCCTCCGCAACATTTAGGCATTAGTTCATAGCATAAGTCTTTACATGCAAAATGGTTGAATAAGTTGTCATAATATGTCAAGCATATTTCTATACATTTCCATTAGACTTTTTTTCTAAATCTGTCCTGAATTGGTAAATTACTCCCAGGTGAATCTTGACTTTCTCTAACAAAGGTGCATCTAATGAACCACCAACTGGCAAGTATATATATAGCCGGAGCACAACACAATGTTACAATGTCTGACAATGGAAGGACAAGGAATTGGACAGGGTCAACAGCTAGAGAGAAGAAGAAGAGGAAGAGGAGTGAGGCTGCGTGGCGGAGGAGTTGGGAGGCAAAACAGAGGAAGAGGCAGAGGCCGAGGACATATGCGCGTTCCTGATGAGATAAGAGCCACACTTGTAGACCACGTTCTCAATCGTGGGCTTACAATGGCCGAGGCTGGTTGAAGGGTGAAGCCAAATGTTGGGAGAACAACTGTGTCCTCAATCATTCAGACTTTTCGTCAACAGAACAGGTATGTAATCTAACAATAGGAACTGTACTGTAATACTGTATACTTTCTGTAATGCTTCATACAATTTTACAGTATTCCACTTGCATTTTACAATATACAGTAAGTATGCTTGTTACGCCCCTTATGTTTTATTTGTCTTTGTTCTGTTTTGGGAAGTGTTGTATGTGTGTTTCTGTGCAGGCTGACGTCTGATTCCTGTCCTTTAACTCGTGCCCCGCCCTGCTTGATCAGCTGACTTCCTGCTACCTATGAAGATCTCCTCATCACTTCCTGCTTCAGCTTTGTGCTCATTTGCTGTGTTTACTCCTCATTGCTCTGTTACTTGATAAGTTGTGTTAGTACGACTGAAATTCTGTGTGTGTTCGTTTTGAGTGTTTACTGTGTGAGATTGTTATTTGTTTGTGCCTTCGCCAACTGTTTGTAACTTTGAGTACTGCCTGTTTGACTCTGGTTTTGGATTGCCCCTGTTTGGACTTGATTGCTGATTGTAAATATTGTATATAGTATTCTTGGGGAGGTAGGGAGACTGACGCCATTTTTTGTTGTTTTTTTGGTATAGGGAGTTAGGGAAGTTTTGTTGTATTTTCTTTTCTTTTCTTTTGTAAATAGGGAATTTAGAGGGTTTAAATATTAGTTGCTTTCTGTTTGTTATTTTGGCCTGGTCGGCTCCTGAAGTCAAATCCCCCACTTCTATTTGTAAAAAAATTGTAATACAGCGCCATCTGAACAAGAATAATGATCAACATAAACATATACTATTTAAATACTAATAAAGTGGGGTTATTTATGCTTTTATCAGTGTTTTATGATAAATCTGGTTCAATATAACATTGCGACTACAGTAAAAACACTTTTATTGTTCTAAAAACACAGATTTGTCAGCATTATCGGATTTGAGGATGTTAGAATGAACCCAAAACACACGTGATCGTTGTCATGCGGTGAATCTGGCCAATTGTGAAACAGCCATGTGGTCATCAGAGCTCCTGCAGCCGCTCTGAAGAAACTGCGCCAACTGAGTCAGCCGAATCGCTATCGCGGTACTTTGATGGCACACGTGACAGTCACGAGGCGTTGGCTCCGCCTCAAAATCCGTCTGACAAAATCCGCCGGGCGCCGTTGGACAAAATTTCTAACCGGCATGCATTGCTTCAAGTCAGAATTTGATCGAGCTGCGCAGCGCTGCGTTAAGTCGAACACGCCTATTGAAAGGTGGAGAAACAGCTGATCATAGCTGTACATGGATAGACATTTTGGTAGATGAAGTAGATAAAACGCAAACAGGGTGTAAACATTGTTTACATAATGAAAGCATGCAAAGTGCATTTACTTTTGCATGACTTGTTCAGTGTTATGTGATTTCAACTCAGTAATCCACCAGTTCCGCAGACACTCGGAAACATACGTCAAAGCCTATTTTTTACAGTGATTGGTTGTCCCTGGCATTTTGCGCTCGAGATTTGCATGAGGTTAAGGAATGCCCATCCTTTTTGACGCTCTCAGCTGCTCTCAACGCTTTCTCCACACCGCTTTCAATCCCATAATGCACCCGGTGAGTGTTTACACTCAACTTCCATAGGAATGAATGGAAAACGCTCGCTTCGCCCTGCTCGCTACGCTGTAGTGGAAAATTTAGTGCAGAGCATGCCTCTGAAAACAATGTTTACACCCTGCTTACGTTTTCTCTTCTTTTTTTAACTGGGGTTCGCAAACTAAACACTTTATTGGCATCATCTAGGGCGCCATAGTATATAATAAAAGCATGCAAAGTGCATTTAGTTTTGGATGACTTTTTCAGTGATATGTAATTTCAGTTCAGTAATCTACCAGTTCTGCAAACACTCGGAAACATACGTCAAAACCTTGCCGTGCCTACTTTTCACAGCGATTCGTTGTCACCCGTCGTTTTTTTGCTCGTGATTTGCATAAGGTTGAGAAATGCCCAACCTTTTTGATGCTCTCAGCCGCTCTCAACACTTTCTCTACGTTGCTTTCAAACCCATAGAGCACCACGCGAGTGTTTAAGCTCGCCTCACTAGGAATGAACTGAAAACACTCGCTTCGCCGCAGTCAGTGCCGCTGGCAACGCTACAACGACACTGCTTAGGGGCATGTGAACTTTAGGGCAGAGCACGCCTCTGAAAACAATGTTCACACCCTTTTGCGTTTCATCTTCTTCTTTTAACAGTGGTTCACAAACTAAACACTTTATTGGCGCCATAGATACAACCTAAAATTCAGCAAACGCCTACTTTTCACAGCAATTGGTTTTCACCCGGCCTTTTTCAGTCGAGATTTGCATAAAGTTAAGGAATGCCCAACCTTTTTGCACCGCTTTCAATCCCATAATGCACCACACGAGCGTTTAAGCTCAACTTCCAAAGGAATGCATTGAAAACGCTCGCTATGTGCCAGTGGAAACGCACCGTGAGTCTGCTATCAACAGCTCAAGCGTCATTACTAGGTCTAAAATGACGTTTTGGAATTAGCAATGAAGGTGTTGGATTAGCTGCGTAGGAAATGTATTCATTCATTCATTCATTCATCCATCCGTTGATTTTAAGGACAAAAAACGGATGAAAGCCTAGAAATATATCATCTGATGATGTCTTGAGGTGTGGTAACCGTAGTATAAGTGGAATAATTGAAACAAGAAGAACTGACACAAGACACAAGACCAAATGCTGTGTGTGTGATATATATATATATATATTATCTGTTCAATCTTCACAACATTGATGTCACTGCACATCAAAAAAGCAGCTTCTCATTTCTTTGAACAAGTTGCAAATGCTTTGGTACATCCATGCAAATGATTATGTACAATTCTCTGCTGTTTATTACATTATCAATTGCTTATGTCATGTTGATCAAAATGTATTATAATTGGTTTCTGTTGGATAGTCTCACCCTCCGCAACATTTAGGCATTAGTTCATAGCATAAGTCTTTACATGCAAAATGGTTGAATAAGTTGTCATAATATGTCAAGCATATTTCTATACATTTCCATTAGACTTTTTTTCTAAATCTGTCCTGAATTGGTAAATTACTCCCAGGTGAATCTTGACTTTCTCTAACAAAGGTGCATCTAATGAACCACCAACTGGCAAGTATATATATAGCCGGAGCACAACACAATGTTACAATGTCTGACAATGGAAGGACAAGGAATTGGACAGGGTCAACAGCTAGAGAGAAGAAGAAGAGGAAGAGGAGTGAGGCTGCGTGGCGGAGGAGTTGGGAGGCAAAACAGAGGAAGAGGCAGAGGCCGAGGACATATGCGCGTTCCTGATGAGATAAGAGCCACACTTGTAGACCACGTTCTCAATCGTGGGCTTACAATGGCCGAGGCTGGTTGAAGGGTGAAGCCAAATGTTGGGAGAACAACTGTGTCCTCAATCATTCAGACTTTTCGTCAACAGAACAGGTATGTAATCTAACAATAGGAACTGTACTGTAATACTGTATACTTTCTGTAATGCTTCATACAATTTTACAGTATTCCACTTGCATTTTACAATATACAGTAAGTATGCTTGTTACGCCCCTTATGTTTTATTTGTCTTTGTTCTGTTTTGGGAAGTGTTGTATGTGTGTTTCTGTGCAGGCTGACGTCTGATTCCTGTCCTTTAACTCGTGCCCCGCCCTGCTTGATCAGCTGACTTCCTGCTACCTATGAAGATCTCCTCATCACTTCCTGCTTCAGCTTTGTGCTCATTTGCTGTGTTTACTCCTCATTGCTCTGTTACTTGATAAGTTGTGTTAGTACGACTGAAATTCTGTGTGTGTTCGTTTTGAGTGTTTACTGTGTGAGATTGTTATTTGTTTGTGCCTTCGCCAACTGTTTGTAACTTTGAGTACTGCCTGTTTGACTCTGGTTTTGGATTGCCCCTGTTTGGACTTGATTGCTGATTGTAAATATTGTATATAGTATTCTTGGGGAGGTAGGGAGACTGACGCCATTTTTTGTTGTTTTTTTGGTATAGGGAGTTAGGGAAGTTTTGTTGTATTTTCTTTTCTTTTCTTTTGTAAATAGGGAATTTAGAGGGTTTAAATATTAGTTGCTTTCTGTTTGTTATTTTGGCCTGGTCGGCTCCTGAAGTCAAATCCCCCACTTCTATTTGTAAAAAAATTGTAATACAGCGCCATCTGAACAAGAATAATGATCAACATAAACATATACTATTTAAATACTAATAAAGTGGGGTTATTTATGCTTTTATCAGTGTTTTATGATAAATCTGGTTCAATATAACATTGCGACTACAGTAAAAACACTTTTATTGTTCTAAAAACACAGATTTGTCAGCATTATCGGATTTGAGGATGTTAGAATGAACCCAAAACACACGTGATCGTTGTCATGCGGTGAATCTGGCCAATTGTGAAACAGCCATGTGGTCATCAGAGCTCCTGCAGCCGCTCTGAAGAAACTGCGCCAACTGAGTCAGCCGAATCGCTATCGCGGTACTTTGATGGCACACGTGACAGTCACGAGGCGTTGGCTCCGCCTCAAAATCCGTCTGACAAAATCCGCCGGGCGCCGTTGGACAAAATTTCTAACCGGCATGCATTGCTTCAAGTCAGAATTTGATCGAGCTGCGCAGCGCTGCGTTAAGTCGAACACGCCTATTGAAAGGTGGAGAAACAGCTGATCATAGCTGTACATGGATAGACATTTTGGTAGATGAAGTAGATAAAACGCAAACAGGGTGTAAACATTGTTTACATAATGAAAGCATGCAAAGTGCATTTACTTTTGCATGACTTGTTCAGTGTTATGTGATTTCAACTCAGTAATCCACCAGTTCCGCAGACACTCGGAAACATACGTCAAAGCCTATTTTTTACAGTGATTGGTTGTCCCTGGCATTTTGCGCTCGAGATTTGCATGAGGTTAAGGAATGCCCATCCTTTTTGACGCTCTCAGCTGCTCTCAACGCTTTCTCCACACCGCTTTCAATCCCATAATGCACCCGGTGAGTGTTTACACTCAACTTCCATAGGAATGAATGGAAAACGCTCGCTTCGCCCTGCTCGCTACGCTGTAGTGGAAAATTTAGTGCAGAGCATGCCTCTGAAAACAATGTTTACACCCTGCTTACGTTTTCTCTTCTTTTTTTAACTGGGGTTCGCAAACTAAACACTTTATTGGCATCATCTAGGGCGCCATAGTATATAATAAAAGCATGCAAAGTGCATTTAGTTTTGGATGACTTTTTCAGTGATATGTAATTTCAGTTCAGTAATCTACCAGTTCTGCAAACACTCGGAAACATACGTCAAAACCTTGCCGTGCCTACTTTTCACAGCGATTCGTTGTCACCCGTCGTTTTTTTGCTCGTGATTTGCATAAGGTTGAGAAATGCCCAACCTTTTTGATGCTCTCAGCCGCTCTCAACACTTTCTCTACGTTGCTTTCAAACCCATAGAGCACCACGCGAGTGTTTAAGCTCGCCTCACTAGGAATGAACTGAAAACACTCGCTTCGCCGCAGTCAGTGCCGCTGGCAACGCTACAACGACACTGCTTAGGGGCATGTGAACTTTAGGGCAGAGCACGCCTCTGAAAACAATGTTCACACCCTTTTGCGTTTCATCTTCTTCTTTTAACAGTGGTTCACAAACTAAACACTTTATTGGCGCCATAGATACAACCTAAAATTCAGCAAACGCCTACTTTTCACAGCAATTGGTTTTCACCCGGCCTTTTTCAGTCGAGATTTGCATAAAGTTAAGGAATGCCCAACCTTTTTGCACCGCTTTCAATCCCATAATGCACCACACGAGCGTTTAAGCTCAACTTCCAAAGGAATGCATTGAAAACGCTCGCTATGTGCCAGTGGAAACGCACCGTGAGTCTGCTATCAACAGCTCAAGCGTCATTACTAGGTCTAAAATGACGTTTTGGAATTAGCAATGAAGGTGTTGGATTAGCTGCGTAGGAAATGTATTCATTCATTCATTCATTCATTCATCCATCCGTTCATTTTAAGGACAAAAAACGGATGAAAGCCTAGAAATATATCATCTGATGATGTCTTGAGGTGTGGTAACCGTAGTATAAGTGGAATAATTGAAACAAGAAGAACTGACACAAGACACAAGACCAAATGCTGTGTGTGTGATATATATATATATTGTCACGGGCTGAAGAATCACACGACAGAGAGAGCTGAGTGAAAAAACCCCCGGAGGGTGGATTTTATTATAATACTTCGTGAAAACAGGTGCAGAAAGAAGACGTGGGGTGCTGGCGTGGCTGGTGCTCCGTCTCGGTCCTTGTGCTCGAAAGTGGGTGTCCGTGTCGTGCTCCAGTGGGCTGTCGGTCACTCGCTGCTTTCTGGCAAAGAGAGAAAATGAGTTAGTAGCGTCCAGCATGTGTGAGATCCAAGTCTGACTTGGTAGCGTGTTTCAGCGTCTTTTGTAGGCAGGTCCTGATTGGAAAGCAGCCGTGACCGATCAGCCGGTGATGGTGGTGTGCAGCTGACAATCGTTGGTTACCAGGGCGACGCTGATGAGCCCGGAGATACTCGTCACATTCCCCCCCCCTAAGCGTTGTCCTGGTCCTAGAAATGAATGGGGACAGAAGGGGTGAAGAATGGGGTGGGTGGGGAATGGCCCCTGACAGACCTGCATAAGCTGTCCAGATCCGAGAGAGTCCGTCGGCGTTGTTGTTGGTGGCCCCGGCACGATGGCGAACTTCAAAGTGGAAGTCTTGGAGTGCGAGGAACCAGCGAGTCACCCTGGCGTTGGTCTCCTTGGCCCGGGCCATCCACTGCAGGGGGGCGTGGTCGGTTACCAGGGTGAACTTGCGGCCTAGGAGGTAGTACCGCAACTCCAAGACTGCCCACTTGACGGCCAGGGCTTCCCTCTCGACGGTGGCGTAGTTTCTCTCGGCGGGGGACAGCTTTCTGCTAATATAAAGGACAGGATGCTCCTCACCTTCCTGGATTTGCGATAAAACAGCTCCTAATCCAGTGTCGGAGGCATCCGTCTGCAGCAGGAAGGGGCAGCTGAAATCCGGTGCCCGGAGCACGGGTGAGGACGTTAAGGCCACCTTGAGCTGGACGAAGGCTTCCTCGGCCGCTGAGGTCCACTGTATCTTCTCTGGCTGCCCCTTCCTGGTCAGGTCTGTCAGAGGGGCGGCTAAAGAGGAGAAGTTGGGAATAAAACAGCGATAGTATCCCGCCAACCCCAAAAAAGCTCGTACCTGGGTCTTCGTTGAGGGCTGAGGAGCTATGCGGATTGCCTCGATCTTCTTTTCTTGTGGCTGGATGAGGCCCCGTCCAACTTGGAAGCCCAGGTACTTGGCTTCTGAGAGCGCTAGGTGGCATTTGCGGGGGTTGGCGGTTAGTCCAGCCCGCCGGAGCTCCGAAAACACCCTCCGCAGACGTTCCAGGTGTTCCTCCCATGCCTCAGAGTGGACCACCACGTCGTCCAGGTATGCCGCAGCGTATGATTGATGGGGCCGCAAGATGATATCCATCATACGCTGGAACGTCGCGGGGGCCCCGTGGAGGCCGAACGGGAGGGTCCGGTACTGCCAGTGGCCACTAGGGGTAGAGAAGGCAGTCTTTAGTTTAGCGGTAGGAGTAAGAGGTACTTGCCAGTAGCCTTTTGTTAGGTCCAGCGTGGAGATGTACCGGGCCCTCCCCAAGCGATCTAACAGCTCGTCGACCCGAGGCATGGGGTAGCTGTCGAACTCGGAGACTTCATTCAGCCGTCGGAAGTCGTTGCAGAAGCGGAGGGTGCCATCCGGTTTGGGTACCATCACAATGGGGCTGGACCAAGGGCTGCGTGATGGCTCGATTACTCCCAACTTCAGCATTTCTTGAACCTCTTCCTCTATAGCCTGCCGCCGAGCTTCCGGGACTCGATAGGGCCGTTGCCTGACGATCACTCCAGGGGGCGTCCTGATGTCGTGTTGGATGACGTTGGTCTGCCCAGGGCGAGTGGAGAACACATCCGAGAACTGACCGACCAGATGTTGAAGCTCAGCTTTCTGGGCAGCTGACAGGTGGGGATTTACGTCCACAACCACGGGATCAGTGAGACTTAGGGCGGCGAGTTGGTCCCGGGTCCCGGTCCATTTTTTAAGCAAGTTAATATGATATAACTGCTCGGTTCGTCGTTTACCTGGTTGTCTCACCCGATATGTCACGGGGCCAATCTTTTCGATCACTGTATAGGGCCCTTGCCATGAGGCCAGGAATTTGCAGGCCGAAGTGGGGACCAGGACCATGACACGATCTCCTGGTTGGAATTCCCGTGGTTGTGCTGCCCGGTTGTAGTGGCGTTGTTGGGCCTGCTGAGCTTTGCTGAGGTGTTCCCGGACTAACGGCATGATCCGGTCGATTCTCTCCCTCATCTGTCGTACGTGCTCGACGACCGTGCGGTGGGGGGCAGGCTGCTGCTCCCAAGCTTCCCGGGCTACGTCCAGGAGCCCCCGAGGTTGACGGCCAAACAGGAGCTCGAAGGGGGTGAAACCAGTTGAGGCTTGGGGGACTTCGCGGATGCCGAACATAACGTAGGGGATCATGAGGTCCCAGTCCCTTTTGTCCTCCGCTGCCACTCGTCTAAGCATTTGTTTGAGGGTTTGATTAAAACGTTCGACCAATCCATCCGTCTGTGGGTGGTAGACTGTGGTCCTCAACTGGTTTACCCGCAGCAGCCTGCAAAGATCAGCCATTAGCCGGGACATGAATGGGGTTCCTTGGTCGGTCAGAATTTCAGCCGGGAGGCCGACCCGGCTTGCCAACAGAAACAGCTCCTGCGCGATGGACTTCGCCGTGGCCTTCCGTAGGGGAACCGCTTCTGGGTACCGGGTGGCGTAGTCCACGATGACTAGGATGTGTTCATGTCCCCGGGCAGACTTAGGCAACGGCCCTACCAGATCCAATCCGATGCGCTCGAAGGGCACCTCGATGATGGGTAAAGGGATGAGCGGGCTGGGGGGAGGAGTCCTAGGGGTCGTGATTTGGCAGGTCGGGCAGGCTTGGCAGAATCCCCTGACGTCGGCCTTCATGCCCGGCCAGTGGAAGCGATCGCGGATCCGCTGGAGAGTGTTCTTTACCCCTAGGTGACCTGCCATTGGATGCGCATGAGCTAATTCCAGAATCGTTTCGGTCTTTGTCCTCGGGACGACCAGCAGTTCCTTCTCCTCCCCCCTTCGCTGAGCGACACAGTATAGCAGACTGCTTCGGACGATGAAATGCGGGAGAGGATGGGGCGATGGGAGGACGTCCTGATCGTCGATGTGCCTCACTTGTGTCCAGCAATGTTTAAGGCGATCGTCCTCCCGCTGTTCTTTTCCAAATGAGCCCCCTCCGACAACCTGCTGGAACACATCAAAGAAAGGATTAGTGTTATGAGAGGGGGACTCACCATCCCTCCCGCTGTCCGAAGCAAGCAGGGCTGGCCGGCGACGGGGACCCAAGGGCCGGCTGCGAAGTCGGCGATTCCCTCTCGGGCTGGCGGGTTGGGTGACAGTGGCGAGCAGGCGCTCGAAGCCGGGCCAGTCTCTTCCCAGCAGTACGGCCACCGGGAGGTCTTTCACCAACCCAGCCTTGACAGACCAGGTACCAGGTTTAGCGGAGATGGTCACTCGGCGAGCGGGAACCTGTTGTGTGTCCCCGTGTACACACGTGATAGGTAGGAAGGTTTTCTGGCCGGGTTGGGGCGGACACAGCCGGGACTGAATGAGGGTGACCGCACTGCCGGAGTCTAGAAGCGCCCGCATGGGTTTCCCGTTCACCTTAACCTCCGCGGCCGGAGCTGCCGGTGGTGGGTCTTGATGTACGATGCAACCCGCCAGCCAGGTCCGGGGTGGAGGCGCAGATTCGGCGGTGGGCATGGGCTCGTCCGGAGGAGAGGGAATCGCCGGTCTGCTTACTGTGCGCGGGGTGCCCTCCGGCGTGCGTCGCTCCTGGCCCACCCTCCGAGGGAATGGCGGCGCTCTTTCCCCAGCCTCTCGATGGTACATAGCATCCGCCAGCTCGATCGCCTCCACAAGCTCCAAGATGGTGGTAGGATTTTTCATCCCGACTGCCTGACGCTGGGAGCGCGGCAGCGCGCGGAGGAGGCGATCAATGACCACTCGTTCCACCACCTGCTCTGCCGTGGTCTCTCCCTCGAGCAACCAGTGTTGGGCGATGCGCGACAACTCAGCTGCCTGGGCGCGGGCTGGCACGCGGACTTTGTACTCCCATTCGTGGAACTGTTGCGCTGCACAAATCGGGGAAAGACCAAGTCTCGCCAGGATTTCCCGTTTGACTTCCTTGTAATCCGCCGCAGTCCGCGGAGGAAGCGTGAAGTACGTTCGCTGCGCTTCTCCGGTTAAGAGGGGTGCCAGCGCCGACGCCCAGTCTCCCTCTGCCCAGCCTTCGCGGAGAGCCGTCGTCTCGAAGAGTTGCAGAAAAGCTTCAACGTCATCAAACGCGGTCATTTTCGATAGGAGCTGGGTGGCTTGCACACGGGGATTCGGAGGTGGAACGGGCTGGGCACGTTGGGCACGGATGGCAGCAAGTTCTTCTTCGGTGCGGCCCTGCCGAGTGGCCAGATGTTCCACAATTTGCTGCTGGCGGATACTAACTTCGGTGAGGCGCTGGAGAAGGTCTTCCATCTTCAGGGAAGAGCGCGCGCCGATGTTCTCTAAACGGTGAGTGAGAGAGAGAGAGAGAGAGAAAAAAAAGTTTTTAGTGGGGTGTCGGACTCTCACTTGCCGGTGATTCTTCCTTTAATCTGCCCGCATTCTCCACCAGTGTCACGGGCTGAAGAATCACACGACAGAGAGAGCTGAGTGAAAAACCCCCGGAGGGTGGATTTTATTATAATACTTCGTGAAAACAGGTGCAGAAAGAAGACGTGGGGTGCTGGCGTGGCTGGTGCTCCGTCTCGGTCCTTGTGCTCGAAAGTGGGTGTCCGTGTCGTGCTCCAGTGGGCTGTCGGTCACTCGCTGCTTTCTGGCAAAGAGAGAAAATGAGTTAGTAGCGTCCAGCATGTGTGAGATCCAAGTCTGACTTGGTAGCGTGTTTCAGCGTCTTTTGTAGGCAGGTCCTGATTGGAAAGCAGCCGTGACCGATCAGCCGGTGATGGTGGTGTGCAGCTGACAATCGTTGGTTACCAGGGCGACGCTGATGAGCCCGGAGATACTCGTCACAATATATATTATCTGTTCAATCTTCACAACATTGATGTCACTGCACATCAAAAAAGCAGCTTCTCATTTCTTTGAACAAGTTGCAAATGCTTTGGTACATCCATGCAAATGATTATGTACAATTCTCTGCTGTTTATTACATTATCAATTGCTTATGTCATGTTGATCAAAATGTATTATAATTGGTTTCTGTTGGATAGTCTCACCCTCCGCAACATTTAGGCATTAGTTCATAGCATAAGTCTTTACATGCAAAATGGTTGAATAAGTTGTCATAATATATCAAGCATATTTCTATACATTTCCATTAGACTTTTTTTCTAAATCTGTCCTGAATTGGTAAATTACTCCCAGGTGAATCTTGACTTTCTCTAACAAAGGTGCATCTAATGAACCACCAACTGGCAAGTATATATATAGCCGGAGCACAACACAATGTTACAATGTCTGACAATGGAAGGACAAGGAATTGGACAGGGTCAACAGCTAGAGAGAAGAAGAAGAGGAAGAGGAGTGAGGCTGCGTGGCGGAGGAGTTGGGAGGCAAAACAGAGGAAGAGGCAGAGGCCGAGGACATATGCGCGTTCCTGATGAGATAAGAGCCACACTTGTAGACCACGTTCTCAATCGTGGGCTTACAATGGCCGAGGCTGGTTGAAGGGTGAAGCCAAATGTTGGGAGAACAACTGTGTCCTCAATCATTCAGACTTTTCGTCAACAGAACAGGTATGTAATCTAACAATAGGAACTGTACTGTAATACTGTATACTTTCTGTAATGCTTCATACAATTTTACAGTATTCCACTTGCATTTTACAATATACAGTAAGTATGCTTGTTACGCCCCTTATGTTTTATTTGTCTTTGTTCTGTTTTGGGAAGTGTTGTATGTGTGTTTCTGTGCAGGCTGACGTCTGATTCCTGTCCTTTAACTCGTGCCCCGCCCTGCTTGATCAGCTGACTTCCTGCTACCTATGAAGATCTCCTCATCACTTCCTGCTTCAGCTTTGTGCTCATTTGCTGTGTTTACTCCTCATTGCTCTGTTACTTGATAAGTTGTGTTAGTACGACTGAAATTCTGTGTGTGTTCGTTTTGAGTGTTTACTGTGTGAGATTGTTATTTGTTTGTGCCTTCGCCAACTGTTTGTAACTTTGAGTACTGCCTGTTTGACTCTGGTTTTGGATTGCCCCTGTTTGGACTTGATTGCTGATTGTAAATATTGTATATAGTATTCTTGGGGAGGTAGGGAGACTGACGCCATTTTTTGTTGTTTTTTTGGTATAGGGAGTTAGGGAAGTTTTGTTGTATTTTCTTTTCTTTTCTTTTGTAAATAGGGAATTTAGAGGGTTTAAATATTAGTTGCTTTCTGTTTGTTATTTTGGCCTGGTCGGCTCCTGAAGTCAAATCCCCCACTTCTATTTGTAAAAAAATTGTTTTTTCATTAAACTATTGTTTATTTGTTTTCAAACTCCTCGGCGTCCTCGCACTCTTCCATGTAACATGAAATTGGGGGCTCGTCCTGTTTTTGTTTCTCAGATGAAACTACGCACCTTTCCATCAGCAAAACAAAGTAATTTTAGCGTTATTCAGCTTATTGTTTGCCTGGGGTTTTTACTCTGTGTGGGAGGAAAATTAGGTTGCGTGATGTCGTGGAAATTCGAATTGGATAAATTTACGATCGCGCCCACACACGAACAATTTGAAAAGTGCCGTAAGGATGATTTATTATTAATCGCTGATTTCTTTGATATAGTGATGTGCGATACCACTGGTTTCCTATCCGATCCGATACCAAGTAAAATGAAGGCGAGTATCGGCGATACCGATCCGATACCGATACTTTGCCCAAAAATTACTGTTTGGGAAATTAAAGTAACAAGTAGTGTACTCAAAAGTGTCACTTCATACTGAATACAAGACATATTATGGGTTCTTCTTGTTTATTGATGAAGAATTATCATACAAAAAAAGAGCCAACTTACATATTTATTGACAGCATCTGAGCATGTATATCTTAAAACGCCTGCCTGAACATCTTAACATAAAACAATAAACATTCACACTTTTTGGTTTAGTGACATGTTAATCCAGCCCCCTTGAAGATTTTTAACCTTCCCTCAAAATTTCTCTCATTCACAGGTTTTTGTTTAGGAACAACAACATATTAACAGTTTTTCCTTTGAGTCTGCTCCTTTTTTTGCTCACAACCTCGCCTGCCTTTGAAAAGATTCTCTCTGCAGGTACAGAAGAAGCAACGATTCCCAGGTATCTGACTGCAAGTTTACTCAGGGCTGGGAAGGTTTGTTCATGCTCTTGCCACCAAAGTAGTGGATCCTTATCTCGGGGAATTAGGTTTTCCTCTGAGTACCGACGTACTTCAATGAGTACATCAGTGGAAGCTGACCGATGATGTTGGCATGACAAAACCTGTTTGTCAAAATTGGTCCATATCCCTCCTTTGGTCGCAGCTGGACCAGATGGTGCAGGACCCTGATTAGACCCTGAGGTAGAAGGCACTGAGGTAGAGCTAGCAGTAGGCATTGAGCTTGGAGTTAAAGTGAAAGCTGACTCTCCTGTCTGACAAACTTCCTGCATTTCAGCGCAGAGGCGTTTTTTCATTACCTCAACATTGTCTTTGTCTCGAAATCCAAGATGTTTAAACCTAACATCTAGAAAGGTACTGGCAGCTAGACAGTGAATGCTCTCAATACTCCTAAATCTGCGCTGACACTGCTGTGCTAGCTGTGTGGCAAGTGGACTGCCCTGACGTTCACAAGCTGCCACTGACCTGTGAATGAGTGCCACGAGTGGAATCACTTTGGACACTGAAACATGTTTTGCAGCTGAAATGTCCCGGGTTACTTCTTCAAATGGTTGGAGTGTGTCAACTGTTTGCTTTATGAAGGATAATTCTCCCACGTTTAAGCACAGTGCATTTTTTCCTAAAAGGCAGAGGGCTGTGGTTACAGCTTCATTTTGCTCATAGAGCCTCTCTAGCATGTAAAAGACAGAGTTCCAGCGGGTCTCTACTGACTGAATTAGCTTGTGTTCTGCTATTTTCAGCTGTTTCTGAATATCCCTGAGCTTCTCTGTGGCCTTACTGCTGTGGTGAAAAAAGGAGACAATCGCACTGCATTTTTCCAGGACCTTCACCATTTCTGGGACATTTTTGAGACTGTCCTTTACAACTAGATTTAGTGTATGTGCAAAACAAGGATGATGCCTCCATCCTGCCCTGTGTACTGCTGCAATCATATTTGCAGCATTATCTGTCACAACTGCAACCACTTTCTCAGTTATGCCCCATTCTTCTGTGATCCGCCTAAGCTCTAAGCTGATATTATCAGCTGTATGCTGCCCATGGAACACATGGGTTTCCAAAACAAATTCCCTCATTTGCCAGTTTTCAATGACATGACATGTTACAGTCAAATATGCCTCTGTGGACACTGAAGTCCACATATCAGTGGTAAGTACGACACTATTAACATCTTGCAAAGATGACTTTACTTTCCCTTTACACTCATCATACATGTTTACAAGATGAGTCTCTGTGAGCTTTTTTCTTCCTGGGAGTTTGTACTTTGGATCAAGAGCTCTCACAAATCCCTGGAACCCTTGGTCCTCCACTATAGACAGGGGCTGGAGGTCTTTTGCTATCATCTCTCCCAGGCATCTTGTGAGTTCTGCTGCTCTTGGGGAATTATCTACAAATAATATAGAATATAAAGGGCAAATTAAATGATAAACTGCATTGAATGCTTGATCTTACTTGATCTATGAAACCAAACTTTTAAAATAGCTTCCACAAAGTAGAAAGGAAATGGTACTTTACATACAGTTTCTATTTTATAAAAAAATGCTGTGACTCAAATTGAAATGGCTAGTACAATACATAATTAGAGAAGTACTATAATAACTTCATAATTGTCAGAACCCACATTTTGACATTTCTATTTAACCATCAGTCAAAATAAATGAGATGGAGAATAATACAACTGAGAATTATTCAGCAGAGTAGATCATTTAAATTACATTGACAAGGCTGCATTGGACTTTACAGTACGTTTGCCAGGAGAAGTATTTGATAGGTAAGAAGACAGATAATATTGTATCAATAGAATAATTCTCAGTTGTATTATTATCCATCTCATTTGTTTTGACTGATGGTTAAATAGAAATTTAAAAATGTGGGTTCTGACAATTATGAAGTTATTTTGGTACTTCTCTAATTATGTATTGTACTAGCCATTTCAATTTGAGTCACAGCATTTTTTTTATAAAATAGAAACTGTATGTACAACCAAAGTTCTAAAACAAATTTGTTTTAACAATTCAGGGAACTGCCGTTGTTTTATCATTGTCACAAAAACCCAAGCCCCCAAAATATAGCCACATCGCCTCATTTTCTCCCTAGTCTGTACCTGGATATTGCCTGCCTGCTGCACCAAAGGACTCTGAAAGCGATGTCTGTCTCGCCCTAGCAGCACCTGTACCTCTCCTTTCCTCCTCCTCTGACCGCCTCGTCATGACGTTGTCATATTCTGTCTTGTGATTTATATGTAGATGTTTGATTAGGTTTGTGGTATTACCACAGTACCTCACTGTTTTGTTACACGTGTCACAAACCGCATCGTTTGAGTTTATGGAAGTGAAGTAGCTCCACACATAACTTCGCTTGCGTTCAGCCATATCCAATCCGTCGGACTGATAGCGTGACTGAACAACATGTGCCAGGCAGCGGACTGAGTGGCTATAGCGTGCTCTGCAGTTGTACAGTGCCATATTACGCACATGACTTGGCAGGCGGAAGAACAAGTAGTTCCGACTAAGTTGGCATTATTCAGATAAACTAGGGTAATTGTGGTTACTTTCCGCTGTATTTCTATTTCCAATAAACTACATATTTGCTTCAAATTACTGAAATATCGATATTTTGATAAGATAATCGATTCTAGAACATACAAAGCTGGTATCGGAGATATCGATATTTTAGTATCGATCCGCACATCACTACTTTGATATCGTCGTTCCGGGTCCTGCACTAAAGAGGGTGATTAAAGAACGTTGCACAGGGAGCTCGTAAAGCAAAGGATATTGCCAGAAGCGGGTGTGGTTTCGGGTGTTGCTTCTCACCTTTAACTATCTTAAGGTTTGGGTGCTGCTGAGGCGGAACTCAAATCTGACGTAGTCTTTGGCATAGATCCCGTTCCCCCGTCTTCACCGGATGACAAAATGTTGGCGGTCCGCTTGAAAGAATTAGAGCTGGACTAGTCGCCAACAATATCAAAGTCAGCAGATCCGAGCTCTTGAGCTTGAGACGCGGCGTGACGTTCGTATGAAAGAGCTCGAGCTCCAGTTAAAAACTGGTCAACCTCCGAGTCCCTCTCTGGAGGCAAAAGGGAATATAATTCCTGTACCAGTGAGTGCATCCTCTCCTCTCCCTGCGGCAGCGCCGCAAAGTGCACCGGTAAGTTCATCTGAATTCGATATTAGTAAACAAATCTCGTTAGTTCCGTCGTTCAGAGAGAGTGAAGTTGACACGTACTTCACTGTTTTTGAGCGCATCGCGACCACATTACAGTGGCCTAGAAATATTTGGCCTTTGCTTTTGCAGTGCAAACTGTTAGGAAAAGCACAGGAGGTGTGCTCTGCCTTGACGCTAGAACAAAGTTTGGATTATGATGCGATTAAAGCGGCAGTGTTACGTGCGTATGAGTTAGTTCCGGAGGCTTATCGTCAAAAATTCAGAAGACATGTAAAAATCCCCAGTCAAACGTTTGTTGAATTCGCTCGTGAAAAGACTACTCTGATTGAGAAATGGTGTAATGCTAGTAAGGTCACAACTTTTGAACAGTTAAAAGTTAATCTTGGTTGAGGAGTTTAAAAATTGCATCTGTGAAAAGATTGTTGTCTATTTGAATGAACAGAAGGTTTCCTCTCTTGCTGTTGCTGCTGTCTTTGCAGATGAATTTGTACTCGCACACAAAGTTGCTTTCTCGTCACCATGTTCTTTAGCACGCACTTCAGTAGATCGTCCTAATTTTAAGCGTACGCAAAAAGACGAACAACCGCTCGACCCTCTTTTGGCAGCTCGAGAATGTTATTATTGTCATGAAAAAGGACATCTGATTGCTGCTTGTCCAGAGCTACAGCGAAAGAACCAGCGGAAAGCTCAAAATGCGTCTAAGAGTGTAGCTTTCGTTCGTGTCCCCTCTTCTGAGCAATTAAACTCTGTTGACCCGACGTTTGAACCGTTTGTTTATGATGGAGCTGTTGCTTTGTCTAATTCTGATTCTGAGTTTAAACCTGTGCGTATCTTAAGAGATACGGGTGCTGCGCAGTCGTTCATTTTAGCAAGTACACTACCGTTCTCTTCTCAGTCTAGCTGTGGGTCTGATGTGTTGATTCAAGGAATTGAGTTGGGGATTGTGAGAGTTCCTTTACACAGCATTTACTTGTGTTCTAATATTGTGACTGGTTTAGTCAACGTTGCTGTACGTTCTCAATTGCCAGTGAAAGGGATTTCCCTTATTCTTGGAAACGATCTAGCTGGAAGTAAAGTTTCTACTTTACCCGAGGTTGTTGATCTACCGTGTGCATCTGATAAGCATGATGTGTTAGTGCAAGAGTTTCCCAGTGTTTTTCAGTCATGTGTTGTCACTCGTGCACAAGCCCGTAAGTTTGAGGATGAGGTTGATCTTTCTAACTCATTTTTGGGTTCAGAAATGTCAGATTCGAAGGCTGAAGTTGAAAATGAGTGTTCCTCAGATGTGGTTGTTCAGCCTAGCTTTGATTTTCCTTTCAGTAAGCAACAATTAATTAGTGCTCAGAAAGCTGACAAAACACTGTTGGCGTGTCGATCCTCTGTAGTAGATGAGTCCGATTTGTCTAAATATGCTATTGCCTATTTTCTAGATGATGGTGTACTCGTGCGAAAGTGGAGTCCTGACCGTGGGTACATATTAAGTCTAGCCCATGATCACAAACTTTCAGGACACTTAGGTGTTAGAAAAACTTATCATAACCTCTTGAAACATTTTTTTTGGCCAGGAATGAAATCCTCTGTCTCACAGTGACATTTTATCTTACTCAATTTTGTTTTGCATTACTATATTTTTTCCCCACATAGGACTGCAAGACAACTTCACAGGGATGGCAGAGGGCCCCTTTTCACACCTGAACAGTAGGAGGCTATTTGCGCCATGCTTGTAGAAAACAATGCTCAAGGGAGATAAAGAGTGCCATTATAGAGGACAACAACATATTTGAAAACATCCAAACAGTCAGCATCTCATTGACAGGGTGCTGAAAAGACACCAAATGAATATGAAGCAGCATTTGAAAGAAATGGTGAAAGAGTGAAGGAGCTGCGCTACCAGTATGGACAGGTAAACCACGTATAAGCATGCAGCAACTGTACCTCACAGTAAACAGTACAACATCGTATAGTGATATACAGTACAGTAAGTGTGACCTTTATACATTTGCTATGGCTGTAGAAAAAAACGATGCAATTTGTGCTTGTAACTATATCTTGGCCAAAATGAAAAAGCATGTAATTCATAAAACTCATTTTGTGTCTTCTGGATATAGTGTATAATGGAACTGGAAGCAAGTGAACCACCGCACAGCTTCATCTACATTGACGAGGCTGGTTTCAACCTAACAAAACGTAGAAGGCTTGGTCGAAATATCATTGGCCACAGATATACAGTTGATGTGCCAGGCCAATGGGGCGGGAACATAACCATGGGTGCTGCGAGAATAAGAATGGTGTGCTATGTCAGTTTCCATCGCTCCAACATCATCAGGCAATGGTTTGCGGCCCACAACAGGATGCTGATGGAGTTCCTTTAACCCTATTCTCCATTCCTTAACCCCCACTGAGGAATTTTTCTCAGCATGGAGATGGAAAAGTATACGATTGCCAGCCACATACACAGATGACTCTTCTGGCTCCCATGGATGCAGAGTGTGATGACATCACAGCAGATGACTGCAGAGGCTGGATAAGACACTCTAAAAGATTCTTTCCATGCTGCGTTGCAAGAGAAGATATTCATTGTGATGTGGATGAGAATTTGTGGCCCAACAGACAGGAACGTTAGGAGGTGTGGGAAGACTGCACTGTAATTCCTATAGTACTGCATGTACAGTTTTCCCTAAGGAGATTGTCCTATGTTCACATTTCTTCTTTTTTTCTTTGTGCTATGCAGTGCTGTCTTTTCTTTTCTGTATCACAACGACATGGTCTGTCAACAAATTACAGTACAAACAATAAAAGTGTAAATGTGAATCTTGTCCAGTGTCTTGCAATCAAACTCCCACATACACTAAGGTATAACTTACAATTTACAATAATTGTCATCAAAACTTTAGCCATAGTTTACCCTCCAAAGTACACTGTTATACTGACAACATGACTAAACAATTTGACTGTCTTATCCGTACACAATGACACAAGGACTTGTCATTCTGATGGCACTGACATGTCACGTTGTTCCAAGGATGAGACCAAAGACCGATATTAGATGCAAACCAATATGGATTTTTATTGACAATAGTGAAATATTGGAGTGCAGATATAGATTGAGCAGAGAGATGCTTATCTGAAAGTTCTTGTATGGTTTTGAGTGAAGTCCAGAGTTTGTGGGGTAAACACAGCAATGAATCCAACGTGTAGCAAGGGAGAGTCCAGGGAGGAGAAAACATTCAGGTGTGAACTGTAGACCAGACAATTGCTGGGGGTTTATATAGGGCGGTGCTAAGTGGGAACAGGTGATGGCAATCAGTACTCAGGTGACTGGGAATGGGTGTGCTGTGACATAGATAGTGGGGGTGGCTGTGGTGAATGCCTGACACATGTTCATTGACACAGATATTTATTTTTGAGAGATAAAGTAAGGATTTTGAGCAAGAGACTGGCTTTTGCAGGTAATCCATGGTGTTTTGCTATTTGTATGAATTGTTTTGAGAAATGCACTTACTGTTTTGCAAATGTCAAGGATGATTCGAGAAATGTACCAAAGCGACTGAGGAAAAACTGTAAATTTATTTTTTTTATAAATATTCTTTTGTGTGGTAACAAATTGCTGAAATAATTTTTTTCACAATGCACACTGATGCGAAGCAGCTTCACAGAAATGTATACTTTCAATGTTTAGAAAAATATGCTCCACATTTAACAGTTAACAGCTTTACATTTGGTGACACTAAATAAATCAACCATATTGCTATCAAATGTCCTACCATATTACCTTTTTTGTGAGAACACATAATAGTTAGCAAGGTGAAACTGAAACCGAGTGCAGATGTTTTATTAAGAAAATAAAATAATCATTTAAAAAAAGGTTTAAATATGAAGAACAGGTATCAGAACAACATTTTACACAATTACCACCAAACAATGATATTGAGGCATCAACTGGAGCATATACATAAAATGAATAATGGGCAAAAAAGAGACAGTTCTTCACGTGATTCATGTCTCTATACCTCAGAAAAGACTTATGTCCTTTGCAGGGCAGACATGTATTTGGTGCAACTAACATACAGTAAATAATCAAACAGCAGTGCGAAGCCTATCACCAATATCTTATTGTTCCTGTTAACAACAAAACAAAAGAACAGTTTTACTTAATAGCACTTTCATTGTTATACTGTTCTTTGACTTTTATTGTTCTATGGCAACATTTTGATGCTTTATTATACATTTCAAAAACAAGCATTTGTGCAGTAATATTACGTAAAAGTTTAATTTCTCTTTCTTTGTCAGATGTATTACCATTCTTCGTCCATAGATCTGGTGATCTGTGGTTTGGGTTCATTGTCACCATCCTCCTCATCATAATCCGTTTTATTACCATCACCACAATCACCATCATCATCATTATTGTCATCCAGTGTTGGACCACTTGTAGATGTAAAGGAATTGAAAACAAACTTTTATTTTGAAACCTTTGAAAACAAAGGTTTTATTTTGTGAAACCTTATGGAATAACCACTTTATAAAAGCAATAAGCCTTGTGAAGCCGTGGTTTACAGTGAATTTATAACAGCTAAGGGGGTCGCGTCGCTCCTAGTGCCCCTTATCTGTTATAAATTCACTGTAAACCAGCTTTGTGGGGCTTATTGTTTTAATAAAACATTTGCAATAAACACTGTACTATTCCATAAAAATAATAGTTGTTCATTTTGGTTATAAAAATGAATACATAAAACGAACAAAGCAATATTGCAGACTTATAAAATTATACCTCTTTCTTGACACTAGTGATTGACTACTGGCTAACCGGGGTGACATAAGGCCAAGTTATCATCTGTTCCCTTCGGCTGAGTGCTGTGTTGGTGTATGATAACTCCACTTCTCTGAAAATATGAACACCCCAGTAATTCAATGTTTGAACCTGTTTTTAAGAAATGCACTTCCTTCCCTTTAAACCTTGATGTATGAAATTAAACAGGATATTCATCAAGGAAAATTTTGGAATGGGATTTGATTTTATGTATTGAGACCGACAGTATTATGAATATCAGATAGATAGATAGATAGATAGATAGATAGATAGATCATTTACAAATAAAAACAAGAGTATTAAAATGAACAGTTGTACCTGGGTCTCCATGCTACTTGTACATTACTGGCAAAGCTTAGGTGTATGGTTTATTATTGCAGATGTGTGATGATGTATGTCAAACTAAAACCAAAATAATATGAAGTTGGTTCCATATTTGCTCAAAGGCACTAGGCTATGCATATTTATACATCTTTCAGCAACCCTAACAAACCTCCTCCCTTCAGAACTGACTCTATCATCCATGTAAAACAATTGCCTTGTGCAACCAAGGCAGTTCAACCACATAGTGGCAGTACAACCATTCATTTCATAAGAAATGAAAGCTAAAAATAAAGAAAGAGAAAACTGAGTGCTAATGCAAATAAGAATTAAATGCACTTGAGTTACTTTGAAAAAGCACATAATCTGTGTATATTAAACTATTTATTAAAGGGAATTAAACTAAAGAAATACCTTTCAACATGCACATCCTCCCATCACAACAAAACATGAGGGCACATAAACAGTTTATGGATACAGTTCCACAAATATGTAAGATTTACTGAAAAAAATTAATGTAGTAAACAGTGCTGAAAAAGACAAATGTTCACAATGTGGGCTTAAAACTCAGATTCTGCAATTTTGTCACTTCCTCTTGGTGAACATTTGACCAAACATCTTTCCCACAGAGGACAAACTGTTTACAGTAAGCCATCAACTCATTTCCTCATGTCATTTCAATTTTTTGTGTTTTTATTTTTCCGTTGAAGACTGTTTAAATCTTCACAATAGTTCATAATGACCAAAGGCCGATCATGATGATTAAGAAACATACACTGTAAAAAACAATTTGTTGAGTCAACTTAAAATAATTTGTAACCTGGCTGACTTAAAATTTTAAGTTCAGTCAACTCAAAAAAAAAGTTTATTCAACTTGAAATGTGAAATTACTTAGATAAGTGACAACTTAGATATTTGAGTTGAGTTACTTACCCATCTGTTAAGTTTAGCAAACACAAATATCTCAGTTGTTACTTAGTACAACTTAACATTTCAAGTTGAATAAACTTATAGTTGAATGAACTTAAAATTTTAAGGCAGCAGGGTAACAAATTATTTTAAGCTGACTCAACAAATTGTGTTTTTTATTTTTTACAGTGATGAGAAGCAATGACATGAAGTGGACGTGAAGATTATAGGTGAATAATGAGTTTATTTAATATTGATAGCAGTGAATTTTGGCCTGTTCCTCACAGAAAATTAAAGTATTGTATTAAAACAAATAAAGAAAAAAAAAAGAAAACAAAATAGCATAAGAGCAAATAATGACAGAATTTTCAGTGTTGGGAAACTATTCCTTTAAAAAACAGCAGAAAGTTGATTCTTCACATCTGTGATTCTGTCTTAACAGAGCTTTCTGGTTCCAGAGAGGTTTAAAAGCACATTCTGCGGTGAACGATGGATTTAGTGTCAATTCGGTGGACTACCATAAATGAAAAATACAATTAAAGGGGCATTATTTTATTTGCAAGAATAAGACCACAGCCAAGAGGGAGACTTACTATCTATCATTTAATCAGCGATTTGTTGGAACAGACAATATCAGTAAATCTCCATGACTCAAATCTTTGCTCTCTCTCAGCATCTTGACTTGACGTCAGATCCTGGAAACAAAGACAGAGGGAAGCACTTGAATTCAGTTTACCACAAAATGTCACTACAGTCAGTCCTAACCCAGTTTCACATCCTCCACTCTTCATATGTAAGCGGTGTAAGTAGTCTATGCATATGGGGACATTAACTATACACTTCCTAATGGATTTAGTTGGTCTGTAAGAGCTAAGAGCACTGTCATTAATTATCTTGCTCATGCAAAGGAGCCTGGGAACATTATGCAACTGACAAAGAGACAAGACATCTGGCATTTTCATAGATAAGACCGTCCTCAGAGAGAAAACATCACTTGTCTCAGTTTTATTCTTCCAGTTAACACAGTCAGATCTGAAGATACTTGGTAGGTTAAAATCTACCAAGAAAGCAAGGTGTTGTTTGTTATGACAGGTCACTGGTATGACGCACACAGTGTATGTGAAAATGAAGCACAGACCTCAGAGATGATTACGATAAATGGATGAGAAACACATGACCAGTTTTGAGAATCCACGTGTAGGACCCATCACAGGTATTCAAGTGTTTATAACTATGGTCTATTTTTTTAATCCACTGACAGCACTTTGTGCTTTTTTTTTTTTTGTTTCATAAGAATACACAATGAGATAAAAATATTTATTCCTGGAAACCTTGATGAGAATTAAAGTCACAATTGGGAAAAATGGCAGGGTTCATGTTCCATATAAGATTCAAATACATACTAAACTAGATTTATTTTTTTATTTTAATTTGTTCTTTTGCAAGAGAAAGGGGATGGGTGGTTGTTGGCAAGAAAACAGGATTTAGAAATGCTGTGATTGTTGATTTGTACCTTCATTGGCCATATGAGTGGTTCAGTGGTTCTTTAGCTATAGCATCTCTCTTCTTCATGTTAATTCTTCATGTTAAAGTCCTGAAAAAAATTGTTTGTAAGGTGATGTGAGATGCATTTAAAGAGATAGTTCACCCAAAAATAAAATTCTGTCATTAATTACTCACCCTCATGTCGTTCCAAACACATAAGGCTTTTGTTCATCATCAGAACACAAATTTAGTTTTTGATGAAATTTGAGCGCTTTCTGATTTCTTCTCCTCCATATCAGTCTTCGACACACAATCAGACACAGAAAGTATTTTTGTAGCTTCATAAAAATACAGTTCAGCCACTGCCATCACATGGACTATTTTAACAATGTCCTTACCACCTTTTTGGGCCTTGAACATGTTGTGTTGCTGTCTATGCAGGGTCAGAAAGCTCTCGGGTTTCATCAAAAATATCTTAATTTGTGTTTAGAAGATAAACGAAGGTCTTGGAGGTTTGGAACGACATGAGGGTAAGTAATTAATGACAGAATTTTCATTTTTTGAGTAAACTATCCCTTTTGGCTGTTCGGTCAGAGCAAGATGACAAAAAAAAAAATCATCTTTTTTTTTAACTCCAAAAAATGATGAATAAAGAATTTGTGTGATAATGTCTTTTTGTTCAATTTGTGAATGTACTGTAAATGTAATTGTTTTATATTCTATCATAATTGGACAATACTGTCATATTTTGTACAGGACATAAATAAAGCTTTGACAGTTGAGTGCATGAAGTGTCCAACATTCCACTTTTTTTCAGTTAATCAAGTGCAGCATCGGGGTACACAAATTAGGGTGCATCCTAGGATGGTGTCCAAAATTTCATACTTTCTGAGCAGGTACTTCTTTTGAATAATTATATATGAAAGTGAGGCCATGTAGTAGGAAATACATCTAATGACAAACCATCAGATGACTTGCTCCCAGTAAGTCAGGACAGGGGACAGGGGATTGCTGGACTTTGGATCTTCTTAACCCAGAGAACATGTCATTTCCCATTTCATAGCAAGTCACTGAGGTAGTTAAAAATCTCTGAAATGGCAAGCCACAAGGTGAGGCCAAGATTCACCCTGAGGTACTGAAGGCCCTGGATGAAGTCAGGCTGCAGGCGGTCTGAGTTGACACACCTATTTAACATCACATGACAATTTGGGACAGCACCTGGTAATTGGTGGCTCCCTTATTAAAAGGACTGGGGAGTGTGAAAGACTGTTTTTCAATTTTAGAGGAATCACACTCCTCGGTCTGCTTGACCTATCGTTAAATCTTGGCTGGAGGATGAATAATGTGGATTCGGTCATGGCTAGCCGTGGACCAGATTTTTACCCTGATGAGACTCCTGGAGGGGGCGTGGGAGTTTGCTTATCCAGGTTACATGTGTGGGAGGCACTTCAGGAGTATGGAGTATTGGAGCCACAGGGTGTGAAACAAGTTGCATTCGTATTTCCTGGAGTAAGTCAGGCTTGTTCCCAGTGTCCCAAGTCGGGACAGGGGCCCAGAGAACATGCCCTCACAACAGGAGTAATGTTGACTGTAGCATTTCTCTAGCAGAATTCACTGAGGTAGTTAAAAAGCTCCAAAATGGCAAGCCACCAGGTAAGGACAAGATTCACCCTAATATACTTAAAGCCCTGGATGAAGTCGGGCTGTCTTGGTTGACACACCAATTTAACATCACATAGCAATTTGGAACAGCACCTGGTGATTGGCTGATGGGTGTGGTGGTTCCCTTTTAAAAGGGGGACTGGAGGGTGTAGTTTTGTCAGTATTAGGGGAATCACACTCTGCCTGGAAAAGCCTATGGCCGAGGAGTATCTGACCTATTTTTTAAGCCTTGGGTGGAGGATTGACAATGTGAAATCTGTCCCGACTGTGGAACAGTGGACCAGCTTTTTACCCTGATCAGAGTCTTGGAGGGGGCATGGGAATTTTCTTATCCACGATACATGTGTTTTGTGGACTTTGAAAAGGTATATGATTACGTTCCCTGTGATGTCTTGAGGGGGTCACAGTGGGAATATGGGGCATCAGAGTTGGATATTTATGGACAGGATCTCAAAGTCCAGGTGGGGGTCTGAGGGTGTCCAGTTTGGGGGACTTACTGGGGCATCTCTGCTCTTTACAGATGATGCTGTCCTGATGGTCTCATCAGGCTGTGACTTTCAGAGAAGCCAAGTGAGAAGCGGTAGGAAAGAGGGTAAGCACCTCCAAATCCAAAGCCATGCTTCTCAGTTGGAAAAGATGAATTACCTGCTTCAGGTAGGGAGTGAGTTATTTCCCCAAGTGGAGGAGCCCAAGTATCTCAGGGCTTTGTTTATGAGTGAGGGTAAGTCTAATCACAAGACTGATAGGCAGATTGTTGTGGCAGAAGCCATTGTAATGGACCGCCGTGGTGAAGAGGAAGGTGAGTCTGAAGGCAAAGCTCTCTATATTATCTGATCTATGTTCCAATCCTCACCTATGAGCATGAGCTTTGGGTAGTGACTAAAAGAACAAGACTATGGATACAAGCATTTTAGTATTCTGTTCAGGATGTCAGGGCTGACCCTGGAAGCTTGGGTGTGAAGCTTGGACATCTTGGAAGGAATAGAGATGCTGCTGCTCCACACTGAAAAGAGCCAGGGGGCGGGGGAATGTGCAGTTTTGGATGCAGCCTAGGAGTTTCCCACTTGAAATTGTGGTGGTGTTTATAGTTGTTCAACTTGTAAATATCTACATAGATATTTACAAAAATATTTATAACACAGTGGTGTTTGATGTTGTACTGCCATCTATGGACATGAACACTCAAACTAGGGAGTTTTACAAAGCAGTCTACAAAATAATAATTCCACTGCCTGTCCAACAAAAAAGAAACAACTTCTAAGGATTTCCTCCATCATCAGATCTTTCCACCTTGGATATGCCATACCAATGTTTATGGTCATTTTTTGTATTTGCCGGTTATTCTGTCTATTGGCTTTTCAGCTTTCTTGCGCATGCACTGATTCTCCTGTTGTCTCCATTGGAAAAGCACAAAACGTATTGTGTTCCATTGTCTAATTCTTGCTCCTCACATCTCCAAACACTACGCTAGCATATTTACAGTGCAGCAGCCAATGAGCGTGGGGATTCTCTCCAATATTTAGTAAAACTCTGCTGGTCAAACTACTGAATCAACTTTTAATATGTAAGAACTGCTGTGCAATAAATCACAGTTTCAACAAGTTACTAAAAAGCCTAGTTTAAAGCCAACATAAAATGCCATTCACAACTATTTTACATCTTGATTCTATTTCCAAGTTCAAGTTTTTAGAGTGGGTCTTAAATTTAATTCATTCATACCGGAAAAGAGCTAGGTGGGAACGGAGGGAGGAGTTGAAAAATTATTTGAGCTGAAAGATTATGTGTAATTTTAGACAGATGCATTTACATTGTGACTGTGCCCCAGATGCAATCATCAGGAACTGTCTCTGTAAAGGTGTGAACCAAATGGTCCATACATTTAGAATAACAAAGGAACAGCATTTCTCAGGAACTTCTTGTAGATTGCAGGATCTCCAGTGGGAGGTCCAGACAGTATCTATTGTTTCTAGACATTTGTCTTTAGGTATAAAGTTCTGTCTTACAGACAGAACTATGGGAGAAGCTATGCAGAAGCTAAGGAAAAGCTATGGAGAACTTTGGAAGAAACTAAGAAGGAGCTTCGGACCCTTACAAGGGTTAAGATCTAGAAGACGGCTATGCTACACGACTTTCTTCAATAAATCCTTCTCCCCACAAGAACTCTGGTCAAGCTTACTTATTTTATGTATTAGAGAAATTGAATACATATGGCGAGCCACCCAAACCACTGATCAGTCAAATACAGCAAAATCTTACAGAGCAGCTGAAAAGTTGTTTATTTCAGAGTGAGCGCAGCATTTTGCTGAAAGTTAAGAACACAACCGCTTCTTTTATTTTGAACAGAGCACACAAACAAGTCACACACAATAAAGCAAGGAATGTGCTTTAAGTAAATAGGGTCTATTATGTAACGCAAGCAGCTAAGCTTTAGTACAACAACAAACTATCGATTGTCAGTGAACTGATTGTGATGTTGTGCATGTGATTATGCCCCACAGTGCCAGTAATGGAAGGCTCAAAGAATGCGTGGCTCTGTTTTGTTTAGACAGTCTGACAGTCTGCAATGCCTCAGCTAATCACAGTTTGTGGCTTTACTGAGAAAGCCATAAAGGAAAGTGCATTAGACAGCATTCTGAGGACAAACTGGCCATTGACGTATTCCAGATTTCACACTTCCGTTCCACTAAACCATGTGATGCTTTCTGTTTATTATTTGGGATATCTTGCTAAATAACAGACTTATTTGTGTTTTATTTACCTATTTGAAATGAGAGACTGGACTGTTCGCTGGAAAGCATTTTGTATGGGTGCGGTGTACTGTTTTATATTAGGTTTAATCTGAGTAAAGGAGCATGTTTATAGTGTTGAGTCTGCTAACACAGACCATAATTTGTATCCTGCTTGAAAAAAGCTTTTGAGAAGCTTTTCTCACTTTTCACTAAACAAAGGAATAAAATCTCCCAGCGGTCAAATCATCTGTCTAAATTTATCTCCTTCATGTAAATGACAACATCTGTTTCAAAGAAAGAAGAAACAAAGAATTCATGTTTCAAATTAAGTCTACGACCACAATGTGCATGTAGTAATACTGGTTGTTTGGCACATCAAAGCATTAAGCCAGTGGTTCTCAACAGGGGGGGCGCGGAGGGATCGGAAGGGGGGCGCAAATCATGGATCGCGGAACCGGGGGGCCGCCCGGGCCTGGGCGCGAGTAACTTTTGACGTACAAAAATACATAGGCTATAGACTCATATAGATTATTCATTGAAAGGTCGCGATCTCGATTCAAACTCACGCAATCTTACTGCTATATGATGATGATTTTCATTGATATTGATGATATTCTTTGAAATCGCAACCGCTGATTCAGAGAGAGCTCTGCTCATGTAAGTTAAGCTTTGTTTGAACAAGCTTCACGACCAGGATACACGGTATAGGTTACATTTCTGTGTTGCAAACATTGAATAATAATTAAAGTATTCGGATAAATGCTCATTAGAGCCCTGCACGGGCCTCATATATATTTCCTAGCCCGGCCCTTGTCCGACAGCTTATCAGAATTATCGGCCCGAGCCCGTCTTTTCCCCCCTTCTCCCAAAACAGCTTATACTACTCTTTCAACTATTGAAAGTTCAGTTTTGTATGTAATGGTAAAGTGATTTTATTTCGTTTCATTATTTTGTTACGTTAATTTAGAAAAACGTTTGGAGCATTTTTGTTCATTAAATATAGCCTAAAGTTTTTGTTTTTTAAAGTAAGGACTGTTTGATCAATTTTGCCTTCTCAAATCATCACGACTTGTTTAAAATAAAATCTATAGATATAGGCCCAAAAGAGTTCAAGTATAAAACAATGTTAGTTGCAATGTTAAACTTAGAGAAATGTGTGCTATTAGACACATACCCAAATTTGTGCGGAGAGTGGAAGCTAAAGGCGCATTGCAGGACATTGAGGCGCCAGCGCGATGACTTGCATTGTTTTTTCAGTGGAAACAATTTAAAATATTCCGTCATTTTTGCTCATAATACATCTTTCGCAACTGTTAAGGGTCAACTTTTATTTGTGTGCATTCACAGCATCAACAAAACGTTGCAAACGGTGCTTTTATTAAATAAAGAAAACAAACATTATGCGCTTTCTGTTGCCTCAACAGGAGCGCTTCACAAATTGAACCGAAACTCAGCAAATGCATACCTCACAGACATGATACATATATCTAGAGAACGCTTGAATTGATTAATTGACGAAATAAAACAAACACTCTGTCACAAAAACTCTTTCTATATGTAATCTGTAAAGATGCATTTCTCTAAGTTATTTTAGTTATTAATTCAGAAGTTATTTTACAGTGTAACTGGCTTATATTGTCCACATGAGCGCTGCACAACAATTGATCATGACGTGATCGAGGGTCTTGGACCTGTTTAATGCTACGTTTAAGCTTTCTTTCAGCCTCTGAAAATTCTGAAAGAAAGCAATGAGAGGACAGATAAGTGACCGATAGCGCGCCTGACTGACAGATAAACCACGAGCTCTTATATCAGTGTTGTTGTTAATGTTCTGGTTATTTCGTTTCAGTGTACAGTTTGTTAATTTTGTGCAACGCATACAGGGGCGGATCTACCGGGGTGGCAACTGCCATCCTAAGAAAAAGCTGTGCCACCCCACCTGCCACCCCAGAATGATCACAGAATAAAATATAAATGTAAGCAGTGTTTCATGTGCTACTTTTCAGCCGGAAAATAATAGCAAAAAACATGTCTTTCAATAAAATGTGCACGATGGTTGCACGCGCACGCAGCGCAGCGCGCCCAGCGTAAAATGATTCTTATTAACCGGTTCTTTTTGAGTCAAAAACACAAAGCGCGGCCCAGTTCACTAATGAACTGTTTTACATTTGTTCGTGAATCTAATCACTGCTTCTCAGCTAACTTCTCTGAAGTCCTCTGAGAAATATTTCGCGTAATTGTTTGGTGATCCGATTCTCTGACCGCTCGCTCCACTTTCATCATGTATATAGGCCTTTTTGCCGGATCCGACGAAACAATTATAGCATGAAATCAATAAGAAGATACCGATCACAGAAACTAATGAGTTGGGTAAGTATCTGGTCATATTGCAGTTTTCTCAATTGTTAACACAATTTAACCCATTTAGTTCATCTTCCCAAACCATTCATTCAGTGCTCAAAACAAAGACACATTTCTCAAAAAGTTTAACAATAAGTAAGTTAAACATTAAGTAGCAAAACTGATGACACACCAATCAGAATCTCTGCATCCCACAACGGAGAGAGGAGAGAAAATAACGAATCTTTTACATGGGTATTATACTTACACATACAGTATAATTACATAGTACACCAGTACATTAGATGATGGACTTTCACTATTCTATATGTATATATCTTATTTATAACCATTTTTTTATGTGTAGCCTACTGCATTTTTGCAGAACTGAGAAATGACTACCTAGATATTGTCACGGTTCATGGGTTTACTTACTCTTCCTTGCTGTGTCTGTGTGTGTGTGTGTTGTGTGGGCGTGGCTGGGCTTCGTTGACGAGCTGATCAGATTCAGCTGCAGCTCATTTTCACCGCTATTTAAGCTCAGCTCTGTTTGTCCTTTGTTGTCAGATCGTCTGGTTGTTGTCGTTTGCCCTGGATGCTTCCTGTGTGTTCTTCGTGCCTGCCATGTCTGGATTCCGGTCTCCTGGTCCCTCGTTGTTTCTTGTTCTGGGCGGTCGGCGTTCGGTTGTCCACTGATCCCTGCGTCACCAGCTTTTCTCCATCGGTGGCTCGACCAGTCTTCGGACTTACAGTGTTCATTATTTTGCTCGTTCTAAATAAACTGTTAAACTGCATTGCGCTATTGAATCCTGACTCTTTTGTCCTGACAGAACGATCTGACCACTATGGATTCAGCGGATGCACCAACGCTTCGGGACATTTTGACGGCCAATAACGCTCGCATGGATCGACAGGATGAACAAATGATCGCTACTGGTCGAGCCGTGCAAGCTTTGGTGACGCAGGTGTCCGAGCTCACCAACCAACTGCAACAACTGAGATCGCCCGCTGCGACTACCCACGCCAGAGGTTTACGCGGGTGAGCCAAATCTTTGTAGAGCGTTTCTGACTAATTGCTCCATGTATTTCTCATTGCAGCCTGTCACCTTTGCATCGGAACCCTCTAAGGTGGCTCTGGTGTTGACGTTGCTCTCTGGGTGTGCTGCCCAATGGGGAACGGCGGTGTGGGAAAACCAACATCCGTGCTGTGCCTCGTTCCAACTGCTCTCTGAGGAGATGAGACGTGTTTTTGATCGTGCCGTCCTGGGTCGCGAGGCGGCCAGTGTGTTGGCGGATTTACGACAGGGGGATCGTAACGTCTCGGATTATTCCATCGAGTTCCGGACACTGGCTGCCGAATGCAAATGGAACGAGGCGGCGCAGTGGGACATGTTCCTGCATGGGTTGGCTGACCGTGTTCAAAAAGAAATATTCACTTTGGAATTACCTGCAGACTTGGATGGACTTATTTCCCTGGCTCTTCGGGTGGACTACCGACTTCAGCGTCGCGATCAGTTGACCCGTCCATCCTCATTATCGGAGTTACCTGTCCATCCCGTTCATGCGGTCAGCAACACGGTCAGCCCGGTTCTCGATCACGAACCCATGCAGGTGGGTAGAGCTCGGCTCTCCCGGGAGGAGAGGGACCGTAGAAGATCTAAGGGCCTCTGTTTGTACTGTGGTGCCGGGGGACATTTTCTGTCTAACTGCCCGTTAAAAGACCGGGCCCGACAGCAGGACGAGGGTTACTGTCGGGCGGTCTATCCCAGAGCAACCCTTCGTCGATGACGCTCCTCCCGGTGAGTTTGCAGTGGACAACCGACGCCCACCACTGTAAGGCTTTGCTGGACTCCGGGGCATAAGGTAATTTTATGGACTGGAATTTCGCTCGTTTACTTCACGTTCCCATAACTCCTCTCACCCTCAAGATCTCTGTTAATGCTTTGAATGGACAATCTCTACCTTGCATAACTCACACTACTGCCCCCATCACCATGATCACCTCTGGTAACCACAAGGAGGAGCTCACCTTCCTTCTCATCACATCTCCCATGGTTCCGGTGGTTCTGGGCCATCCTTGGCTGGTTCACCACAATCCTAAAGTGGATTGGGGCCACGATTCTGTGTCCTCATGGGGGGGAGTCTTGCTTCTCTAACTGTCTTGTGTCTGCCTGTCCTTCTGTGTCTCGTTCTCTGTTGCAGGAGGAGTCAGTGAACCTGTCAAACGTGCCCACGGAGTACCTCGACCTGAAGGAAGTGTTCAGTAAGTCCAGGGCTGCTTCTCTTCCTCCGCATCGTCCCTATGACTGTGCCATAGAGTTATTGCCAGGTACATCTCCGCCTAAGGGCAAATTATACTCGCTTTCTGCTCCAGAGAGGGAGGCCATGGAGAAATATATTTCTGATTCTCTGGCAGCCGGGCTCATTCGTCCTTCCTCTTCTCCCGCTGGGGCAGGATTCTTTTTTTGTCAAAAAGAAGGATGGTTCCCTGCGACCTTGTATTGACTACCGAGGGCTGAACAGCATCACGGTTAAGAATACTTATCCTTTGCCGTTGATGTCTTCAGCTTTCGAGAGGTTGCAGGGAGCTTCCATTTTTTCCAAATTGGATTTGCGCAATGCCTATCATTTGGTTCGCATTAGGGAGGGGGATGAGTGGAAGACCGCTTTTAACACCCCCAGGGGGCACTTTGAATACTTGGTCATGCCCTTCGGGCTGTCCAACTCGCCCGCGGTCTTTCAAGCACTCGTTAATGATGTGTTGAGAGATATGGTCGATCGCTTCATTTATGTCTACCTGGACGACATATTGATTTTTTTCTTCTTCTCTCCAGGATCACGTTCAGCACGTCAGGCGAGTGCTCCAGAGGCTGCTAGAGAATGGGCTTTTTGTCAAGGCGGAGAAATGCGTTTTTCATGCACAGTCCATTCCATTTCTGGGGTATATCGTCTCGTCCGAGGGAATTCGCATGGATCCCGATAAGGTTAAGGCTGTGGTGGATTGGCCAACCCCTGATTCCCGCAAGGCCCTGCAGAGGTTTTTGGGGTTCGCTAATTTCTACCGGCGTTTTATTCGCAATTTCAGCCAACTAGCCGCTCCTCTGACCGCCTTAACCTCCTCCAAAACGACGTTCAGGTGGTCTGATGCAGCTAACGTTGCATTTACCAACCTCAAGAGCCGCTTCGTTTCTGCTCCCATTCTCGTTGCCCCTGATCCTACACGTCAGTTTGTGGTGGAGGTTGACGCGTCGGAGGTGGGGGTAGGCGCGGTTCTTTCCCAGCGCTCTTCCGCTGACGACAAGATGCACCCCTGCGCGTTTTTTTTCTCACCGCATGTCGACTGCCGAACGTAATTACGATATTGGTAACAGAGAGCTGTTGGTGGTTAAGCTAGCGTTGGAGGAATGGCGTCATTGGTTAGAGGGGTCGGGGGTACCCTTTATTGTCTGGACCGATCATAAGAACCTCGATTACATCAGGTCTGCTAAACGTCTCAACTCCAGGCAGGCTCGGTGGGCCCTTTTTTTTCGGTCGTTTCGATTTTTCCATTTCTTATCGTCCGGGGTCTAAAAACATCAAGCCCGACGCGCTATGTCGTATTTTTGATCGTTCGGAACGTCCTTCCACTCCCGAGCGCATCATTCCTGATAGGCTGGTTATTTCTGCTCTCACTTGGGAGGTGGAAACTAAGGTCCGCGCAGCCTTAGAAGGGGTAACGCCCCCGTCCGGGTGCCCACCGAGTCGGTTATTTGTGCCGGAGAACTTACGGTCCGACGTTATTCAGTGGGCTCATTGTTCTAATGTAGCTTGCCACCCAGGAATTAATCGCACTAAGTTTCTCGTTAAACAACGGTTCTGGTGGTCTTCCTTGGCCCGCGACACTCTGGATTTTGTTTTGGCCTGTTCGGTCTGCGCGCGTGCTAAGACGTCTAATCGACCTCCGGAGGGGTTACTTCAGCCACTGTCAGTCCCTTCGAGACCCTGGTCCCACATCGCACTCGATTTCGTTTCTGGTCTCCCACCCTCCCAGGGAAATACGGTTGTTTTGACCGTAGTGGACCGGTTCTCGAAGGCGGCCCATTTTATTCCCTTGCCTAAATTACCATCTGCCAAGGAGACAGCGGCTACTGTCGTTGACCATGTCTTTCGCATTCATGGCCTCCCGATGGACGTGGTTTCCGACAGGGGTCCCCAGTTCATTTCCAGATTTTGGAGGGAGTTTTGCCGTCTACTTGGGGCGAGTGTTAGTCTATCTTCTGGTTTCCACCCTCAGAGCAACGGGCAGACTGAGAGGGCTAATCAGGATCTTGAGAGAGTGTTGCGGTGTTTAGTCTCTCAGAACCCATCTTCCTGGAGCCAACAGCTCTCATGGGTTGAGTACGCACATAACTCGTTACCAGTCTCGTCCACGGGCCTCTCACCGTTTGAGTGTAGTTTAGGTTACCAGCCACCTATTTTTCCCAGTCTGAATTCCGAAGTCGCGGTCCCCTCCGCCCACGCCTTCGTTCAGAGGTGCCATCGCACCTGGAGGAGAGCCCGAGAGACTCTGCTCCAGGTGGGAGCACGCACCAAGGCTCAGGTCGATCGCCACCGGTCTGAGCCTCCCGTCTACGTCGTTGGTCAAAAGGTGTGGCTTTCTTCCAGTAACATTCCGCTCCGCTCCGTTTGTAATAAATTAGCACCTAAATTCATAGGCCCTTTCACTGTCACTAAGATCTTTAGTCCAGTGGCAGTCCACCTCAAACTCCCTCCAGCGTACAGGAGAATTCACCCCGTCTTTCACGTTTCCAAAATCAAGCCCGTTTTTCGTTCTCCCATTAATCCGCCTGCCCCGGTTCCTCCACCGCCGCGTCTCGTAGATGGGGAACTTACCTATTCGGTCCGTCGCATTCTGGACTCGAGGCGGAGGGGACGTGGAATTCAGTACTTGGTGGACTGGGAAGGTTACGGTCCGGAGGAGAGAAGTTGGGTTCCGGCTAGGGACATTCTGGATCACTCCCTTATTGATGATTACAATCTACGGGTAAGTTCCTCTGAGAGCGCCAGGAGGTGCTCCTAGGAGGAGGGGTACTGTCACGGTTCATGGGTTTACTTACTCTTCCTTGCTGTGTCTGTGTGTGTGTGTGTGTGTTGTGTGGGCGTGGCTGGGCTTCGTTGACGAGCTGATCAGATTCAGCTGCAGCTCATTTTCACCGCTATTTAAGCTCAGCTCTGTTTGTCCTTTGTTGTCAGATCGTCTGGTTGTTGTCGTTTGCCCTGGATGTTTCCTGTGTATTCTTCGTGCCTGCCGTGTCTGGATTCCGGGCTCCTGGTCCCTCGTTGTTTCCTGTTCCAGGCGTTCGGCGTTCGGTTGTCCACTGATCCCTGTGTCACCAGCTTTTCTCCATCGGTGGCTCGACCAGTCTTTGGACTTACAGTGTTCATTATTTTGCTCGTTCTAAATAAACTGTTAAACTGCATCGCGCTATTGAATCCTGACTCTTTTGTCCTGACAGATATAGTCTTGTGTAAGGAGTAAAACTAATATATATATATATATATATATATATATATATAGACATTAATGTAAGCATTTAAGAATACCTCCAATAACTAGATTGAAACGTGTGAAAGACAAATGTATGCTGGCTTGTAACATAACATAAATAGTTTGGTCAGTTAGATGTTAATAGATGTTTGCTAAGGTGTTGCTAGTTGGTTGCTAGGATATTCTGGGTGGTTGCTAGGCTCTTGCTATGCAGTTGCTGGGGTGTTGCTAGATTATATGGTTGATCGTGTGTTATGATTACAGACATTCCCACCTCTGTTAATAGCAGAAAATCAAACATTGTTTCCAAAACTGATCCATTTTCAGTGCTTTGATATTATAATATTTCTTTCCAATGTTAGGAAATTAACATTAAATCATCGACATTAACATCTTGCACTAAAATGTGATTTATACTATGTAAGTAGTAATTTAATAGAATTGCATGTGTTCTTTAGTGATACAAGCTCAGTAACATTTACTGTATAACCTGCTGAAGTTTTTTTTTTAATATATATTGTTTATGAATGACAATGACAATTTATTTATATAGCACAGTTCATTTCAACTTCAGTCGACCAATGTGCTTTCCAATAAAACAGTAAAAACAGAAAAACAACAATACAATGATAAATTCTACAAGTATCCCATCAGCCAAATGCTTTCGAAAATAGGAATGTCTTTAACCTTGTTTTAAAAATATTAACATAAGTAACTTGTCTAATGGAGAGTGGTAAGGCGTTCCAAAGCCTGGGGCCAGCCATGCAAAATGCACGATCTCCCCTACACTTAAGCCTCGACTTAGAAATGACCAAGAGATCCTGGTTGGAAGACCGAAGGGATCTAGTGGGTTGATACTCAGTCAGTAATTCACATAGATATGTTGGAGCCAAACCAATTCGAGATTTAAAAACGAGGAGCAAAATTTTAAACTCCACTCTAAAATGAACAGGCAACCAATGAAGTGAGCGTAAGATAGGAGTAATATGCTCCATCTTTTTAACCCTGGTCAAGAGTCGAGCCGCAGCATTTTGAACAAGCTGTAGACGGGATAAAGCTGTCTGGCTTATCCCAAAATAAAGAGAGTTACAATAGTCCAGCCTGGACAACACAAAAGCATGAATCACTTTTTTAAAATCCTTGACAGAAAGGAAAGGCTTTGCTTTAGATAGCAAACGCAGCTGAAAAAAGCAAGTTTTCACAACTGAGTTTATTTGACGGTCAAATTTTAGGCCATCATCAAAAATTAAACCTAGGTTTTTTACCCATGGTTTTAAATACAATGACATCTCACCCAGATCCAATTTCGGGGAGACCGAAAATTCAGAAGGGTTAAAAACAATAATTTCAGTTTTCTTATCATTAAAAATTAAGCAATTTGATGAAAGGCAATCTTTCACATCCATCAAACAAGCCTTAAGTGATTCGCAACTCAAAATTTCATGTAACAGGCAGATAACCTTGCGTGTCATCCGCATAACAGTGAAATGACAACCCGTGCTTTCTAAAAATCGAACCGAGCTAGAGCATATACAAAGACAAAAGCAAAGGAGCCAGAATAGATCCTTGAGGAACCCCGCAAGTCAGAAAAGCATTACTCGAATAATGTTCACCCAACTTGACTGAAAAACTCCTATTTTCCAAATATGATTTAAACCAATCTAAAGCTACACCTCTTAAGCCAACGCAATGTTCTAATCGATCAATAAGAACAGCATGGTCAACTGTATCGAAAGCGGCTGTCAGATCTAAGAGCACAAGGACTACAGAATCCCCTGAATCACATGATATTAAAATATAATTAAAAACCTTCAAAAGAGCCGTCTCTGTGGAATGGCATTTGCGAAAGCCTGACTGAAATGTTTCAAGCATTGAGCTATTGGCTAAATAACTTTGTAGCTGGGAAAACACAATTTTTTCCAGAAACTTGGAAATAAAAGGCAGATTAGAAATAGGCCTAAAGTTTGTTAACACTGAAGAGTCCAGATTCTGTTTTTTGAGCAATGGGAAAACCACAGAATGCTTTAAACATTCAGGCACAATGCCAGATTCTAGGCTACGATTTATAATAATCAATAGATATGGAGCCACATCAGTAAAAACTTGCTTAAGTAAAAAAGGAGGAATAATATCCAGAGGCGACCCTGATGGTTGAAGTTGCTCAACTATTTCAAGCAAATCTGAAAGTGAAACCAGTTTAAACTGACTAATAAAGGTTTGGGGTGAACTTGAGGGGCTTAACGTGTTACAAAATGAGGGAGTTATCCCCAACCGGAGATCCCTAATTTTATTATCAAAATACAATAAAAATTCACAAGGAACAAGACCGGCAGATGGATTGAGAGTAGAATTAATAATATTAAAAAGAGACTTTGGTCTAGAGCAGTGCTTATCAATCATATCTGACAAAAAAACAACATTTTGCTTTTTTCACTGCTTTCTGATATTTAAAAAGAGTATCCTTTAAGATCTCAAAAGAAACATGAAGCCTATCCTTTTTCCATTTTCTCTCCGCTCTTCTACAACATCGTCTGAGAGAACAAATGGAATCGTCAATCCAGGGTTCAGAATGAGTTTTAGACTAATGAGTCCTAAAAGGAGCCACAGTATTTAAGACATTAAAACAAGTGGAATTAAAACTGGACAGGAGTGTCTCAACATTAACATAACAGGAAAAAATTGAAATAGAAGGCATCACTTCATGAAAAATTGCTGAAAAAGAGTCTGTAGTGGTTTGGGTAATGCGCAGAGAAAAACGGTCACAAAGTGGGACAACAGGTACAACAGCAGAACATGAATCGGCATCTTGAATCGGACTCGATTCCAAAGTTTTTGGAATCAAACAGCCCTAGCATTATTAAGAATGTGATTGTTAAAAATAATGTTGTTGTTTTTTTCAAACTATAATACATCAAACAAATATCACATGATTTTTTATTTTATTTTTTTTATTTTTTGAACATGAACATTGTGGGGGATCATTTAATTTATACATACACTGTAAAATAAAAAAAAAATAAAAAAAATAAGTGCATTTTAGTCAACATGAAATGTTAAGCTGTACTACATAAAAACATGGATATTGAGCTGAGTAAACAAAATTTTAAGGCAGCACACTTACTTTTTTAAGTTGAAACAAGTTTTTTTAAGTCGTTGTATTTTTTTTTTTTACAGTGTACTGAAAGGCTTCGTTTATTTCAGCCTTTGTTTAAATCATTATAGTTGAATATAACATATTTTTGATGACAAATTTCATATGTAAGATCGAAATTTTGGATCTTAGAGTAAAACTATAAAATTAATTCAAAATAAATGTCTCAGTTTTAATGTGTCAGTTTTAATGTGACCTTCATATTACAAAAAAGAAAAATAAATAAATAAATAAATAAATAAAAATTAAAGAAATTCAGCTTTATCAGCCATTAAGTCATAGAAGTACCTGAAGTTCAAAAGTAATCTTAATTCAAATCTTGTTGCAAATTGTTTGCATTAAATTTCTTAAAGATGGATAAACATTTCTAGTAATGCATGGCTGTAAACATAATCACTTTAGCATCCGTGTGTTCATAAGGAAGTCCAAACAGTCACTGTAAAGACAGTGGAGATTGTTGATGCTAAAGACAGTATAGTTCCAGAGTAAACTTTTGTAAGTAAACACAGCTGCTTCACTTAGACATGCCAAAACCTTGGTCTCTGCGGGAACCAAGATATTCCATTTGGCCTTCTTTGAGCTAAGGGCGCAATTCATAAATAAGGATATAGCCACTAAGAACTCATAAAACACTAGCAGGCCTAGATTGACTGACTGGATTGACTGCATACTGACTAAATTGCATTATTATTATTATTATTATTATATCCCACAGACATCAATCCTTCAGACATACACTAGTGGTCAAAAGATTGGAACAGTTATGTTTTTTTTTTTTGTAATATTAATGAAAGTGTCTTGTGCTTACTGAGTATTTATTTGATCAAAAACGTAGTAAAATCAGTGATATTATGAAATATTATTGTTATTATTATCTAAAATAACCATTTTCTATTTTAATATATATTTTAAAATGTAATTTATTCTATGATGCAAAGTTGAATTTCCAGCAAAATTACTCCAGTCTTCAGCATCACATGATCCTTCAGAAATCATTATAATATACGGTCCCACTTTATATTAGGTGGCCTTAACTACTACGTACTTACCTCAAAACAATAAGTAAAATGTATTAATTATACTTATTATAGTGTTATAGTGCTGCCTTTGAGGTGGAATACAGGTAAGGTTAGGGACAGGTTTGGTGGTATAGATAGGTTTAAGTGGGTTAATGTGTAAGGGATGGGTCAACAGCGTAATTCTATATGTAATTACAGATGTAATTACATGCAGGTATTTTTAAAATATAAAGTACAATTTAAAGGGATCATCGAATGCTAAGTTCACTTCATGTTGTTTGAACATTAATGTGTGTTGGCAGTGTACGCGGCTAAAGTAAATAAGCTTGTTTTTCCACCGAGAGAAGAGGGGCGGGGTGAGCAGAGCTCATTTGCATTTAAAGGAACAACCCCTTAGAATGAGATGATTTTTGAAGAGATGATTTTGGCAAGGTAAAAAGGGTGTTGTTTTACAAAACCATTGAGAATTTTTAATCAAAGTATATTAGAGACTTTTCATTAAGTCCCTAAAGAATCATATCAACTTGTGGAAAATGGGCATCCGATGACCCCTTTAAAAACATGTACAGTCATGTGAAAAAGTTCGGACACTCTATTGAATTTCATGGTTTTCTGTATCAGGACATAATAAAAAATTATCTGGTCCTTGGCAGGTCTTAAAATTTGGAAAATAAATCCTCAGATAAACATCATCACATGACATATCACACAGTGTCATTATTTATTTAAGAAAAATACAGCCAAGAGGGAAAGGCCATGTGTGACAAAGTTAGGACACCCTATGAGTCAACTGCCTGTAGCAGCAATAACTTGAAGCATTCATTTACTATATGACTTTATCAGTCTCTCACATCATTCTGGAGGAATTTGGACCACTTGGACTGGGCTATTGCAACACCTCGATTCTTTTCTTTTCAGCCATTCTGTTGTAGATTTGATGGTGTGCTTGGGATCATTGTCCTGTTGCAAGACCCAATTTTGGCCCAACATTAGATGTCGGACAAATGCCTTCGCATTTGACTCTAGAATACATTGATATACAGAGGAATTCATGGCCAACTCAATGACTGTGAGGTGCCCAGGTCCTGTGGATACAAAACAAGCCCAAAATGATCAGCCCTCCTCCAGCATGCTTGTCTTTTGGTATGAGGTGTTTGTGCTGATATGCTCTTTAGGTTTTCACCAAACTTGGCGCCGTGCATTATGGCCAAACATCTCCACTTCGGTCTCGTCTGTTCAAAGGACATTATTCTAGAAGACTTGTGTTTTGTTCAGATGCAACTTTGCAGACCTAAACTGTGCTGCATTGTTTTGTTTTGTTTTTTTTTATATAGAAGATGCTTTCTTCTGCCAAGCCTTCCAAACATGCCATTTTTGTCCCATATTTTTCTAATGGTATTGTCATGAACTTTATCATTTAACATGTTAACTGAGGCCTTTAGAGTCTGAGGTGTAGTTTTTGGATTGTCTGCCATTTCTCTGAGCTTTACACGGTCTGATCTTTGGGTGACTTTTCTGGGACGTCCACTCCTGGAAGGAGAGGTGTCTGTTTTAAATGTCTTCCACTTGTGAATAACCTTCAAATAGTTTGGAAATGGCCATATTACTCTTCTCAGATTGATGGCAGCAACAATTGCGTCTCTAAGATGATTGCTGATGTCTTACCTCCTTGGCATTGTGTTAACACACACCTTAAGGCTCAAGAACAGCAAACTGCCAAAGCTTTTGCGTTTATAGAGGCGCTCAGACTTGCTGATGTTCAGTTAATCAAAGGTATTTGATTAGCAGTGCTTGACTGTTATTTACCCTCTTAATTTCAATGTTAACAGTAAGGGTGTCCTAACTTTGTCACACATGGCTTTTCCATTTTGGCTTTATTTTTGTTCAGTAAATAATGACACGGTGCAATTTGTCATGCGTTGTTGTTCATCTGAGGTTTTATTTTCAAAATTTTAAGAGCGGCCAAGGACAAGTTTTGTTTTAATGTTGTCCTGATTCGGAAAACCATGGAGTTCAGTAGGATGTCCTAACTTTTTCACATGACTGTATGTACACAATTGTGCATTGTATCAAATGGTTAATTTAAATGTGTGTACATAGTGGCAGTGTTGTGGACTTGTGTTCCATGTACCCCCCCACCCCCCCCGGCTTTAGTTCCTGTGTTTCCTTTTTTTTCCTGTTTGTCTCTGGGTTCGTTGCCCGGTCTAACATCTATCTATATTGCTGTATGTTCCTGAGTTGTATGTGATTTCGTCATTTACTATTGAGAAAGTGAAGTTTCAGTCTCCTGTGTTCTCTGTGCTCCACGCAAACGTGACACATAGTTAAGACCACCTAATATAAAGTGGGACCCAATATGCTGATTTGCTGCTGCAGTTATTAATAATGGTTCTCATTATTATCAATGTTTTAAAAAAAGTTTTTCTAATAAAAAATACAGGATTCTAATAAAATACAGCGTTTCTTATCAAAACATTTTACAACATTATAAATGTTTTTACTGTCTTACATAATAACATTGTAAATGTCATAAATAAATAAAGCTGAAAGCACTACAGTCTGTTTTTAATTAATAAGTAGTCACGAATAAATACAGACACGAACATGATATGAAGAGCTTTTATTGACAGGTTCCAATTCTGTGTAAATCTGTAGCTTTCTGCAAGTGATTCTCTGTGGGTGAAACACTACTGTAGTTATAAAATATATGTGTTGAGACAAGTCATGGAATGACATCAGGCAGTATCCATCTGTACAGTTTCCTGATCCAGGTATATTTCCTCAGCTTTTCAGTTGAATTTAATGATGTTTTTGCATGTTTAATGATGTTTAAACATGTTTTGTATCTTCCCTTCAAATGCAAGCCCTTGGTTGTGTAAACCATGTATTAGTTCATTGGTTTACTGATTATCATCTGTCTGTCTCTCTCTCCGTCTCTCTGTGGGATCGCCCCCTCACACCAGCATGACGTTTTGATTTGTGTGTGCGTCACTGCACGTTTTAACACAGTTCACCTCCATGGCTGGTGATTATGATCTGTTTATTACGGATGTGAGAAACCAACAACCAAGAAGTGTTTGGCATTGCAATGCAACTACATTTCTGGAACAGGTGGAGTTTTACACAGTACTGTATCATCATGCATAATTATTTTACGTAATATAGCCTTCTATACAGTGCCCTCCACAAATATTGGCACCTTTGGTAAACATGAGGAAAGGTGGCTGTAAAAATAAATCTGCATTTATCTTTTTGATCTTTCATTCAAAAAATTCCCAAAATTCTAACCTCTCATTGAAGTAAAACAATGGAAAGTGGGGGAAAGTCACATAATGAAATAAATGTTTTTTCTCCAATGCATGTTGGCCACAATTATTGGCACCCCTAGAAATTGTTATGAGTGCATAAGTATATTCCCATTTACATTTTTTTTGAGCATGAAAACTGTCCGGCCATGACTTCCTGTTCCACAAGATTATAAATGCGATGAACACAAAGGCCAAACTTCCTTAATCATCCACCACAAGGAGTAAAAGCAAAGAAACCATAGTTCTGATGGGCAGAACAAGATTCTTGAGGTTCACAAAATAGAAAATCACTGTTGCAAACAACTAAAAATGTTTACAAATCTGCCTGGAAGAGGACGTGTGTCTATATTGTCCTAATGCACGCTGAGGAGGAGAATTTCAGTGGCCAAAGACTTTCCAAGGATCACAGCTGGAGGATTGCAGAGACTGGTTGAGTCTTGGGGTCAGTAAGCCTAAAAAAAGAAAAATCCTCCAAGAAAAACTCCAGCATATTTACAATAGTTGTCAGACATAATATGAACTTCAAACCAAACTGCTGAGCTTTTTGGCAGCAAACCTACCAGATGACGTTGATGCAAACAGGGATAAAAAGTATTACATGCCACGCCATGTACCCCAAAGTATGCCACAGTTAAATATATTGCTGGATCGTTAATGTTGTGGGCCTATTTTTCTGCTAGAATTCCTGGACATCTACCAATATTAGTGGAGGGCACTGTAGTCTAATATACAAGCATGCTGAAGAATTTCAAACTTGTGTAAAGTGCCTTTCATACTATAGTTAAACTACTAAAAATATAAAATTGAAAGTAAACTGAACTTGTGTAGTGCATCTATTCCACTAAATAAACAAATAAGATGGTTTTTTGGAGATTTGTTTCTTCAGAGCTGTTGTTGTTGTTGTTTTCAGCCATTAAAACTACTAGCATGCCAAAATAAAGAGCATTAAAATCATAAATCCATGGCCTTTGGAGACATCTTTCCTAATTTTGAGGTTTTGGTGGACTGCAGAGATTCCAACATGAACAAAAATATTTCAGGATTATATCCAAGACACACATTTTCCCAATCTTATGAACTCTGATATTTTCCCAGAAAACTGAGATATGAAAATACATTTATCTCAATATAGATATTTATATTAACTTTAGACTTTTCTTTCTACTTTATAGCTGACTTAATATGAATTAATATGCCTTCCTAAAAATATGATTAAGTACAGTACAGAACATTTGGTGAAATTAGTTTACCTTTTTAGGTACAGAACACTGATGTGACTAGACTTTTAAAAATGGCATGAACATTGCTTTTTAATGATGTAACATTTTAATATTTCTACCTAAAATGATTATCATTACTGATATTAATGGATCTTAAAGGAGAAGTCCACTTCCAGAACAAAAATTTACAGATAATGTACTCACCCCCTTGTCATCCAAGATGAAGCCATAAAGATATTACGTTTTTTGAGGAAAACATTTCAGCATTTTTCTCCATATAGTGGACTTCAATGGTGCCTGCGAGTTTGAACTTCCAAAATGCAGTTTAAATGCAGCTTCAAATGATCCCAAATGCAGTTTGATCACATTCAAGCGATCCCAGCCGAGGAAGAAGGGTCTTATCTAGCAAAACGATCGGTTATTTTCATAAAAATAATACAATTTATAGTATATTAATTTATACTTTTTAATGTCAAACGCTTGTCTTTGCCAGAACTCTGTTTTTTTCTGGTTCTTGACAGTTATGTCGAAAAACTCATGTTCTCCCTCAACTTCTGTCCTATATCGTCCTATATCGCTGTTTTACCTTTGAGGGAAGTTGAGGGAGAAAATATGATTTTTTTGACATACCCTAACTGTCTTGAACCAGAATACACAGAGTTCAGGCAGAGCAAGACAAGACCAAGAAAATAACTGATTGTTTCGCAAGATAAGACCCTTCTTCCTCAGCTGGGATCATTTGAAGTCGCATTTAAACTGCATTTTGGAAGTTCAAACTCGGGGCACCATATCAGTCCATTATATGGAGAAAAATGCTTAAATGTTTTCCTCAAAAAACATAATTTCTTTATGACTGAAGAAAGAAAGACATGAACATCTTGGATGACAAGGGGGTGTGTACATTATCTGTAAAGTTTTGTTTTGGAAGTGGACTCCTTTAAATCTTTATGCACAAATAAAGCTCATCCACGATTGATCTAAGAATCTAAATGTTCATTTAAATTAGTTTAGAATTTAATTTTAAAACATATCAGTTATTTTGACTTGTATTTGTCTTTACAAATTTTGGTGGAAATCTGTGAGATGGCAAAATGCCAATATCTGATTATTTTGTTGTTTGGCACTGTTTACTTGAGAGTGTAATAAAAGCCAAAATATTTCCTAAGCAAACATGCTTGGGGCGGCTTATAATGATGCATGTTTAAATTCGGTGGAAATCCACAGAGCTTTCCGTTGGATTTCAAGAGCACAGATTTCATTTGGGACCGCATTATAGAAACTTCTTATTTTAATTCTTGCCTACTTGCTAAATAAAATTAAAATGGATTTTGATATAGGATGTTTTTCCAGTAACACAGCCACTGTTATTTAATAGTATTCTATTCAATGTGTATTACACACTGTGAATCTTCAACAGGTAATAAGGTTTCACAATGTTTACTCTGTAAATAAAATGAGTAACTTCTTTGTAATGTTTCTCAATCTGAAACTCCTGCTATTGTTGTCATTTCAGGATAGTCAAGCATCTGACTACTGCCATGCAAACTTTCAGTGTTGTTTTTACAGTTTGAGGTGTTGATGTAAGCCCAAGCGTTCCATGTGATGCTTCCTCATGTGACTGATGTCAACACACACTTAGAGATGCTCTTTAGGACATTAGCCCTATCTCAGTTGGATCGCAGTGCACTAGAGAATGTTAATGACTTTTGGAGCCACACAAAGATACAGACAGGGTCAAACAGGAAAGAAAACAAAAACAACTGCTATTAATAGAAAAATAAAATATAATATAAGTTTTATAAGAGTGCTCCTATGGTGAAGCTACAAATTTAGGCTTTTAGAATGATTGTTCCATTCCAGTTTTCCATTCACAATAACAAGTATTATTACCTATCTAACTTCATCTGAACCAGATTCAGAAATGATCTCTTCCATTAAGGAGAAATATTTACCACCTAGGGCATTTTTACATTCGTGAGATCAATTTTTATAATCATCTTATTATAACCACCATACTATGTTGTCTTCAATGTTAAATGCTCAAATTTACCCAGTTACTTTAATGAATTACTTTTAACTGTTGTCAATGACAATTAACTATTTAAAACTGTATCTACATGGAAAAAGCAGGAGCTCATAGGGCTGCAATACTATGACAAAAATCATTATTGTAGATTATTGTAATAATGATTGTTAATATCGATATAGATAATAATATGAAACGTTGCATTTTGGGCATGTCACATTCTGGCTTCACAGACAAATATGTTGGTCCATGACATCTAGTCTAGCGCATGTTATGCAAAAACTCTTGTTATAATCACTGAAGCTATGAAATTAATCTTTTATTTACATTGTATCATTGTATCTCCACTGTGCTGTTTATGATGAGGGAATCTGCAAGTGTGCACAATCGACACAACTCCGATGTTTCAGCGCTGACTAATCTAACCACCTCTGATTGGCCAATGCATTTCTAAGTTCATCAGAAATGCATTTGATTGGTTGTAAGGCTCAACACTGGACGTAAAAGCAATAAAAAAGGCAATAAAAGCAATCTGATGCAGTGTGAACGAAATCTAAATGTAATTCCACGAATTGATACTTTTCATTCATTTCCATGTTTCATTTTAATCGCGACGGCCACAAAACATTGTTTAATTGTGCAGAGGCTTTTTTTGTTGTTGTTTATTTGTCTAGAATTTATGGGGCATTCTTGTTCATTTTTTAAAACAAGCCCTCAGTAATTCCCAACCCTGATCTGAACCTAATTGTAGGCCTATTTATTCAATTATTTATGTATGTTTGTTTTCTCTGTAAAGTATTTGGTTGTTGTTCTTAAAGAATGAAAATGTGAATTTCTCAGTATTTTTTGTCTAAAAAATGCCCCCCCCCCACCCAAAAAAAAATTAAATAAATAAATAAAATAAAATAAAATAAAATAAATTCAATCAATCAATCTTGTTATTTTTTTTCCCCCCCTTTTGGGTTTCCATATCAGCAGTGTAGGAATATTTCCTGAAGGTTTGGGAATATTTCACCCAAAGATGGTTACTTGAAAAGACAGCATTTGTATTTTGTATTTGCAATTTGTATTTTTAAAAAGTTAGGAAATGACTCAAGCCAGACTCAAACCTTCATTCCCAAATCAGCATCACAGCTCAAGATTTTTTTGTTTTGTAACCTGATGATGGTTGCACAAGAGAATAACCCGCAAAATACAGAACAAAAAAAAAAAAAAAAGAAAAGAAAACATTTATTTGATAAACATGTTTACATTTCGCTCAGAATGTGGTGCATTAGTTCCAATCTCGAAGTGGATCTCAGAATCAAAACGTATCCTTAAGACTGCAGAGAAGGAGGTATAAAACAGCTATTACCAGCACTAATTCAACAAAAGAAAATACACACAACAGATGTGTCTCTTCAGATTAGGTGCCCATCTGTGACAAATTGTTGGAAAAGTTGGATAAGCAAACACTGGTTTCTGGAACACTTTGACTTTGTCAAAGAAATAACATTTCTTGGGCCTGCAGACTAGATTACAGCGACCACACAATAGACTGTAATATATGGCCAGATTGACAGACTTATGTTTCCCTGCAGTCTCGCCTTACAAGGATAGTAAGGAACACAAGCACAGTAAATGAACACATGGACCCTGTCAGAGAATCTGCCCACAAAGGTGAACAACAGGACACCCATTACTTTTTCATTAGTCTAAGAGTCACTATTTGCCGTGCCATTAAGAATGAAACAAAAAACAACATGTAGAGCGTTAAGGAACAGATGCAGAACAGGAAAGTACCTGCAACTAAAAACATATGTGGTTTACACAAAAACGAATGTGTATTGTGGGAAATAACACAACCGCTTAAGCAACCTCTGCTTTTCCCAGGTCATTATTCAGTGCATAACAGTGGCTGTAAAATTTCAGATGTTTAAGTCTGATTCTGTCACTGTAATGGAATTGTCATAAACTAGCAAGTGCCTTTCCAAACAAACTTTCTGTCATAGTTCTCGAGCTGAATACCAATGTTCTGCATGTGAAGCTGTAAAACCACTAGAGGAAGTGAACTGATGGAAAAAATCAATCATTGGCATTATGTCTTAAATTGACATTTTGTCAAGTTGCACTGCAAATGGTCATGATTTGATGACACATGATGATCTAACATAAAAACTGTCTCTCAGCTCTGCTAGACTTGACACTGAGTCACAGCTGTAAGATCATCAGATTAGGGGTGTAAAGAGTGCAAAAAAAACTGTTGCTTAAAATGCAGAATGAACATGTCTAGTGATTCTGCTGATAAGCATTACAGCTTTTACAGCTATGTTTATTCAATTATCCTTCAGTCATGCCTTCTTAAAAATGAAGGTTCCTTGTTGGCACTGATGGTTCCGTGAAGAACTTTTAACATTCATGGAATCTTTCAAGTACTTTATAGTGGGAAAAGATTCTTCAGATTTTAAGAACTGTTTGATGAAAGGTTCTTTGGGAAACACAAAATAGTTCTTTCACAGCAAATGAATGACACACAAACCTCCTTTTTTGGAACATTTGTTTTTAAGAGTGTGAGATAAAATATGCCCATACTGAAACTTCTGTGATTTTAAAGTCTGTGTAAAAGCAGTTCAGAGTACTTTTATGTCATACACTGATTGACCTATATGCAGCACTTCTTCAAGTCCAACAAACCTAATAACTGGTGTGCATTAGCATCAGTGGTTTGTAGCCTACAGTCAAGCCCCTTTCATGGAAAGTCTGTTTACTCGGCAGCTCATACAAGACCGAGACCTATCTAAATGAATGAGGGAGTCCTGAAACCTCATAAACTGTTTGCTGAACTCACAATTAAATTATATTTCAAATCAACAACAAAATCTCAAATGAACGGCTGCATGAATGCTGTTTATTATGGTGAAATAGCATTTTAAAAGCTTATTTGTCAGGCTAGACTAGCCAGTGGGCTTGCACAGTCATAATACGCTTATGACTGCGCACTGGCTGTTCTAGCCTCAGGTTTCTATGTGAACCAATGCTTTTAACGCCCAATGCAGTGACATGCAATGAGCGATTCGCTCTCGCGTTTAGAAGGTGGGACTATTCCGCCATATTGCACATTGCAGTTTCTCCCATTCATAAATACAGTATAGGAGTGAACCGTCTTTGTATTTTTAGTCTTTGCTACAGTTTGCTAGCTTACCTGGTTGCAATAATTTACAAAACAGCTCGGTCATAAATTCAGGTTGCAGCGGTATTTGACAGTTGAGAGAGGCGGCAGCTTTCCCGTGAGTGGGCGTGATTTCAGGGCTGATCGTGGACACGCCTCCAGCATGTGAAAACAGCTAATACTATTTCTTTTCCAAGATTTTTGTATCTTATTTACGATGACGTTTTAGTGCCATGTTAAAACAATCGAAATTACAAGAATGTGTCACAGATTGTTGTGTTTTATTTTACATAGGCTCTATCTTCTGTATTGGTTTAGTCCTTCGTGTTGGTTTCTTCCAGGTCATGTTTGTCCTTATTTGGTTATGTTCTTGTTCTCATTAGTTCATTATTAGTTAACTCCCATCACCTGTTTTGCCCTACCCTGTTTAAAGTTTCCTTTCTGTTCAGTTTGAGGTCGGTTATTGTTTAGTTGAGTTGAGTTGAGTCACATGTGTTTATGTTGCCTTGAATTGTTATTCTTCATGTATCGTGTGATTTATAATTAAAGCCTTTTGTGGATTACCTTCATCTTCATTGCCTTCCTTGGACTACACGTGTCAGAATGAAGTCGAAATGTTTCGAGAATTAAGTAGAAATGTTTAGAGAATAACGTCTAAATGTTTTAAGAATAAATGGAAAAAATATTTATTTAAATATTTTGTTATTTATTCAGTATATATAGCACGCCAGCCACCCAGTAATCGCAATAAACTTGTGCTTTGTTGCTCTTAATATAACACAACTTAACTTTTAAATTCTGTCAGTTTTATAAAAAAAAAATATATATAAATGTGTTGTTCCTCTTTATTTCAAGTTTATAACATGATATAAATGTGATGGAACATTTATAAATGTGATGGAACATTAATGTAAAAAAACAGTATAGCCTAATTTAATTAAATAAATGTCTCACTGTAATCAGAAAGATGACTGATTCACATACAGCTTAAACTGAGGTGAATAAAGCAATCTATTTTGTCACATTAAAGAGCGTGAAAAAAAAAAGAAAAATAAAAAAGTAATAGACTCAAAGTTTGTATCTCGCTTTTAAAGACAAAATCTAAAATCTGAGACTTTGGAATATCTCCCGGTGCCCCGATCCAGGCCATCTGCATCCGCAATACAACAGAATACACTGTTAAAATATTATAAATTTAATCTCATAATTACTACAAATGAATTCTTAAATTTTTGATTTTGTTCTCAAAATTGTTTGACTTTATTCTCCAAACCTTTTGACTTTATTTTCAAAACACTATGCCATAATTTCGACTTTATTCTCATAATATTTTAACTTTATGCTCATAATTTTGACTTTATTCTCAAAATATTATGACTTTAATCTCACAATCTTAGATTTGTATTTTTTATTTATTTATTTATTTTTTTTTTAACATAGCATTAAAACCCTCTCGTACTTATTTTACTTCGCAATTTTTCATCATTCCGTTTTAGCTGAGTGTTTGATAACTTTTTTCTGTGGCGTGATAAACTCAGAACACATATTTAATACTGCTTTACACAGACTTTAAACATTTGCACTTTAAGATGAATAAGAATGTTTTTCTACTGCAGAACATCATATATCATATTCCTCAAAATATCATTCGTTCCAAAGTTTTGGAACAACAGGACAGAATTTTCATTTTTCCAATGAAGCCATTGATTTTCTCTATTTATCAAACTTTTGATATTACACACTATTTAGGTAACTACCTAAAAACTACTTTTCCTCAGATCATAACAGCTATTTATATAGATCTGAATATAATTGTAAAGAATTTGTTTTATTAAGCATTGTATATTACAAATGTTGTTGGGTCTTTGACAAATTGCTGTCGTGCCTCTTACGTAAGTCACTTTGAATGAAGCATTTGCTCAATGCGTAAATGTTATGTAAATCTAGCAACACCAAGAAAACAAAATGTATTGTGTGTTTACCATGTAATATGCAAAATATGGTGATTTTATCAACACTGTGATTTTAGTGACAATTTAATAGGTGGAACTGAAAATCCTTTTAAAACCATCTTCAAATATCCGGTAATATTAAGTAACAGATTTAGCCCAAACAATTCCTTGATGAACAAACTTTTATTTCCTCAGTTTAGCCTGTTTCACCGTCCCTCCAAATGACTGTCTTTAGGCACGGGATTGTTGCACTGTGTTTAGTCAAACTGTTTGCCTCTTTCGCAATGAACTGACTTGCTGTAACATGATTCGGTCCTGCATATATTTGCAATGGAACGTAAAAAACAAAAACTGATGAAGTATGAAGTCATACAAAGAAAGACAAGCGCATTCCCCACACAGTTGAAACAGGAAGTACGGCTTTTCATTTCAGCCTGTAAATGTTTATTTCTATTTACCATTAGGGTTCCTACTGATAAATAAACACTTGTTTTCCTTCCGGTGTACAAAAATGATTACTCTCCTTAAATAAAGGCAATAAATAAGTTATATATAAGTACTTAGCTAAAAAAGTATACTCTTGTATATACTCCATGATATTATAGGTGTAACACCACCCTTTTTTTTCATCCTCATGTCTTAGATCCATCTGTTCAGTTATCCACCTGGATCTTCGGTCTTTGTTATTTCTGACACATGAGTGAGCAACCACTCCACAATGATTCCCACAAACAAAAAGAGGTTTTAGAAATCATGAGCCAGCAGTTCCAGGAATTCCTGTGTAAACTACTTCTGAATCTGCAGGTGGGTTGGAATGATTCAGGACCGGACGGATGCTACGGACATTCTCCTGGGTGCATTTAAACTTTGCGGTCCTGCACAACTTGTCCCAGAGCAGGCGAGGCACCGGGGGACTGAGGATGATGAAGACCCATGGGTCTATAATGGGGTTGGCCGATACTAAAAGAAGGGGTATGGGATTATCTTGACGACACTGGCTGAAGTAAGTGTTGAAGTACACTTGAATCTGTGGAGACAAGAGCACATGTACTGTATGTTGTGCATAAATCAGTAAATCAGAATGTAAACATTAAAAACATGCTTCTACTTTCAATTACAATATTCATGTTGAGATCTTAACATTTTGTGAAGCTACTAGAAAAATATTTTCAATAGTGTTCAAAATGTATTTCTTACAAACTACTTTTTTTTCTGACATGTTTGTCTTGATAATAAAAGCAGCTTAGTTCAATATTTAGTCTAACACAATGACATTTTCAAAACATTTTTTAAGTGTGGCTTCAGCGTAAAAATACATTTAGGGCCACTATGACAAACCTTTGAAATATTTATTCATCTAAACTAACTAGTATAAATTTTACATTACTAATACCTACTTTTATGTGACTACTAAGTAATCCAACAGTTGCAGGTATCGTTTTCAATCAGTTTATGTACTTTCTGTTCCAGTACTGACTTGCATGTAATCAATTATTTACAAGTACTAGTATTTATTCATTTCCTACTACTACTTCCTACTTCATTTGATAGTTTTTTTTTTTATTATTATTATTTTTTATACTTTTACATGTGATGTATAGTGATTACAATTATGAATGGCTAATTGGTAACACTTCATTTTAAGGTGTCCTTGTAACATGTTACAAGTATGTACTATTATAATAGCAATTATTTTATGCATAATTACATGGAAGTAACCCTAAATGAAACCCTAATCCTAACCCTAACCATGCAGTAAGTACATGTAGTTAAATTTATATTACTCAGTACATTAATGCATAATCGCACTGTAACGAGGACACTTTAAAATAAAGTGTAACAGGCTAATTTAAAGTTGGTAGTAGCTAAAATGTTACTTGTAACAATTAAAATCACACTAATAGTGCATGTCTACTCGATCGTAATACGAAAACGGGAATACATACTAATACCTATGAATGTAAAATAAATATAACTTACTAGTCACTTTAACAATAGGACTACTATATAGTAAATAAATAGCAAAAGAAAACGATTTTAGTATAATGACTGGTGAATAATTTATGGAAAAAGCTAAGTGACTACTAATGGGAAAAAAATATATGCTAAACTTTGTAGGATAACCTACTAATTAATTAAAATAAAACAAAATACCGCACGTCAAATGAACATAAAACCCGTTTTTGTATTAATATGATGCTTCGTTTTCTTGTTTAGGGTGACTTTTTAACATTCTGTCCAGGGTCTACAGATGAAAAATAACATTTCGGCTAATTCTAGCACATTTACGTTCATTCATGTGCATAAACAAATAACTTTAAACTTAAAAACACAGACTTCTAACTTTTAAGAAACATAGGAACAGGGCACTACTTCTATAGTCAGCTCATATGAAAGTAAAGTTTGAAAGTGTGTTTGACAAGTCTGTAACTGCCTTACCACAAGAGGAAGAGAGCAGATGACGAATGCTATTGTCATGAACCCCAACAGCACAAGATGTTCAAACTCCTTCGAGATGGAGCGATGCCTCTTGTGTCCTTTCTGCCGTTGGACAGAGCCCCGGTGCGCCTTGCGTCTTCGGTACATGAGTAAAAGATTATAGATTACGGACGCGTTGCACAAAACCGTACACACTATCATGACGAGCAAACAAGACGCGTAGATGATATTGAACGCTTTGTGCTCGGTCGCAGACGGGTGCAGGTCAATGAAGCACCACGTGCCGGGACAGTGCTGAACATACTTCCCAAAACCGAAGAAAGGTGTGACACTGAAAAGAGCGCAAAGCAGGTATATGAGCGCGATGGTGATGTACCCACAGCGTTTACTCAAGTGCTTCTCGTAAAAGTAAGGATGTCCTATGGAGAGCCATCGCTCCACTGCCATGGAGAGAAGAATGGCGAGAGTGACCAAACTCAAAAAAGTCATTGCGTATCCAAAGTGCCCGCAAACTAATCGCTTGTCATTCATCCCAATCAAAGATTCATTCCTCAAGTACGCGGTTAAAACCAGAGGACTGACGGAGAAGGTTCCCAGCAAATCTGTGACGACCAAAGATGTGACCAGCACTTGGAACAAAGATGCGGGTTGCTTCCTCCGCCGTATTTCCAAGAGAATTAGGGCGATCACGTTCCCAAGGACACCGGCGGGAAACATAATCGCAGATATTATTGGAGATCCACCAGAGACAGCGTGCTGCCAGTCGCAACTGTTGTTTTTCAGGACTGAAACATTTTTTTGTTCCATTTTTTTCTGTATTATCCAGATTGGGGTACTTTTGAATTTAAGGAAAACCAAATATCACAGCAGAGAAGAATTAGGATCCATACTTATAGTGAAGCTGAACTTTAACGCACAACCCATAACTTTCAAACGACCGTAAGCAGAGTGAGGTGGAGTTTCAGCAGAGCGTGCTCTGATGTCAACAGCTAATGACTCACCACAACGAAGTAGACTGAAAATGCGGTCGAATTATTTAAAACATGATTTTGATCTATTTATTTATTTTTACTTTTTAATGTTACTTAATATAAATTGCTAAATTATTTATACATTTAAAATATTCGTAAATATCTATTACAAACAACACATAATATAGGCTAATACATAATATTTTATTTTATACATTATATTTATGAATAGTACTTAAAGTAAAATCACATTACATTATATTAATTAGCAAATTACATACTATTAAAGGTATTATAGAGTTTATATAATGGGTATAAAAACTTGCAAATCTGCATGACATCGTGACGCCTCCTTGTGGAGAATATTCGAGACACAGGCGAGTTTTAGGAGAGACCATATTGATATCGGGATTTGTCAGACCAAGCGTATAGCGTTACAGAACAATAAAAGTTAGAAATGTGTGAAGAAACTTTTTAATTTTTCTGTGTCAAAACAAATATTGGCTGGGACAGCCTTCCTGCTTAAAATGTTATGAAACGTCATTAATAAAATTAATAAAATGAATAAATATTAAAACATTTAAATTGCATGGCTTTTATTACAAATGGGAGCCAGTTTCCATATGCGGTCATAAATGAAAAGAGTGCACACACATTTTGGCCCATGAGTTAATTTAGAAAGCAGCAATCATTTATCATCACAGAATCATCATGGAGATTAATTTTATGGTCAAATGGAGTTCAGGGTTCAGTACTAGAGACACTTTTGTTCTCCCTTTTCCTATCATGCTCATGCAAATGTTACTTCATCTCTAATTCTGCCCTTTGACTAGCAGGTTTCACAGCACGTCTGGTGAGCATTTCTTTATTGAAAACAGAGCAGCTGTTCATCCTATCCAAGTCAAACCCTTTGCCAAGACCTTGTCATTTCAGTAGACAAATTCAACCATCACTCTCAAACAGCCAAGAGCCTTAACAGTGACCTGTTGTTTGCACCTTACATACCACAGCCAAGACATGCAACTTCCTCCTGCAGTAAATCCAGAGCATTGGTAGAAAAACTGATGCCAGTGACTGCTGAGCAGAAACTACATAAAAGATTTCAGTGTCTTTAGTAACTCATTTATATGTATTCATGTACGTATTAGAAATAAGGAACATTGTCTAGTGAACTTCTGGGTCTGTGTTATTGTCTGACTTAAATTAAACTAAAATAGTTTTAATATTTTCTGCATTCCTGCATCTTGTAGTCACCCTCATGTAGTTTCAAGTTTGCATCCATTTAGGTCACGCTTTAGATCAAGGAATAATTCACTGTTAACTAACTACTGACTATGACTTCTTCCTCAATAAACTCCAAATTTGCTGCTTATTAATAGATGGTTGTTAAGCTTAGTTCTATCCACCTTATTCTTCAATGTGGAAGCAAGCCTATGGGCAAGACTTCTGGTTCATTAGCCACTGTAGGGAAATATATGCAGTAAATGGTAAAACTGTTTGCACTACAAACAAATGTATTCATAATTAAGATAATACCTTAAATTATGTTAGGACATACCAATTTGCAATATCAAGCAGCAAAACAAGCTATTTTTAGCTTAATAGCTGGAAGTAGATGAGACCGGAGAGTAAAAAAATAAATAAATAAATTGAAAAATGCTGAAAACATACTCACCCTCAGGCCATCCAAAATGTACTGTTGATGACTTTGTTTCTTCATCAGAACAGATGAACAATGGGTGCAGTGAATGGGTGTTCAGAGGCAAAATCAGAGGCTAAACAGCTGATAAAAACATCATAATAGTCCACAACAACTGCAGTCTTTCAAATGACATGTTGTGAAGCAAATAGCTGCAAGTTTGCAAGAAACAAATCCACAATTGTCCCCTATATGAGACCAGGAATGAGCCACCATGAATCTCTTTTGTTACTGTATGCATGTTTGCAGTGCAGTTTAATACAATACACTTTTAAAAATAAAGGTTCTTCACGATGCCATAGAAGATCCTTTTTTGTTTAAATGCATCCATAAAGAACCGTTTACATCTGAAGAACCTTTCTGTTGCACAAAAAGTTCTTTGTGGCGAAAGAAGGTTCTTCAGATTATAAAAAGGTAAGAAAGAGATGGTTCTTTAAAGAACCTTTGACTGAATGGTTCTTTGTGGAACCAAAAATGGTTCTTCTATGGCATCAGTGTGAAGAAACTTTTGAAGCACCTTTTTTTTAAGAGTGTATGGATTAAGTTCAATTAAATGACATTAAATTATAAATAAATGTCAGTAGCCCAGAGACATTTCATTAAATAAGGCTCCTTTAAAAAAAAAAAAAATATGAGAACAAAACTATGTTCAGGAAAATGCTTGGGTGGGATGTATTAGTGTTTCTTTACCAGCACTATAAATGTATCTAGGTCACAGCAGCATAATGTGGTAAAGTTCAAAATGATGAAAATTACATAACTTATGCTCATTATTTAGGCTTTGTGATGGTTGGCCATGTTTTTAAAGAATTTTCAAGGATTCCAAGAATCCTGAAAATGATCCACATTTCTTGAAATGTAATTACTTTGAGTTCAAAAGTAAGAACCCTGTCAGAAGAAAGAAATTCATGCAGGTTTGTTTGGAATGACATGAGGGTGAGGAAATGATGATAGAATTAAAATTTTTGGTTGCCTTTTAAGGTAACCCTTTATTTTGATAGTCCACCCTAAACATTCTACTAACTATAAGTAACTTTGCAACTACATGTCAGCTAACAGTCAGTAGATTACTATTAAACTGCTGCTAACACTGTTTTGATGGTCCCCCAAAAGACATCCTACTGACTATATTTCAACTTATTCTCTGCTAAAAAGAACATTATTTGTGTATTTGATGTAATGCAATGTGTTTATGCAGTTTGAGGTTCAAAAAGATTATTTTCCACATACTGTACATAATTGTTGCTTCTCTCTGCCCCGCCTTTCTGAAACGTGTCAATATTTATAAAGCTCATCGTTCTGAAAAGCGTGGTGTGCACTGATTAGCCAGCTATTCAGTGCATTGTGATTGGCTGAAATGTTACGGCCCTCTACCATGTTGTGATGCCGTTTCCCGAGGCGAGGAGACAAAAACAATAAAACTCATTATAAATGAGGCATTTGTTACATCCAGTGAGGACATAATTACTGATTATAATGACTCATGCTTTCTTTTTATACATAAACATAACACCATGTCTGCATTTGTGATCGTACAAATGACAAACAAGCACTACTCTACACTACTCAAAGCTCCCATTTGAATAGTCAGTAGCAAATTCTATAAATATGAAAATGTACTTACAGGCTGTGAGTCAGAAGAACCAGACTGTCTTTGCAAAGTTGGAATTGCCCCACGTTATAGTGTGCACAGCCATAGGCTACTCTCTCAGGTTTAGGAAACAGTCCTCTGTAAAATGCGAATATTTGCATTGTACTGTTCTGTAACAGTGCTGTGAATATAACTTAACCACTGATTTCTAGTTGTGTACTCATTTCGAAGGCTAAACAAAGTAGTTTCGCTTTCGCAATGAAACACACACTGTCTCCACAACATGGCGGCGGCTGCAATAATACTACAGAGAGAATAAAAGTTATGCCTTCTTTTTTTTGAGTATACATTTGGGCAGTATTATGCAAATCTTTCCACACAGTGACGTAGATTTGTGGAGGCGTTCAAGTGAGCTGTTTTAGGAAGGTGTAGCTGAGTCTTAACTTTCATAAAAAATATCTCTTTGGGTTTTAGACTTTAATCTTTGCAACTTTACAGAGCTTATATATGCACAAACAGCTTTTAACACTCCAAAGGCAAAGGAAAACTTGAAATCACATCGTAACTGAAATCATGAAATCATGAAACAGTCTAGTAATAGTCTAAAGAGAGTTAGCTGACATGTAGTTGCAAAGGTACTTATAATTAGTAAAATATCTAAAGCGGCCTTCTGAAATAAAGTGTAACCTAGAGGAATATTTAACATACTGATTTGCTAAAGCATGTGTTTGTTTGCACAAATGATTTTCTATGCAAATTTAATGAACATATGTGCATTGGATGCTTTGTGCTCGCCTACCAAAACCCTCCCACAGACATTTTGGTAACTATGTGGATTGTGGTTAAGAGATCCTTTCATTTCAAGTGACCACATCGTCACATCTCATGAACTTCTTCAGGGACAATTATATTTAAGTGCTCCACATCGAAGCTGCTCCCTCTCAAAATGAAGAACTGCTGGGTATTTGCTTTGCTTTTTACAAATGTTTGCTTTATGAATGCGATTCCAAAGGACACATTTTTCCCTTATGGATTATCTGAAGGGGATTCAGTTCTTCAGGAAGGTGATGATGAAGTGTCTGAAGCCTTGAAGATAAAAAAGCCATTACAGTTCTACAACGTCCAGTTCAACATTCTTTATGTAAGCCGTTGTTTTCATTACATGTTAAAAAAGTAAAATTGGAGTATATCAAATATTTCTTCATTATTTCAGCATGTGCAGTAGTCTCTATGTAAAAATGCATTTGTTTTAGTTTTGTGCTTATTTTATTATTGTGCTTATACAAATAAATGAATAACCAGCAAACAGATTTACTGAGCATGTGAAGTCTGAAGCTTAAAATTTAATTTAATTTCCCAGGTTTCCACAAATGGGTTCTTGTCCCTTCAGCCTCCTCCTGACGAGAGTCAGTATTTAAGAAACATGTTTCCTCTCAGCTTCTCTGCCATCGCACCCTTCCTGACAGACTTTAGTTCAGGACCGGGGAAAGGATCTGTGTATTACCGTGTGGAGGAATCATTAGATGTATTAAACCGGGCTTCTGAAATGGTGCAGCAGAGTTTTACCGGTTCAACATTTAAGCCCAGCCACACAGTCATCGCCACATGGGACAATGTTGCATGTGAAGAGGAAGGGCTCCAGCTCTCATTTACACATTGTGTAACATTTTTTGTGTTCCTTCATACTTTTTACCAACAATATATATGTTTCAAATACAGTAATATTGTGATTTGTAATGCTATTATTATCAATATTTAACCTACATGCAGGTAACCAGTTTCCAGGTTGTGATGGCCGGCAATAGATCAGATACATATGCCTTGTTCCTGTATCCTGAGGATGAGCAGCAGATGCTAAATATCAGTCGCAATCATACTAACATGTCAAATGGACATGCCAAACCTCAGGTTGGTTTTAATAGAGGTGATACATCCACCACAGAAGAGCTCTTCTACAGTCTGTTTGCCTCTAATGAAACCAGCAAGAACCTTTTGCAAGTATCTTTCTGCATCTTGAAATCATACAGTATAATGTTGATAAGTTTCATTTCATTAACTATTGTTTATGAAAATTTATATATACAGGTGCATCTCAAAATATTAGGATATCATTAAAAAGTTATTTTTTTTTTTTTTATTGTAACTTATTTCAAAAAATGAAACTTTCATATATTCTAGATTAATTACATTTAAAGTGAAACATTTCAAAAGTTTTTTTTTGTTGTTGTTTTCATTTTGAGTGTACAGCTCATGAAAGTCAAAAATCCAGTATCTCAAAATATTAGAATATTTCATTAAATGTCCATCTTTACAGTATAAATTCCAGGTTTGTTCTCTGAAACTACAACAATGGGGAAGACTACTGACTTGGCAATGGTCCAGAAGGCAATCATTGACACCCTCCACAAAGAGGGTAAGTCACAGAAGGTCATTACCGAAAGGGGTGACTGTTCACAGAGTGCTGTACCAAAGCATATTAAATGCATAGTAGAGTGGAAGGAAGAATCGGGGTATAAAGGTGCGCAAGCAACATGGATGACTGCAAGCTTGAGCCAGTTCAAACACTTGAGAGAGCTTCACAAGAAGTCAAGTGAAGCTGGAGTCATGTCTTCAGGAAAAGGGCAACCAAACCACTTCTGAAAAAGAAACAACATCAGAAGCATCTTAACTGGGCTAAGGAGAAAATGGACTGAACTGTTGCTCAGTGGTCCAAAGTACTCTTTTCAGATAAAAGTAAATTTTGCAAGTCATGGTCCCAGAGAATGGAGGAAGACTGGAGAGGCATGAATCCAAGCTGCTTGAAGTCCAGTGTGAAGTTTCTGAAGTCAGTGGTGATTTGGGGTGCCGTGATGTCTGTTGGTGTTGATCCTGTGTTCAAAGTCCAAAGTCAATGCAGTGGAGATTTTTATAGCACTTTATGCTTCTATCTGCTGACAAGCTTTATGGAGATGCTGATTTCCTTTGCCAGCCTCACTTTAGCACCTGCCCACAGTGCCAAAACCACTTCCAAGTGGTTTAATAACCATGATATTACTGTGGTTGATTGGCCAGCCAACATGCCTGACCTGAATCCCATATGGAATTTATGGGATATTTTCAAGAGAAAGATGAGAAACCAAATAAACCGACAATACAGACGAACTGAAGGTTCAGTGGTGTCTCAGCAGTGCCACAGGCTGATCGCTTCCATGCCACACTAAAGGAGCTTCCATGTGCTAAAGAAAGGTTTTTTTTGTTTGTTTGTTTTTTGTCTTTTTTTATTGATCTTAGGAAATATTCTAATATTTTAAGATACTGGATTTTTGACTTTCATAAGCTGTAAGCTCTAATCATCAAAATTAAAACAAAACAAAACAAAAAATCTTTTGAAATGTTTTACTTTACATGTAATGAATATAGAATATATGACAATTTAAATTAAAAAAATAACTTTTTCATGATATTCAAATTTTTTGAGATGCACTTGTAACCATATAAAATATAATTGTGTTACTTATGCATCTTTCAGGGCAGGGAACACTGGGATACATGGATTGTGGATTTTCCACATCGGATCCAGCCGGTTCCCATTCCTGAAGGTAGTTCCTGCTTCCATCCCCAAGTCTGATTCTATGGGTGTTGGTAGCTTGCGCAGCAACACAGACGAAGATTTCTATATTATGGTAGAATCAGACACTCCTTCAGGTAAATCTACTTCTACAGCCCAAATGGAGATCCCAGCTTCACTTGTTCAACACCCCTCAAAACCAAACCAAGAACTGCTACAAGCTACTTCAAAAAATGTAACTAAATTGTGTGGCCTGCATCTGAAATTCTGCTCTCAGGATGGTTATTGCACTGACTATCAAACTGGTCCGTGTTGTCATTGCCGTTCTGGTTATTACGGCAATGGCAGACAATGTTTACCCTTGGGTAAGTTTTTTTAATTTAGTATTTTCTTATCATGTTATTTTTTATGACTATGATCTGCATTAGTTTCTAACACAAATGTGAAAGATAAATTTGATTTTACAGGTATTTCTCAGCCTTTGAGTGGAAAGCTGAGTGGCCTTGTTTCTGTTGGAGACACTAAAGTTAAGCTAAATAATGTGGACATCCATGGCTTTGCTGTGGTGGGAGAAGGTCGTGTTTACATCTCCATCACTCCTGTCCCAAGTCAGGCAGGTTGGGCTCTGATGGCTGTGAGCCCGCTGGTCTCCACAATTGGCTGGCTGTTTGCTCTTGAGCTCCAAAATCATCTGAATGGCTTCAGCATAACTGGTATGACTGTTTTTTTCTTATCTGAAGCTTTATTACTTTATGTCAGACAGATAAAGAAGAGGTCTAATGAAGAAAAACATATTTTATCCAGGTGCTGAGTTCTCTCATCAGGCAGAGCTGGTCTTCAGCCCACAAGGTCAGCGTGTTACCATTATTCAAGAGGCTCAAGGAATGGATTCATTCAACCACTTGAATTTCAGCATTAGGATCAGTGGAGATTTACCTAGCATTCCCGATGGTGCAAAAGTCCATATTCTGCCGTATGAAGAGACCTATCAATACAACCAATCAGGTAGTTCTTGTAAACAATCTTGGAGAGCAGTGACTAGGATTCTATTTCAGTCCGCACAATTATAAACGTAATATTGCTTTTTCAGAACATAAAATTACCTAGTCTATTGTGCTCCACCAATGAAATTATTTCCAAATGAAGAACTGTAACAATAACAAATTAACCTGTAAGTTCGCTTAAAAATCAAAAACTAAGTTAGATTAAAAAAAAAAATTATAAGATACTAAGTCATGAGATGAAAATTCAAAATTATGAAAAAAAAAAAATGAAATTATAAGATACTAAGTCTTGAGATGAAAATTCAAAATTATGAAAAAAAAGTCAATTATGAGATACTAAGTCATGAGCTGAAAAGCCAAAATTATGAAATAAAAAGTAAAAATTATGAGATACGAAGTCATGAGATGAAAAGTCGAAATTATGGGAAAAAAATAATTATGAGATACTAAGTCATGAGATAAAAAGTTGAAATTAGGAAAAACATTAAATTATGAAATACTAAGTCATGAGATGAAAAGTCAAAATTATGGGGGAAATAATAATTATGAGAGACTAATTCATGAGATAAAAAGTTTAAATTATGAAAAAATAATTAAATTATGAGATACTAAGTCATGAGATGAAAAGTCGAAATTATGATATAAAAGCTGAAATTATGAGATACTAAGTTATGAGATGAAAAGTTGAAATTATGAAAAAAAAATGAAATTATGAGATACTAAGTTATGAGATAAAAAGGTCAAAATTATGAAATAAAAAGTTAAAATTATGACCTAAAAACTGAAATTATGAGATACTAAGTCATGAGATGAAAAGTTGAAATTATACATTTATGTCATAATTGTCTTAAAGTTGAATTTACAACATAAAAAGTGGAAATTATGAGGTACTGTTTTGACCTTAAGTCAAAATTAAGATAAGTCATAACTATGAGATGAAAAGTGAAAATCATCTGACAGTCATAATTATCACAACAAAACTGAAATGATGAGAAAAAGTTTTAAAAGTACATTCATTGTCATACCTATGAGTTCTTATAAATTAGAATATAAAAAAGTAAATTATGATTATCACAATTTTGACTTTATGTCATAATTTCAGCTTCATTATCAAATTTCATAATCAGATTTGTGAAGCCACATCAGATATTATGATTAGCTAAATAACAGTTTTTTTTCCAATAATAATTAATAATAAATGTATTTAAACTTTTATTTGAATATCATGTCTTTATCAATAGTGATTTTACAAGCAATATGCCACTCAAGTCCAAACATAATGCCTTATTATTTGTTATTTGGGCATAATGGGTAATGCAGCTTGTGTCTGGTTTAGCTGTGACATCATCTTCACTGCGAGAGTACATGGTGGTGTCAGAAAATGGTGGATCTGAGACATTCTCCTACATGCTACACCAGAATGTGAGTTTCCGTCGCTGTGAGCACGGCCCATGGACCATACCGGACTTTCAGCAGGTGAATGTGGAGCATCTGATGGTCATGTTCACAGAAGGAACCACCCTTAGATATGCCATAACTAACAAAGTGGGACCTGTAGGAGGTAAGAACATACTCAACTAAACCATTCTAGCATATGGGTCATTTTTGGTTCTATTTCATAAAATTCTGGATCTTGTTGAGGACATTCTTTAATTGTATGTTATCAGGTGAGCTCCCTGGGCTTGAGTTGAACCCTTGTTCGACTAGGAAGCACCATTGTGACCCAATGGCCCTCTGTCTGCCAGGGGATGGCACTCATTACCACTGTCAGTGTGCAATGGGCTTCCAGGGGGATGGACGCAACTGCTATGGTACAAGTATTTCAGTGTTCACATATGTCATGTTTTGACATCAAGCCAAGCGCTTGCTATGACTGCTCCTTTGGGAGTTCCATTAGAGACTGTATGTCATTTTCTCATGCCTTTATTAAATTACTGTCTGAGTTAAAGTTCCAAATGGCTCTCTTGGGTTTGAATCTGTGTTCCAGATGTAGATGAGTGTGCTGAGGGGCTCAGTTCCTGTGGTCCTCACTCCGAGTGTGTGAACATGCCAGGTGGCTATCACTGCAACTGTCAAACTGGCTATGAGTTTGACCTCGATTCACATGTGTGTGTGGGTAAGTGTTCAGTAATCTTTATTTGAGTTAGAATTTTTTTTTTAATTGTTTTATTTATACATTTTAAAACATTACAAAAAGATACAAAACCAAGAGGAAAAGAAAAAAAATGAATAAAAAAAAACAAGAACAAGAGACAAGGGACAACAAAAACATACTTAACTATGCAGCAGTAAACTACTACACTGAAGGGTATTGTAAGTGTGTTTGAGAATTTGGGTGTTGTGAGTAGATGATTTCTAATAAGATACATAATATTTTACACACTGTATATATGAGCAATATCGCAGTTGTAGCAGTGCAATATGGCTATATATCAGCAATGTAGGTAATCACAACGTGCCAAAATACAGCTATAACGCACGGCTACGAGTGCGTTATTGCGTTTCTATAACAGTTCGACAGCATGAGTGTGTAAATGCATAAGAAACAACAACAGAGTGTTTTTAAAAACCCTCTATAGTGCAGAACATCTTTTCCTTCTGGCATGGATTCAAATATCAAATTGATAGTTTAACAGCTGAACCCAATCCTCCATTATTAATTAACGAAGAGGTAAATCTGGCCGAGGTAAGGGTGCTCTCAGTGGGTTCATGAGTGTAGAACGGCCGCTGCCGCCCTGAAGCTCACATCTCCGGAAACATCAAAGCCAAATTTCAAATAGATGTTATATTCATTAACCAACCACATATCTGAAGTCTAAACAAGTACATTCTCACACCATATTATTTATGTAATTATAGTGGATTTGGGTGTCCACCATGACACTCGCTGTAAGAAATACCGCAAGTGAAGTGATACAAACAGTGAATTGGGTGTAGTTCCAATATCACTAGAATATCACACTTCTCTCAGCCAATCAGATTTGAGAAACACACACTCACAACAGCAGGTTGACATGCATGCAAGGTCAAAAACACTTTCATTGTCTTATAATATGCATTTATTTTTACGTTATTTGCTCAATGACTCCCAAAAGGTTCGCTCAACAATTAATTTCCTCCTTTGCATGGTGCTAATCTAAGGTAAATCTAAGATTGGTCTACTGCGTGCAACGGAATGCCCATCACCATTACAGTAAATGCCCAAACAGCCATGGTATAAGCGTTAGGCTAACGCAGAAATGTATTGATAAAGCATTGCAGTTTGTACACCAACGTATTGCTCTACTCTTTATCAGAGCTCCAAGTAATACCAATGACAAACATCCACCATTTATCAACACATTTCTAAACAATTACGAGTGAACAGATATTGCTGTTAGCCGGTTAGCCAGAGACCTACAAGCTGCGTGGAGAGAACACAACACACACAGCTAAATATGTATTTTGCATGCTACAGAGTACATGAGAGCAACAATTTGTAAAGCATTACTCCGTTTTCAGAATAAAAAACTGTCCTGATAATATTCTCACCCCTGTGTCATTCAAGATATTCATGTCTTTCTTTCTTCAGTCGCAAAGAAATTCAAAAACATTTCATTTTCTTCATATAGTTGTGTGCAAAGGATTGAAGGTTAAAAATGCAGTTTCAAAGCAGCTACAACTGGCTCTGAACAATCCTAGCCGAGGAATAAGGGTCTTAACTAGCAAAACGATCTGTAATTTTCTTTCACAAAAAAAAAAAATGTGTGTACTCTGCACTTTGTTTCAAGACAGTTAGGGTATGTAAAACTCCCATCTCATTTTCTCCTCCAACTGTTTTTCGGCCGTTTTTTGTAAAGCGTGTATGACCCTCGTTGCACGTTCACTTTGTAAACACAGCAGTCAGTATTTCTGCAGCAATATAGGACAATTTTGAAGTTGGAGGACAAAATGAGACTAACAGGTTTTCCCCTTTACAGTGCAGAGCACAGTGTCCTCTCCACATGATCCTATCCACAGGAACTGGCTACAGTTAGGGCATTCTCTTTTCCCTGGGCATGTCCTCTTTTTGGACCTAAAAAAAATGCGTCCGGCCGAGATTTCTAAATCGACCAAAATGTCCAGGATTAGGCTTTTGCTTTCTACAGTCGCCATTCACTGTGTGTTTTTGTATTAAAGCCCTACGCGGGACTGTTGATCCCACTCCCACTGAATTTCAGGCCATTACCACCTGGTCACGCAATCATTGTAATATTGAATATAATTTTCATGCATCAGGGAGCCGCTATCGTATACAGAGTATTTAAATCTCTTTGAATGAGTGACTATTCACTTTCACTTTCAATTTCATGATCACAGCACTCTGTATAGTCTTACAAGACAGATATGAGCACATTATTTGCTAAACAGCAGATCCTCCAGCATGATTTGTTAGTCATCTCTCCTCACTCTTGTCTTGACCCATGTGCCTTGACCAAATGCCTGTATCGAAACATTTTGCATGTTAAGCTGTTAAGTTTTGTGATGGCCACTGGTCTTTTAGCTGTGTTTATGATCAGTGTGCACAAGGGTGACGGTAAAATATACATTTTAGGTATGGAAATGAAATATTTTGAGTTTTGATATGGGAAATGGTAATTGCGCTACTTTTGGGGGCTTTTTATCCCCCATGCATCTGGCCCCAACTGTCCTCTTTTTTTGTAAACTAAAATATGGTCACCTTAGCTACAGTGTTTTTTGGGGGGTTCCAGCTTTTCTGGGTCCAGGTGTGTGCGTGCAACAAGTGGGCAGGCGATATGCTAACATTTCATGTTGATGTCAACTTTAAACAGCTTATTTGTTTCAAAAATGACTCGTTTACATGATTAAGTTACATGATTCTCATTTACATGATTCTTTCTTTTGAAAGACAATAACTTTATACACGGCGCACTTTCAGGTTTAAAATTTTGCAGGATGTTTTCATTCACTTTGAGCTGTGTTACACACTGCATGAAAGGTAATTTTCAAAAATTCATAATAGGGACACTTTAAATATTTGGCTAAAATTGACAAATGTCTCCGTAGACCATTTGTTTAAAAAAACATAACTACATTCACGTCAGTTGAACAATCTATTTAAGAATGACTTTATGCACAATTTACGGTCATTCATGAATCATGATCATTCAACGCAGGAATTTGTTACACATTTTCATGCGTGAGGACCACTAATGCTCTTCAATCACAAATGTAATTTATGTAACCACACATGTGGTACACATTCGAGAGTTTAATTTCATAAGAGGCCTATCATTCTCTTCTTTTACAGATATCGATGAGTGTTTTCTTCAGCTCTGTCATCCGTTTTCTTCCTGCTTCAACACCCAGGGCTCCTTCCATTGCCAGTGCTGGCCTGAA